>CAMZMU010000050.1:300954-861364 GCA_947311845.1 Poa pratensis | reverse complement strand
CAAGCTAACTGAGAATTAGCAATTCCATTTAATTAAACGACCAAAAAATACATCTTTTGTTGCCATCATTCGGAGTGCTACATTTAGCTTGTTTTTGCCCAATTTTTTTTTGCATCTCTTTTTTAGAAAATCATTAAGTGGATGTAGATAAGATGTTTCTGACCTATGTCTTGGCATGGAGAGACTATTTTATTAACAAAAATTGAAATTTTACTAAAGAGAATCGATCCATGTCCACCTAGCACCAAATTGTTGCGAAGAAGGCTAAAGAGCCAACACGGAATATTTTATGATGATAATTTAATGGAACTACTGCATCTCCTTGGTTACCACGTCAACTTTCGAGTATATACGGAGAAAGAGAAAAATGTGTTTCAATTAGGAAATTTTTCCTTATTGCTGATACATAAATAGAGCTACAAACACACAATTCTTTTTTGTTAATTGAGTCATAGTTGCTTTTAGAAATCCTAAACACGAGTCAGTTGCTCTATACCTTCTCTATGGTTAATATAATTAGGATGTGGTAACCAAACATGTGCACGCGTTGAGCATGCTAACATTTGTAGTTTTCAATACGATCTAGACCCGGGACAGGTGTCGGCGGTGCCAAATTATTCGGCCTCTCAATGACACGCACGTGTGGGCCATCCATCTGATCCATCGGCCTTGACCTCCATTAATTTACAACGGCATACATCATTTTTGTAATTACGATTTGCTAATCCTGAACGGATCATCTACGGATCTACCAAGTCTAATAGGAGTACTAAACAAATCTGGTGTGTAATAGCTAGATGGTCCTTTCTCCATCAAAGTTGGACCAGTTCCACCCTCCCCCCTAGGTGTTGCTACCAGGCCTATCCTGCCCTGCCTGCTAATTATTTTCATTATTACCTCAAGATCATTGCAATCGAAGTCATGTGATAAATTCCATTAAGCCAACTAAGCAAAGAATCAATGTGCCCACTAAGAGCCTGCCATCAGCCGATCTACGTGTTTAATGAGATCACATCCATTTTCGGAACTGGGTTGCCCATGATCATCCGGTTTTCTGAAATTTATTATTCACATTTTTTCTTTTCAAAACTACTCCGTTTTTTAATTTTGTTCATAGTAGTTTGACCAAGACTATAGAGCAGTATCGACATCTACAACATCAAATGAGTATCATTAGAGCCAGCATGGAATATAAATCGATGGATATTGTAGATCCGTATGTTTGTTTTTATCAACATATCTTGGCCAAACTTTGTAAAGTTTGAGTTTGACCAAAGCTAAAACGTAGGCTTATCTGTAAAATAGGGAGCACATAATTCACAACTAAATGTTTTCTCATAATTATATAAGTTGCCAAAACATATTAGTTAATGAAAATCACAATAAGTTGGGTACATGCATGTGTTGTTAGGTGTGTCTGCTAGCTGCTGTATCCATGCCTGACTGTCAGGCATTCAGGGCCCACTCCATGGTCCAATTCATAAAAGCAGAGTACAACAAGGAGCTGCCCAAACAGTAGTGTAGCTAGAATTCCCCCCTCCCCTCTCGATCTTCACCTCTGAATAAAAGATTGCAAAAGAGAAGCTTCCTCCACATATCCAAATCCAATGAATCCATCTTCTCTGCATATCCAGTTTTATGCGCAAGCTTTCTTCACTTTCACTAACTTGCTAGCTTCGCGCTCTGCTGTGCATGCCAACACCGCCTAGCCTTACGTAAAGCGAGCAGGCGCGCACCATGAGCAACGTGTTCGACCATGGCCATGGTGGCCACGGCGGCGGAGAGGTCCAAGGGGACGAGTGCTACTTCCACCCGAGGGAGCTCCTGGTCGGCGTCTGCGCCCACTGCCTCCGGGAGAGGCTCCTGCTGTTGCTCGCCGCGAAGCAGGGCAGCGGCCGCGCGCGCGTTCCGGCGGATGGCGCCAGCTACCTGTCGGCGCGGCCCTACCGCAGGGCGCTCCGCGCGTGAGGACCGGCAGCATCGTGTCCGTGTTGGCGCTCGGGTCATCCTTGCTCCACCGCCTCGACTCCTCCTCCTCCCGGCACCACCACCACCCCGACGTCGGCGGCCACGGCGCACACGACGGCGACAAGGACCCGGACAACGCCGATGCCGAGGACGCCGCCTCCATCGCGAGCCTCGACGGTACGCATGCAAGCGAGTGTCGCTCCTAGTACGGGCACGTTAATTGATTATCCGGTTCGTTCTGTTTTTCATATCGATTGGCTGAACCGGAAAAACAAAAATGCATGCAGATTCTTTCATATCGATCAAGTTCGAGGACAACGGCAAGGCGACGTGGATAGACGGCCGGAAGTCGGACGTTGCCGGCGGTGACAGAAGCTCAGACAAGGTGCCGGTAGATGTACGGCCGGCGATGGCGACGACGGCGGTGGTGGAGCACGTGAAGAAGCGGGGCGGGGAGACGCGGTGGCGGAAGCAGGTGGTAGGGCGGCTGCTGCAGCTGGCGCGGTGGAAGCGGGCGTCGGCAGGCGGAGCAAGCATGCACCCGCGTCGTCGGAGCAGCAGCGGGCGAAAGGGCGGGGCTGGATCCGGAGCCTCACGACGCGGCGGCGTGGCGAGCGGGCGTGGTCGTGACGAGCTAGCGGTGGATCGGATTCAGAGGCGATCAAGCTACCTACCTACGTACGGAAGACACGTGCTCCTGTTTGTGCAGATCCATCCATCCATCCACAGCAATCATATACTACTACTCTCCTATAGATAGAACAGAAAAAAGTGTTTCTTCCCAAGATCTTGCTCTCGTGAGTTTTTTTACAAGAAAAAAGAATCCATTTGTACATATATCTGCATTTTCTTTTTGCAGCAACAACTCCTAGTGTTAGTCTGAAGACTGAACTATCGTACTGAAGACACACACACACTCATCTAATTCAGACAAGTTTCCATCTTACAATTGGGTGTACGTGTGCCTCATCTCTGATTGGCAGGCAGTTCATAGGAGTAGGATAGGTTGAAGCCGTTCATATATATGTGCACGCTCTGCATGTCGGCTCGTAATCTAATCAAAGCCTCCCCTCCCGTGTCAGTCAGTAAGCTGCTTTTTCTCCTTCTTCTTTCGCGACGGGGGCAGATCTTTTAACAAGGAGAGATGATATATGCATCACTTTTGAAGGAGAGAAAAATATAAAGGTTGACAAAGGGAGAGACTTTGTTTGACTAACCTGCTTTTCGACCATGAAAAGCAGACACCGATTCCTCCCAAGTAAACGAACAAATGCAACCGTAAACAGAATAACACACCCTCCGCAGGGAAGTAGAAAAACATCTCACGTTTGTAGACACCATGCAAGTATTTTGTTTTTAAAAACAACACCGTAACTAAAAAGATTAAAAAAAAACCAGACAAGAATGTTTGGGAGCCCAAAGGGATCGATAAGGTTGTGCACATGCATGTTCTCCCATTCAGATCGAACCCTCCAACTTTATTTCAACGGGTGTCTAAATAATCTAGTAGCACTCGAGACACCGTGAAACTTGTTAAAATAAAACCTGACAATAAAAGAAAGATTCTAGTACACGTAAAATTGTTGCCATCTTACTTTGGATTTTTCTGTAATTATTATCCTTCCCAAAACTAAACTAGCGGGGAATGGAGCGCTGTGGTTCATCCCCGGGGTGGTCCCACAATTCAGTGACGATTTGGGTTCCTTTTTTGTATACTGACGCGCCTGTTGGGTGCTGGTCCCACCTGTCTGTGACTTCCCGGTTCGTATGTATGTGCTTTTCCTGTTTGTTTCAGCGTGGGCAGGTCGGTTGTGTGGGGCCCACCTTCAGGTCGATTCGTCTTGGGGGCATGTTCGACGCGTGGGTTTCTTCCCTCTCTCGCCCAATCCCCTCGCCTCTCTTCTCCCGTAATCCCCTCCCGCTTAGGGCATCTCCAGCCGTAGAGGCCCCCCAGGAGATGATTTTGTGCGTCCTGGGGTGGCGCCGGCGCTATTCTCATTCCTGGGGGTCAGGATTTGCCCTCACCCAAGCCAAAAAGGGGCCAAAAAGGGCGTGTGGTCACGTGGTGGGCCTAGGCCAAAAAGAGATGAGAGAGATGGGTTATGAGGCTGGCAGGTGGGGTTTCGCATGCAAAAAGGCGCCCCCAGGCTGAACCCGGCGCCTGGGTTTGGCCTGGGTGGGGGGGGTGGGCACTATTTCGCGCTATTTTGGTGCAAAACGGCGCTATTTGAGGTCCCGAGGGGTATGGTTGGGAGAATTTCGGCGCTATTTGGCTAAAAAGTGGCCTGGGGGCTCTTGGGAGGCACGGCTGGAGATGCCTTAGTCTCTTGCGTGCTGCCATCGGGAGAGCCGTTGCTCTGACAGGACGGCGCGACGTCGCCATCGCCAGGAGGAGCGCTGCTGCTCCGTCAGGATGAGTGCGCACAGGGGCCGCCGCAAGGCGCGACAGGGCCAAGATGTCAACACGAGGTGAGCCGCCACAGATGCGCCGACCCCCTCTGGCTCCACTGCTCTTCTCTCGCCGCCGCTCCACTGTGGGAATACAGGTTCGTCTCTCTCTATGTGTGCGAGTGCCGGCGTGCTTGTGTGTGTTTGCTAATTCCTTCTTCCGTAGTTGCTTCGACCTGAACCTGTTGACCGAGAAGCGAATCGGAGGTCTTGCACGAGGGGCCAGTGATTCACCGAGGAATGGCTGGTGGCCGATGGGAGAATCGCAGCGCGTCGTTCCGTCGTCGGGAGGAGCGGCTGCGCTCCATCTCTGCTTCAGGCGCTCAGGTACTCTCTCTCTCTCTCTCTCTCACTTCGTGTTTGATGGGATTAAGTTCATGGCCATGGCTAATCGATCGACCGGTTCGTTCATGTTGTTCCCGTGCAGAGAACATCGGCTTCCACATGCGGGAGTCCTCTCGTCTCGCGCAGCATATTTGGATTGCGACAGTGGTGGGGGCTATCAACGTAACTTCTGATGTTGCTTGGATACACATGTCTTGTTGTGGTAAGAAATTGCTGCTAATTATGTGCCTGAAGAAGAGCAATCGGTGGAGCGTAGTTCAGTTGAGAAGGCCGTAGTCTGTGGTTGGACACACAGGCAAATAATTTTTGCAGTTTCTCAATTACTTATTCGGGCTAGCATAGCATGGGTTGAATTTTTTTGTGACTTACTCGAATCATATAACTGGAAAAATAGACTGAAATTTGATGGGCAACTGTTCATTCAGATAATATCAAGACAGTGTTTTTTTTGTTGACATTTTCTGGTATTACACTAACACAAATCGGCAGAGTCGCCGTACAAGGCCCTGTTTACATCAACTGGGAAATCATCTAGCCAAACATAATGATACCCGTTTGGTTCAGATGCCCCTTTTGCAGCTAAGAGGTGCGCTGGCTTATTACAGCTTCTCCCTTCGAAAACAACATTCGATTCAATAAAGTTTAGGCGAAGCCGAACTTTTATTTCTCTGAACAGGGCTCCCAGTGGTGCTGCATCATAGCTGGAGGATGTAACCGCTCTCTGAAGAACTTGACAGTCAGTCATAAACAGAGGCCGACCCACCCCCATATCATCAGCTAGTTTAATAGCCTGAAGCAATGCAACACTCTCAGTTTCCAAGGCCGAGCTAGCTCCATGAAAAGCACCCGCCGCAGCAAAGGCTGTACTGCTATTATGATCTCTAGCGACACAGCCCCAACCTCCACGACCAGTGTCCGCATGGAACGCACCATCCAGATTTATTTTGGTCCATTCCTTCGGAGGTGGCTGTCAGCTTTCATTTTGGTTCTGTACTGAAGTGAGCTTTCTCCTCAAGAACTCCTTCCATTCAGATACATGTCTACGGACTTCAAAACAGAAGTTGTCCGTCGAGAGTCTTCGTTGTCCCTATTAGCTTTATTCCTTTCTGTCCACCAACACCAAAGCATTGCGACTAACTTCATTTTCTCATCGTATGGAAGTTGTAAAATATCATATATGAATTCCATGCTGGAAGAACTCGTAAGCAGGTGAATTCTCAGCTCCTCTGAAAGAATTAAACCCCAAGCCTTCTTTAGTTCACGGCAGCGAATGAACAGATGCCCACCATCTTCAAAGAGTGTTTGACAAATCGGACACCTCGTATCCAGATCAATCTTGCGCCTCTTTATGTTCATTCTAGTGGGAAGGCTGTCATGCGCCACCCTCCAAAGGAAATGGTGCACCTTTGCTGGACACTCCAAACGCCATAGCTGCGTCCAAATACTGCGCTCCCACTGGCTCCCACGGCCACCATCAGACATAGGAGTACTATAAGTTTGTTGGCTTCACATCTACCCTGTTGTATGCTTCAGATTGGTGGTTCCCCTCAGAGGTAATACATGTTTGTTTGAGGTACGGAGCAAAATTTATGGCTCAAGCTCAGTTCAGATGCTACCATGGGCACGAACCATCTGAATGACACTCTGAAGCCCCCAATTCGAAATTCAGAAATGGTGCCAGGGGGTAGGACAGCTGCTTGGGGGTTAGTTAGTTCTCTTGGTTTAGAATGTTCAAATCAAGTCTCTTGGAGGAACCAAAATCTCCCCGACTTAATTGTAGTTTCAGTTCTGGTTTCTATTCCTTTGTACAGGAGCGATGGATTAGGGCAGCTTTGTACATGCGACCTGCCGCCAATGGTCGTTTGCATTCGGCACCAAAATTGACTATGACTCCTTGTGTCTGATGGGTTGGTCAAGTCAAAATTCGTGGTTGTAGAAACAGGTGTAGGTATTTACCACCCTGAAATGAGATTTACTACACCACGCCTACAACTTGTATTGTAGGACCATGACCTGTATTTTTGTAACCCCTTTATTTTTCTGTACACTGTGAACTGATGAGTACAGATGGCCGGATGCGAACGGAATCAAACGAGCAAGCTAGCCCAAGCACAACTAGCAGTTTTCGAGCAACTGTACAATTTATATTTGCATTATGCATTTGTTTCTCGCTGTTATTTGTGACCAATTTTTCTTGAGTTGATGTAAGCTTGTTAATAAATTAACAACATGCTCTTCTTATTTTCCAATGTTGCATCCCATGATATCAGCAATCTGTTAGTTATATTTGCTAACCCACAGTCTGCATACAAATCTTTTATCTAACCTGTTATTTTAAATTGTTGTTATTATCATAGAAAATGACATCCTATTGATTTCTTCATACTCGAGTTCTGTTGTAAACTTGTAACCTGTTTTACTACTTGGTGTTTTCTCTCCTTTATCAGGTGCTAACTCTATGTTATTAAACTTCCAAGGCCATGACGTCCACAAGCTCAATTCAAGAAATAAGAAACCAATGAGGCTGTAGTTACTCATGACGGTTTGATTTTGTCCATATGCAAAAGTTGAATTGGTTAAGTAGCTGCTCATGTATGATGAAGTTCCATGTGGAGTATTGCATTACCTTAGTTGAAAAATATTCATTCGGTTGTTCTTACTACAAATTTTGTGAAGCATAGTCTTAACAAGAGGTATTGAGGTTGTTCTCCTTAACAAGAGGTATTGATGTTTTCCGAAGAATCCATAGATAGCTCATCATAGGTTTTCACTCTGTATGCTCCCATATGAGTTCAACAAGGTTAGCTATTTGAATGTCATGTTTGTAATTAACCTTTGCATGTGTTCCATCTGTATTTCCTATGCTTTAATTATTCTAATCCTTACGAGATTTTATTTTCAATGCAACATTCTTGTGCATGTGTTTTGTAAGGTGCGGAAGAATATGGTAACCTGCCAAAAATCAGAAATGTGTGGAATAATTATTTCGTTTTGTAGAAATATTTTTGACTACATATATGGCAGCCACATGACTTAAGCAATATAGTCCATATATCGTTCGGGTGGTTTATGTATTACATATTGGTATTATGAAAGATCTGCTGAGATGCGAGCATAGAATGATTTATTTATATGCAAGATACATACATAACAATTGGTCCTTGAAGAGGTCATTTTTTAGTTCATACAGACTATGTTTCCACGTTATTGTTTTGTAAATCTTGGTTGTTCTAATCCTTTAACAATCAAGCATGTCTTTCTGTATTGCATGGCTAACATTTAAACAGGGTAATAAAAATCAATGGATACAACAATGCAAAACATTGTAGAACTATGTAAATTGATAGAATATTTACATACCATACTATCCATTGGAGATTATCCCTTCTCTCTTATGAGCTAATATCAAAGTGGTTCCAAATTATTCCTAGGCCAATGATGTAGAAAGTGGGATTGCATCTTTCCCAAAGAGGTTCCAAATACTTTGTAGGTCAAAGATGTAGAAAGTGGGACAAATGAGTGCTAAGACATCGGTGCAAGTTAGCATACTGTAACCATCTATAAATACCAAATCTAGATCTGATTTAGCAGTCGACTACTGATGAGGAGTTCAAAACTTAAATGGTGATTTATAACAAAAATGAGAAGGCATATTCATATCTCTATGTTAGCATCTCATTATGTGCAAGCAACAGTGGCGGAGCTTGGGCCAAATGGGCTGAGAGGGCTAGAATAGCAAGGTTTTGGGCTAAATTGGGGGGGGGGGGGGGGGCAAATGGGCCACAAATTAGTGGATCCTTCATGAATTTTCCAATGGGCTTGGGGGGGGGGGGGGGGGGGGGCCCCCTGGCAGTAACGTAGCTCCGCCTCTGGTAAGCAATGTATTTGTAATTGTTGTGGACTTCAATGTAACATTTCTGAAAGCTTAAACATGTACCACACACCGTGTTATGTTATGATTTGAAATCGAATGGAGAATTTTCACATACACATCTGTTGTTGACAATATATCGAGCGGGCGCAGCAAAGCGCGCCTAACCCTTCTTGTGCCATCTATGCTATGATAGCAAAATAATCAGGTAAAAGAAGAGGAAGATGGCTACATAATATATCCGTGTGTATCTTGGTGTCGCCATGCTAGCTTTATTAAATTAAATCTGGGCCATTCCGTCTACAAACACGGGAGCAGAATGATTTGTACCCTAGAAAGTTTATCTTTTTTTTTAATGGGGAGCATACTCTCAGCCTCTGCATCAAACTGATTCACACGGCCGATTTATTGCAAAGTTTCAGAGTACGATAAAGTCCCTTGCAAGTTTATCTAACTCGTGCATTTTAGCCATATACATATGGATAATGAAATCCCTGCTTCAAGCTTGTTTCTTCTGGTTGTTGATACTCTATGAGTGATTAACAAGAAGGTGTGTACACTAGTAGAAAAAGGGCCTTTAGTACCGGTTGGGAACGACCTTTAGTCCCGGTTATCCAACAAAACTACGAAATCGGGACTAAAAGCCCTGTCCTATAGTCTCGATAGGCCACAAACCGGGACTAAAGGCTCTCCACGTTGCTGCGGTCGAGCGCTGGGGCTGGAGGACCTTTAGTCCCGGTTGGTGTTACATTCTTAATTCTAAAGGACTACTGCAAAAACGGAATTAACCGACTGGAGGACCTTTAGTCCTGGTACTAAGGACTACTCCAAAAAACGGGGAATTCTTTAATTCTATTCTTAATTCTATTCCGAAATTTCCCACTTAGCCACACACTTAATCTCTAATTATACACTTAATCTCAGATCAAAGTACTTATCCTGGTCAAACTTCCCATTCGTTCACCAATCCTCAAATTGCTCCAGCCCAAGCACACTTAACTTTTAAGTTCATTCCAAATTAGCTTCGCAATGAGAAGTTAGAAGTTACTGATATTAGTATCCTATCATCATATTAACCCTGCGTCATGATGTTACACTTTTTATTGTTTAAATTTTCAAAATTTATTTGAATAAATAACAATGATTATATAATAATAATTTTTGAATAAATAACAATGATTATGTAATAATATTTTTTGAATAAATAACAGTGATTATGTAATAATGTTTAATATGGAATAATTCATATCTTTAAATCCGTAAATCGAAATTTGACAAATAAATGTCTAAATCAATGAGAAAAATGAGAGGAATTCAAATATGCCATCCATATCATATTTTGCGACACAGAAATATCGATAAACTTCTATGAAAAAACACCTCTAGCATGGAGCCAAATGATCAAGTTATGTCAATTCTCACGCATAGTTTGTGATAAGTTATCATTTTCGAAAAATAGGTGTATCTTGGTATAGGAAGCAATGGTTCTGAAGGAATTTTTCAAATTATTTTTATAAATATCATTTTCCTTTATCTAAGTGGCAAAAATGACTTTTTATGAACCAAGTACAAACAATATGGTGCAAAATGGCACCCATCTAATTCTTACAAAGAGTAGTCCACATTTGATGGATAATCCTCAAGTATTAGGAGTTTTCTTGATTTCTATCTAATTTCGCCTAGTTAAATGAGTTTATGCTGATTTTTCAAAAGTAATCCAAAATTGAACTACAAGTGTTGATAGTTTGGTCTGATTTTTTTTAAAATCATTTTAAGGTACACAACTAATGGTTATATCACAGGAACATCGATAGTTTTAGAAAATTTGACCTCTTTCGATGAATAGTCATGGTGTCATTTTGACTTTTTTTGAAAAAAATCAAATAAAGTGAAAAAACCTCAAAAAAAGATATCCTCGGGCATGGAGTCCTTTTATGTGTACTAGTTGTTATGAAAAATGATAAACTTAATTTTTGACAAATTGTTCAAAAAAATTGTTCACAAAAAGGTCTATCATTTATAAACATCTATAAGTTTAAGCCAAATGACCAAGTTATGTCCATTCCCAAGACATAGTTTGTGATAAAGTTATCATATTAGACAAATATGTGTAGCTTGTATAGTAAACAATGGTTCCGAAGAGATTCTGCAAATTATTTTTATAAATATAATTTTCTTTTTTAAGTTGCAAAAATGACTTTTTGTGTGAAACAAGTACAATAAATATGGTGCAAAATGGCACCCATATAATTCTCACAAAGAGTAGTCCATACTTGATGGATAATCCTTAAATATTAGAATTTTTCTTGATTTGTATCTACTTCCGTCTAGTTAAATGAGTTTATGCTGATTTTCCGAAAGTAATCAAATTTGATCTACAAGTGTTTGATAGTTTGATCTGAAATTTTCTAAAAAATCATTTTAAGGTACATAATTAGTGGTTATATCACAGAAACATCGATAGTTTTTGAAAATTTTACCTTTTTCGATGAATAGTCATGGTGGCCATTTTGACTTTTTTTGAAAAAATCAATAAAGTGAAAAAACTAAAAAAAAAGATATCCTCTAGCATAGAGTCCTTTTATGTGTACTAGTTTCTATGAAAAATTATAAACTTAATTTTTGACAAATTGTTCAATTTTTTTTCACAAAAAGGTTATCATGTATAAACATCTATAAGTTTCAAGCCAAATGACCATTCCCACGGCATAGTTTATGATAAAGTTCTCATATTCGACAAATAAGTGTATCTTGGTATAGGAAACAATGGTTCCAAATAGATATTTCAAATTATTTTTATAAATATCATTTTCCTTTTTCTAAGTGGCAAAAAAGACTTTTTTGTGAACCAAGTACAAAATATATTGTGCATAATGACCCCATATAATTCTACAAAGAGTAGTCCACATTTGATGGATAATCCCAAGTAATAGGAATTTTCTTGATTTCTATCTAATTTCGCCTAGTTAAATGACTTTATGCTGATTTTCCAAAAGTAATCCAAATTTGAGCTACAAGTGTTTGATAGTTTGGTTTGATTTTTAAAATGAAAAATAGAAAAAAAAATAAAAAATACCGTCGGCTTACTAAAGGGGCTCGCACGTGGAGACACGTGCCGCAACCCCTTTAGTCCTGGTTGGTATCAGGTCCCTTTGACCGGGACTAAAGCTGGCCGTTCCCGTGCGGCGTCCTATCCGTTCAAAGCGGCGGCCGAGACTAAAGCTTCGGACGGAAGGCCTACTTTCTACTAGTGGGTACTTTTACAGGGGATCTAAACCATTGCAATGGTCGCGCAGGGCAAGATAACTCTTTTGGAAAGGAAAGAATGGTCAATGTATGTATGTGGCCATTGTTTACTGTGATCCTAAAATTAGCTAAATTTTTTAAACTGGAGCTAAATTAGCTATACTTAGCTAGGCATCCTGTCTTTCTTTGGTTAGCCGCTCCGCTGGGTTCGGCGTCTGCATGCCACGCTTGTACATATGTGTGTGCATATATATAGCCGTGGATGAAGATGTAACTTGCATTCACCTTACGTACGATACCACAGACAAACCATGGCGACCTTCTCCTCTCCCATCGCCTCCATCGTTGTCCTCCTCCTCCTAAGCGCCGTCGGTGTTGTCGTCGCCGGCGGCGCTCCTCCCACAGGCTTCGAAGATGCGGTGAAGGCGGCCTGCGACGGGCGACGGCACGCCTGACCCCGCCACCTGCTTCCTCGTCCTCTCGCCCTCCGCTAACGCGAGCAACACCGCCAACGAGTGCGTGCTGGCCCTGCTGGCGGCCGAACGCGCCACCGACATCATCTACCGGGCATTCAAAAAAGTCATCGCCCTTTCCGACAAGATGGGCGATACAAGGTTGCCCTGCCTTTCCGAATGCGCCCGCAAGTTAGGCGACGCTTCTATGGAACTCAGCGGCAAGGACTTCTTCTCCTCCAGCGACGATCAGAAAGTGACGATCTCGCTCGTACGGAGCTTCGTCGCAGACGCCAAGGCGAAGCACCTCGTGTGGAGCTGCGACGGGTGCAGCTCCTGGGCAACGACAAAGTCAAGAATGTGGCAAGGGAAGCAAGATGGATAAATTCATGGAGGTGCTGTATGTTCTCGTCGACCGCGTACCCGCCGGTAAAGAGTGCTGATTGATCGATCAGGACGGACGGCAGAGAGCGAGACATGCATGCATGGTTGAGACGGACATCAATATTTGATTAACATGCAAAGTTTTAAATAGCGGGCTATTCCATTTAGCGGCAGTTCCGAGAAAAGTTATGAAAGGCTATATCGGAGCTATAGCGAAACTAAGCCCATTTAGTGTTTTTTAAGTAATAAAAAATTGTAAACTATAAGTCTATAATCAAGCATCATATATTATATCAATGCGGATTTTCTACCCGGGGTGGTAGCTACGCACGGGCTAGACACAGTTGGATATGGGCTGGATATAGAGACCATTTGATCTCATAGTTTTTGCCGTCAGTGGAGTTAACGGATGCTACTTTTCTCCATTTGCATGCAACCGTGGTGCTTTTTGTTTGCACATAAAATTCTTGTCCAGCCATAGCCATTTGTTTTTGCACCGTACGGCCATGGCAGGGGTAGCCCGGACGCACGCTGAAACAAATGCAGTCTTTTTTCGACAGCAACAAATGCAGTTTTTTGATGCGGTACGTGTGGTTTTAGTTTGCACAAAAGATTTTTCATAAACACGACGCACTGTTGGGTTGCTGGTCTCTAAGCCGCGTTCTGTGCTTGCCCGGACCCCAGATGGTGCTACATTGTGGACAGTTTTTTTTACTAGAACAGTACAAGTTTTACAGGTTTAAAAAAGACAGTAATCGGCACCATTCACATAACACAAAAATGTGCATCTTTAATACGTAACGAACTCTGTTTGCAGAACCAAATCTGATTTAATACATTAGGGAAATCACATAGTTATGCAAAACTGACGGACTGAATTGACTGAACTTCAAAAATACCCCCGGACAACATCTGATAGGACTGAACATCCAAGTAGATTTCAGAAAAGGCAACACATTAACAAGTAAACTGAATCAAGAGCAGGCTTTGGGTTGCTCGTGTATGCTCTGTTATTCTCTCATCTCATCTAGTACCAAGATGAGAGAAGCAAAAATAATAAAAACCACCGAATAGTAGCCACAGGAAAAAAGGATGGATCCCATTCATCTGTCGGTGCCTATTCTGAATCACAAACAGTACTCAGATTCTAAATCAATATTTTGACGCTCCGATGGGGACGCAACAGACACGACCAAATCAGGAGGAAGAACTTGTTGGGGATGCGGGCGTGGAGCTACCTGTCCGACCACGGGTTGCAAGGGAGGACGTGGCGCCGTCGACGCGCGGTTGCAGCCAACTCCACCATCAGTCCGCAACTGCTGCCGCAAGAAACCAGAAACACCAGAAGATACGTAGAGAACCATGGATCTTCAGCATCAAGAACGTGCTGCTACCCAACACGAACCAAAAACCGATGTACTCCGTAGAACACACGATGGGGAGAGACGGTAGCATCGGGGCCCAGCTCCGGCAGGGTGGAGGACAGAAATCCATGTTGAGGAGTGGACGAACTCGCCCGTGGCAGGACCGAGATCCAGTGCCTCGCCTATGGCAAGGCACGCTGTGTCTCGAGGCCACAGATCCACCGTCCATTCCCCATCCAACGCACACGAGCGGTCAACAACAAAATAGACCCAGTCTGCTCCGCTCGGTCCATCCCCTTCCTCTGTTCGTCACGCGGGACGGCGCGAGGCGATGCAGGTAAAGAGGCCAGTTCCCGTCAGGGCGCCGCGTGGAAGGGAGACGAGCCACTCCACATGAGGAAACGGCCTCGACGACCGCCCACCTGCTCCGTCCGCCTGCGCTCCGGCGACTGCCTCCGCCCGTAGAGACGGCCCTCCGCCGTCCTCCGACAGCCACGGGCGCCCTGAACCAGCAGCAGCGATAGCGCGACAAAATCAACATAATCGGCAGGTTTGATTTGAGTGGAGCCGAGCGGAACTCAGCAGCAGCTCCACACCGTTGGTTGTCTCGCCCGCAGCACCAGAGGAAGTGGGCAGGGGATGTTAGCTCTCTTCCTCACCGGTCCTCCTCGAGCTGGGATGAACAATTGTACTTCAGATTAATGAGCATCTGTACTGATTGTTACTGTCCAAAAAAGAAACTTGTACTGCCCGTTTATTCAGTGGCCGCCGCCGGAGATCCCATGGCTTTCTTCCCCACGGCGACGACGGCGGCGAGCTCTGCACGGGAGTTCCCGCCCGTGAAGCTTTTCCTTTCCCACGGTAATTTTGCCTCGCGTGTGAGAAACAGGGACAGAAACAGAGGAAGAGGACGAGCGGACTTGGTCTATTTTGCTGTTGATGCTCCTGTGCGTTGGATGGGGAATGGACGGTGGATCTGTGGCCTCGAGGCACAACATGCCTTGCCATAGGCGAGGCACTGGATCTCGGTCCCCCGCGGCAATGGATCCAGCTCTTCACGCAGTGGCCGGAGCAAAAATCGCTAGCGTCACCCCATACCGGCCGCCGCCGCAGCTGGGCCCACCAACGGAGCCGACTGCGGGCCCAGATCTGGCGAGGAGAACCTCACTCGCAGCTCGCCCGCCGCCGCCGCTTCTCCATATCCCGCTGAGGCGATTCCTCCTCTGCTTTCGGCTGGCGGCTCCCCTCTCCTGGCCGGACACCGGCCACGGATCTTCGCTGCCGCATGAATGTTCACCGGATGGGGATGGGAAGTACAGAGGAGCGCGAGGGGCGGAGTTTTGGAGCCGGGATATGGCGTTATTGTTTTAGACGGTGGAGTTTGAACCATCTCCGCATTGGATGACATCCTTTTGAGTTTGAGTTTTGACATGCGGTGCGTTGCTGCAATTCTTCCTAACGTGCTCCTGATACGACGCCATCCGTTTGCTGCATGCTACCGGGTTGCTATCTTGTGCTCCCTATAAAGATTTTAACGGCCAGATGGGTATGCGTAGCTACCACCCTAGGTAGCCCACTATTTCCCTATATTATATATCGCATATAATTGACATACACACTCACATATATCTTAAAACCAAGTATTTATTAGAAATCTCAGCTCAATAACTAAGCTCTGCATCAATGCGCCATATATACAGAAAAAACAGGAAGACATAATAAGGCAGATGGATAACTTTATGATACTAACTTGTGTCCCTTCTATGGCTGTAGCGGTTTAGCGGGCTAAATGACTCCAAATTTAGCGCTATAGCGGGATTTAGCGGGCTATTAGCGTCGTTTTTAATTTAGCGTTAAAAGTGCGTAGCTTTAGCGGGAGGACTCTCAAAAAGCTATAGCGAGGCTATATCGGAATTATAGCGGGCTATTTAAAACAGAGTTAACATGTCGTTAATCGTCCCCGCAAACGCAACAACTTTATTTGCACTACAAGTACTACTCTTTGACTTCTCAACGACCATTACTCTGAATGTATCTTTGTGAATTCTGGCTGCATTTATTTTGATGAAAGCAGACGACATTGCCTCTGAAATGACACCATTAATGGATTCGGAAGACATCTACACTCACTGCTAATTAATGGGTCAAACAAAATTCCTGTTAAACCACGATGACAATGCACCATCCTCAATGAATAAAAATGTCTTTGACAGGATAACCGCAACATACCTGATGTTACAAGCACTCTTGCACGGGGAGAAATACATCCCAATAATTTCTGTTTTGTTTTGTTAACAAGAGTTCATCAAAAGCATCAGGATTATGCAAGTTCCCTAAGACATGATTTGCGCTGAAATGATTGAATTTGGAATGATTCACTACTACTAGCTAGGCCAGATGCAGACATGGTTATAATTGGAAAACAATGCATACTAGTTTAGTTACTATTTTATCTGCTGATGGTTCAGAAAAAATCGTGACTGAATCAGCCGAGTGAATTCCACAAACAGTAGCTGGTACATGAAAGGACAACCTACACCTGGCTCGACAGGCATCACCACAACATCACAATCACGTCTGAATGGCCATGTAAAATACCATTTCTGCATTTTCATTGAAAACAAACAAAGAATGTCTGATGACACAGTAGTACTTCCTATCCAGTAAAGTGTGTATATGCCGCTTCAGGCTTCTTCTTCTTCTTCCCTAGAATCATTCTGGCCAGGGCCATCATCTGTACCGAGACGGAGCTCAAGTGGGCTTGTGGAAGAAGCGTCCTCATTAGCAGCTCCATGTTGGACCACAGCAGCATCAGCAACCTGGTTCACTTCTTCAGAAGAACCATTAACAGGGGATGTCATGATCGTGGCGCCAAACAACTGTATGCTCCTCACTTTTTCTTCAGAAGGAGGCATGTTCACCGAGGTGCCGGGCGGAGATCCACCTATTTCTTCAGGATTCACAACCTCCGAGGAGCCGCCCCCGCTGGAGCTCAGCAGGGGGAACAGAAGCTGAGTTGTGAACGTTGTAGAAGCACATGAAGAAGAAGAAGGCATATGGTCCGTGATGCCAATGTGCCTGGCTCCCTGCATGCCAGCAGCAGGAATAGGTGCAACATAGGTGTCGGAAAGCTTGAGCCTCTTCAGGATTGGAGGGTACCCGACCAGTTCGACTTGCCAAGCGTTAACATGCCTGTTCCTCGATGGCACCGGCGAAGACTCATCCCAGTCTATCTGCAGGAACACCAAGGATCAAAGTCAGAAATAAAATTAGATGATGAAATGGTATGACAAAACTGTCGGAGCCAAGTGTCAAGTTCAGACAGTTAAGCGACAGGTTCAGTTAAGCTCAAGGAAAAAAAGACGGACTGCTAAATCCATTATATGCCATGCCTTATTGTCTTAATCAAAGTACATGTAGTGAAGTACAAAAGCTCATTATAGGTAACAGTGCATTGCTAATTCAGTAGTTGGGAACCAAAGATTGCCACAAGCCATCATTAGGTTAGTGAGGTTAATAGTTGCTTGCATTTGGATATCCTGATGCTAGAAACAGGGCCAGTGGTATCGGAAAGAGACCAAGACCAAATCCACAACAGCAACACTCTGCGAGCAGCAAATCTAAAAGCCTACAGTAGGAGTGGCTAGCACAGCTGTTTATTATCAGTCCAAGATTGGTTGCTGGTCCTCATTAGCAAACAGAAACAAAGATCGACTGAATCGGTCGACCAGACTTACTAGGACAGTGCAACGATCAGATCAGATGGGTAAATCAGCACCAAACTTAATAAGACAAAGCGTGCAGTCATATGAAATAAGATAACTTTGAATTGGGCACCCATGACTGAGGAGCTAATGACACATACTTTGCTTTACTTCAGTAAGCTCTGCATTGTTCATGATCGGATTGAATGTAAATATAACAGTAAAGGATTGGCACAAGCATGAACTTGGATATCTGAATACCAGAAACAGAGGCAGACCTATTTGTAACAGAGAGTTGATCGAGTCATCTGACAGAGACCAAATACACATGAAAAAAAGTTCACCTATCAAACAATCGACAGTGGCTATGCATCCACCAAATCTAAGCCTATATTAGAGGCTAAACATAGTTATTCATTATTTCCAAGATTGCATTGCAGAACACTTGAACCAGGCATGCATTGCAATATGTACTGAACCAAATTAACAGAGATCGGCCTCGATCCTTCAACAGTGAATGAATGCCAAGCATGAGAAGAACAAATAGTAAGATGGATTAGCACCAACAACAATTAATCGATGTATACCTCGAGCATTCGCCAGAAGCCCTTGTCGACGTTCTTGACGACGCCGTTGACCCACTCGGAGCGGCGCTCCTCGGCGTCGAGGAACCTCATGCGCACCTGCATGCCGGGCTCCCATGATCTGATGGCCTCCTCCACCTCCTTCTTCCGCACCACGAACTCCCCGGCGCCCTGCCGCGGGTAGTAGGTCACCTCGAACGCCCTCCCCTCGTCCGCCAGCCGCGCCGCCTCCTCCACATCCCGCGCCGGCACCCTCGCCCGCACGTTACGCGGCCGCATCTCGCCCGACGCGGAGTCGGAGCAGTGTCACACCTCCTACATACGAGTCCAGGCTGGAGGTGGACATCGAGTCACATGTGTGAGCTGGCGAGTGTTGATTGGTCCAGCTAGGTGGGAACAGCTTGTAAGCTGAGTTGGTGAGCCCTGGGCCACCTGTAAGCGTGCGTGTGTGCGTTGATACTTAAACCCAAACCATGTACTCGTGAGGATTATGAATCTGAAATGGATGTTCTGTGATCCTCACCCTTGCTGTCTGCTTCTCACCTCTTGCTTCCTCTGCATCTCACCCAATTTCTCCTCAATTACCCATTGTTGATCTTTGTGATGCACCTGCCAACCTTAGGGACATCACAATTTGGTATCAGTAGCCAGATCTGACCCGCACGCGCTCCGCAAACTCGAGATTCGCCTGTAAAATTCCACCGCGAAAGGTGCTGATTGCTTCGGCGATTTAGCTCGAAATCCTGAGCGGGGTTGGGTGGATTCAGAGGTGAGTCGCGACGGCGTCATCCAAATCCACAAAACCATCGGCGCAGACCGAAATAGTTTTGGGAAAGATGGAGGCGATGCAAGTGGCCATGGAGGATCTCCTGAAAAATTTTCAGGGCATGGCGGCAGACATGAAGGGAGTGACGGTGGAAGTGCGTGGTCTCCGTCAGCAACTGGAGGATTTCGGCGAGGATCTGGACGGCGTCAAGCGTCGCCTCGCGGATCCGGAGCGCCCTCCCCTGCCTCGCGTCGAGATTCCACTCGCCGACAAGGGAGTGGCCGCACCACGGCTGACGAACAACGGCTTACCGCTCATGGAGACACCGCCAGCAACATCTGGGTTTCAGACGGCACCATCATCACCTAAGGATGGGGCCGAGGCAGTACGAGCGGGCAGAGCCGCGGCAGTACGAGCGAGCGGAGCAGAGATGGTACCAGCGGGCGATTACGTCGTTCGACCTCGCCGCCACGACTTTCCTCGATTCGCAGGTGACACTCCCCTCCTCTGGACAGATTTGTGCCTCACTTACTTCGATATGTACCAAGTACCAGAGCATCACTGGGTCAGTACTGCAACTTTGCATCTGGATGGACACGCCGCACTGTGGTTTCAGTCGTTCAAGCGACGAACGCGTGCGATTTCGTGGGACTGTTTTATGCAAGCAGTTGTAGAGGAATTCGGACAGGATGAATTCGATGGTCAGATGACGAAATTGTTGCAGTTGAAACAGACTGGTACAGTTGCAGAGTATCGCTTAGCTTTTGAAGCGTGCATGTATCATCTGATCTCCTTAGATGATTCCTTAAGTCAGAGATGGTTTGTGACTCAGTTTGTCTTTGGGCTTCGAGATGACATCAGGTGTGCAGTTCGTTTACAAGGACCATCGAGTATTACTCGAGCAGCGTCTCTGGCCCGTATTCAGGAAGAGGAATTCGAGCATCAACGACCGCGTGGTCGACCACCAGCACCAACAAAACACCCACCTGTTGGTATCACAACAACAACAACACCTCCTCGTCTTGAATGGCCAAAGAAGCAGGGCAGTGATGATTTCAATAGGTTGGCGCGCGGCGCACCCGGCGACCAGGTCCCCGCCGGGGCGGCGCGCGAAGACGACGGCGTCGCCCGCCACGAGCAGCTTGGCGTTGACGAACTTGCTCCAGCCCGTGGTGAGCAGGTGGCGGCGCGGCGTGCCACGGTAGATGTGGCGGAACTCCCAGCGCGCGCCGAGGAGGTCCCGCATGGCGAGCTTCTGCACGGGCGGGTCGGCGGCGAAGTCCAGCGGCGGGAAGACGAGGTCCGCGCAGGAGCGGGGCACCGAGAAGCCGCCGCCGTTGTTGGCGTCGCTCTGCGTCAGCTGCTTGGCGTAGTAGCAGAACCCGGGGTCGGGCTGCAGGTGGTGTGCGGCGGCGGGGGTGCTGAGGTCGCGGTGGGGGCCGGGGACGAGTGAGACGGTGGCGTAGGGCTCGTCGGTCTTGGGGTCGGCGAAGAGGCGGACGGCGGCGACGGTGCAGGGGAAGAGGTTGCGGACAGGAATCGGCAGGGAAGGTGTGGTGGGGCACTGCTCGGAGTGGCCGTGCGGGAAGTAGTAGACCTGGGAGCCCACGACGGGGACGCGCGAGAGCGGGGTCGCGCAGGCCAGCCACACGTCGCGGTCGATTTCCGCCGCCGGCTGAGGAGGGGCGGCGGCGGGCGGCTCCGCCATTTTTGGGATCTAGTTGCTAGCTAGGGTTGAGGCGGGAGATGAGGAGGAGGTGGTTGCCGGGCGGAGATGGTGGTGTCCTGACACGGGACGGAAGACGAAGCGAGAATTTATAGCAAGGTAGTTGCTTCGGGTTGGACAAGATTTCGCTAGCTGCAACATATCCCAACAACTTTGTGCAACAAAGAACACAAAAGCAAACCATGTAGAAATACAAAATGTGGCACGACGTTGCGTTTTGTGGGGATGATGTGTGAGGATGGTGAAACATGTGTGAGTGGCTTTTGCAACCCTCGAACTTGGCACTTGCAACATCTCGAGGCAAACTTGGAAGAAGAGACGCGAAACACCATGATCTGGACCCGGCTCATAGATAGCTTGCCATGATCTAGAACGCGTGCCCCATAATGAAAATGTGTAATTTCTTTACAAATCGGGATCGGCGCGCGATGGTGAAATTTGAACCTACTTCCTGTTGGCGAGGAATGCTCGTCGTGTTTCTTCCCTACTTTGATTGACCTATATATAGCAAATAATAGCGATGTGTGCATGGAACAACGCGGATGCCACTCGCTTCGATTCTTTTTCTTATTTATTTATTTACGCAAGTAACCATTTGTGATACATATTTGTTGAGAAATAAAATATGTGTGAAAATGCTTTGTATATCTATGCATTATTAAATTGCAATTTACGGTTCGTGAGTTTGACAGCGTCTATTTTTAAAATTTTGTTCTATATAGAAATACGTGTATAGTTTTGCCAACCCAACACCCTGGCGATGAAGGAGGATTGAGGAATGGACGCCAACTAAGGTTTGCGCTACATTTCGTGAATTTTTGTTATGCTTTCGATGGTTCTCCTAGATCTAGCACACTGCACACATCCCCGTCAAGAAAATGTGTGTAATTTCAATTGGATGTCGACGTGGAATTGTGGAATTGTAAAAAATGATTTCCTACGGGGAGGAAGCCCGCGGTATTTTTGATAGAAAGAGGCGTGCAACATCACTGAAATTGCAAGCATGAGGACTTGAACTCGGGTGGGTGGGAAGGCATCAGCCCTCCCCACCACTAGGACATGCCATAGTCTGCTTGTGGAATTGTGAAATATGTGTCCTATACATAGCAAACAATAGTATCGTGTGCATGGAACCACGCTGAGACCACGACCTTCAATTCTTCCTTTTTATTTATTTTACCAAAACCCAGTTTCCATGCATTTTGTTGATCAATCATTTTTTATGAAAAATACTTTGTATATACATATAGTTAAGGAATTAAGCGCAAGTACAACCACGTGATGTCCGGTGAGTTGGACCAGATAGGTGACGATATACTTGGATGCCACGTTTTACTATAACTTTGGTCAAACTTTTTTTTTTTTTGAGAATGCCGGGGGGATTACTCCCCACCGGTTGTTATATTTCATCGAAAGAGCCTGGCGGGCTATGTTCTTACAACAGAATAGCAATTGTACAGGGGGATACAGGGGAAGAGAAGACAAAGAAAAACAAGAAAAAGACAACTAGAAGAGGTTACAGCAAGAGCCACCAAGAGACACAAGAGGTGAGGGGGTGCAGTCGAGGGATCACAATGCCACGACTCTGCAATCATTGCCTCACGCACCGCACCGGCTTGCGACTCGAACCCCAGGCACAACTCAAGAGCACCATCACCATCATCGGAGTGTCAAGCCTAGCACCTAGCACATCCTAGATAGGAAGCTCCGCCACGGAGATCGAAACGAAAGCAGGTGGGGGAGACATACATTGTATCGTCAATGAGCAAAGGTGAGCCGAGACGCCACCCAAAGCACGAAGCTCCCACACCTCAACAGCAACCAAGGAGGCTCTCGGGCAAGCACATCAACGGAGCCGAGACCACGCGAAGGCCAGCCGAGGAGAGGAACACACCACCATCGGCCCCAATCTGGCCGCACCACCACCAAAACGCAGCACCATTAACAGCTTACCACAGCCACCATAACGCTCACGACCCACCCCTGCCATCCCCGAGCAGCGCCTCCACGGAGGGGAGCGACATCGGAACGCCGCCGTTGCCCAAGCAGGGGACCGGATTTCACCCGGCGGGGGGGGGGGGGGGGGGGGGGTGATGGGGATGGAACTTCAACGAAGCCTCCGAGAAGGGCACCGGCGCCGGGGCGTCGTCGACGTCGTGGCCTAAGCGGCCAAGGGTTTCCCCCAATTCCGTGTCCACACCACCATCCATCCATCCAGTGCACGGATCAGCGAGGACGAGGCCTCGTGCACCAAGGACGACGGATAACGCCAAGCAGGCCGGAGAAGCGAACCCGAGGAAGCGTCAGAGCAAGTCTTCATCTAGGAGCCGCCGCACCGAGCGGCCGCACCATCAGGGGAGAGGGGCATCACCACGATGCCCCACGCCATGGACCTCCGCGCTGCCATAGAGGTCCGCTGCCATGGATTTGGCCGCGCCGCCGTGGATGGTCGCGCCGCCACGGGGGCCCGCGGAGAGGGGCCGCCGCAGCGCGCAGAAGTTCAAGCAGATTTTCCACCACACGGTTTGATAACTGACCTCGCCCCCTCGCGTCGCCTCCCTCCAGGCGACCGAGGGGAACCCTAGCCGCCCCGCGCCGCCACCCCCTCGCTCACCTCCCTCCCCTCGTCGCCCCCCGAGGCGGCTGCCGGACAAGGCCGTGCAGCGCCGGTGACGGGGGCGGCAGGGATCTGCGCCTTCGGCCCCCCAGTGAGCGGTTTGGAGGTAAAGCTGCTCGGGCAGGGGGCCCCTCGCCGGCGGCGGCGCCCTTCGGCTCGCGCCTCGCTCTGCCACGTTTTACTATAACTTTGGTCAAACTTAACATCACATTTGGCCGATTGTTGTCATGGGAGCTAATTTTGATTTGTTTCCAAGATGTCCGCACCAGGCCGTTAGTACTACCGGACAGGCAAGAGATTAGCTCGCTAGCTGGGTGTAAACAAAACAAACGAGATTTTTGTCGTGTCCAATCGCGAGCGCCATATGCGCGGGGTACGGCAACAGCTCCCTATTTGCTTAATAATCGACGGATTAGTTCAGTCCTCATCGCTTAATCATCGGGTCTGTTTACTAACAGAAAAATAATGCAAGACGGAAACAAAAAAGGTCCTACCGGGATTCGAATCCAGGTCGCCAGATTCAAAGTCTCAAGTGCTAACCACTACACCATAGAACCAGTTTATTGGTATTTTCGTGCACGCATGCTATAAGTCGTATTGGCGTCCAAACAGAATGGCCAAGTTTTTTTTTTTTGAGAGCATACAGAAGTACCAAGCTAATCGACCGGAACAGCAGACCTTCTCTTCTGGTGATATTGCTGCTCAAACTCATGTAAAGTTGAGACCCAAGCTTAATTAGCAACACAAGTCATAGTTCAATGTGTCCTTGACAACACAAGGTGAAGATTGTCATTGCTTGGTCAGTTTTGCTACGGAGCAAAGATGATCTTCTCTAAGTGGGTATGTTTGATGGTGCTGTCCAAGTATTCGTGTCTTGCCAGTTATTTAAGATGTCCAACACCTATTTTTTTTTTGTCCAATAACTATTTGTAGGCCATGCTCTGGGAACTTTTGAGTATTCGGAATTTTCGTCAATCGCACTAGACAAATACCAGCTGGTGTCTATGATGGGCACGGTCTCCCATGTTTGTCTCCCATGTTTATGTCTCGAGCAGTTATGTAAGATGTCCAACTATTTGTGTGTCGCTCTCCTATGTTTGATGTCCAACAACTATTATGTGTACTGATTTTATTTTACAAATATGTTTAGAGAAGTATATCTATCTATCTTCGTTTATGTGATAGCGTGTAGGCTATGCTCTCAGGAAGCTGTGAGCTTTTGCCAATATGTTTCTCTGTAGGGCCTTGGTTATATGATCCTCCAAAAATAATTATGCCAACGCTTGTAAAAGAATTAAAATGTTTGATTAATAATTATGCCACCATTGCACTCGTCATTTCCCCGTGCACACGTCATTTCTGGTCAGCATGCCATAGTCGTCAAATCGTTATCATGTCCAAGGTTTGGGTAACCGAGCGAGAAATCCGGTTACCAGCTGGTGTCTATGATGGGCACGGTCTCCCATGTTTATGTCTCGAGCAGTTATGTAAGATGTCCAACTATTTGTGTGTGAGACCCGAGGCTCAAGATGAGCCCGGCTTTAAATTAATGAAGCCAACATCCCTACATAGTTCGTACACTCGGCTAGGCCGACAACACAGAGCACGCAGGCTCGAAATGAAAGATACAAGTCCGCACGAAGATGGCAGACAGTAGGATACAGGTGGGGACTACTACAGCAGCAGCTACAACTACTCCGAAGAAGTCGACAAGCACCTATAACCGAGTCTATGTCCTCCAAGACATCGAAAGACTCGTCTCCTGGTCCCACAAGACACAGGGAAGAAGCAGGAAAAAAGGGGGTAGGGACTCATCCCGGCACCTCCCTGACGCGGGCATAGAGCGAACGAATCCTGCCAATCGTCAGCTCCAGCGCCCCTCGGTCTTCACTCCTAGCCACTGGCTTCCATACCTGCATAAACATTGAGAGTTTGTATAGACCGTCAGCAGCCTGTGCGGGCAAGATGCCCTCAATAGTGAACTTGTTCCTAGTCGTCCAAAGCGTCCAAACTAAGGCGGCGCAGGCCGTCCATAGAACCCGTCTCGTCTGACCCGTGCTCTTACGCACCTCACGGTACACGTCTGCAAAACAGGCAGGGTTCCAGCCACATCCCAGTAGCTCGCGTACTGCGCTCCACATGAACCTCGCCAAAGGGCATGTGAAGAAAATGTGGTTTGTGTCCTCATGCTCTCCACAAAGAGCGCAACGCCCCGTGGAAGGCCCCTGCCTCCTACGGATGTTATCATTGGATGGGAGACGTTTCCTAATCAGCTGCCAAAGGAAGATCCTAATCTTACGGGGACCCCAATCCGCCAAATTTCCAAGAAATGTTGGCGAGGTGCACCCTGGCAAAGCTTCTTATACAAGGATCTCACTGAGAACCTCCCCGAAGGTTCTAGTGCCCAAGTAATATGGTCGTGCCCAGAGGAGAGCCGAATCCCATCCAATTCTCGCCTGAGGTTGTCCCATAAAACGACCTCTGCGGAGCCAAAAGAACGGCGCCAAGGGATGTCCCACTGACCCTGTCTCATCGCCTGAGCAATGGAGGCCTCCGGTCCTGCACAGATGGCAAATAGCCCCGGGTATCTGTCGCACAGGGGGCTAGGGCCCACCCACCAGTCTAGCCAGAACCTGGTCGATGTCCCATTGCCCACCTGGTGTTTTGCCCCCAAGCGAAACACATCTTTGACTTTCTGGATGGCTTTCCAGAATTGGGAGCCATGCGTATGGTTGTCTACCAATAGGTCTTTGTTGCGGAGATATTTGTTGCGTAGAATGTCGGCCCACAAGCCTTGTTCCCCCGCATACAGCCTCCAGATCCATTTTGCCATAAGGCAAAGATTCATACGCTTGGTGTCCATAACCCCAGGCCCCCCAAGGCTTTGGGCATGCACACATCAGACCACCGCACCCAATGATATCTACGTTTGTTCGCTCTGTCACCCCAGAAGAAGCGGGCACGGTGCGAGTCCATGGCGTGATGCGTACCATTCCCCAGCAGGCACACCCCCATGGCGTGGAGTGGGAGGCTAGAGAGGCGTGGAGTCTAGCAGCTGAAGACATGAGTTTGCCCATCCAAGGCTCAGCTCGCTTGCCTACCTTCATCGGGAGCGGACCCCAATCCGCTGCCGTGAGCGCCCTGTCACTAATGGGAAGACCCAGGTACGTGAAGGGGAAAGATCCTAACTTGCAGTTAAGCATGTTAGCGATCCGTTGCTGCTCGTCCGATGAGTCCCCCAAGACCATGACCTCGCTCTTGTGGAAATTGATCTTAAGCCCCGACATGCTCTCAAAACATAGGAGTATGAATTTGAGGTTAGCAATGGCCAGGTCGTCCGGCTGGATCATGATGATCGTATCATCCGCGTACTGCAGATGTGACACCCCCCAGGTACCAGATCAGGGACAAGTCCACAAATATGTCCCCTCCTCTTGGCTGCCTCAAGCACAGCCGCAAGGGCCTCTACCACGAAGTCAAAGAGTAGAGGAGAAAGAGGGTCGCCCTGGCGAACCCCCCGGCCATTCCTGAAGAAGTTGCCGACTTCCCCATTAATGGTGATGGCAGTCTGGCCCCCCGAGACCAGCCCCATAGCTCTATGTACCCACCCCGGGTCGAAGCCCTTTCGAAGAAGAACCTCGCGTAAGAAGGGCCATCGAACGCGGTCGTACGCCTTCTCAAAGTCAAGCTTCAAGAAAACTCCCCCAAGTTTCTTGGACTTGACCTCGTGCACAATCTCCTGAAGAGAGAGAACCCCCTCATGGATGTGTCTACCCCTGATGAAAGCAGATTGCGTTCTGCTAATCGTGCGGTGGGCTATAGGGGTGAGGCGAAGGGCATAGGCCTTGGCCACAAACTTAAAGATCACATTGATCAAAGCAATGGGCCGAAACTGCCTAATATCCTCAGCCCCGGGCACTTTCGGAATCAGGGTGAGGACCCCGAAATTTAGCCTAGCAATGTCCACCCTCCCAAGGGCAAAACCATTCGCAATAGCTAGGACATAAGGTCTGAGCAGGTGCCAGAACCTCTTGAAGAACACCACCGGGAGGCCGTCGGGCCCCGGGGCCGTGTCAACCTTCATGCTACGGAGCACTAGGTCCAACTCTTCACTCGTGAAGGTGAGCATGAGGTCCGTGTTCTCCTCCTCTGTGACCCGTCTCAACGGGTCCCAGAGCGCGGGGGAGGTCGTGAAGTGGCACTGATCGCCCTCATCACCTAGGAGGTGCCGATAAAAATCGTAAATGTGTGCCTGAATCTCCCGAGGATGGGAGATGATCCCCGACTCTGCGACAAGTCGGGAAATGGCACACTTCCTCCTCCTCCCATTCGCGACCGCATGGAAAAAGGCTGTGTTGGCGTCGCCCTTGAGCAGCCACTGAAGACGACTCCGCTGACGCCAGTATTCCTCCTCCACTTTCGCTAAGTGGGTGAGTTGGTCTTCTAGATGATATCTCAGGGCCCAACCCTCATCATCCAAACCAGAGGCATCTGCGGACCATCCAGCACCTGGATCTGCCGCAAGATGTCAGCCTTAGCATCTCTATCCGCCCTTCCAATATTACCCCCAGCCT
This sequence comes from Poa pratensis, assembly GCA_947311845.1. Taxonomy (NCBI): domain Eukaryota; kingdom Viridiplantae; phylum Streptophyta; class Magnoliopsida; order Poales; family Poaceae; genus Poa; species Poa pratensis. Next base: position 833,315 of record CAMZMU010000050.1, on the reverse strand, counting down.
TTAAGGAACTGCCGGAGGCCAGCAGAGATGGCCTGCCACGCATCAATTGGGTCTGCGGAGGCACCCCCAAGCGCCTCAAGCTCGCGCCATTTGGCAGAGACCAGGTCAACAAACTCCGGTCTCTCCAGCCAAGCCTTCTCAAAAAAGAAGCGAGAGCTCCTCTTCTTAAGCTCCTCACCCGAGCTTAACACCAGTGGTGCATGATCCGAACCAATGATGGTCTCCGCCGTCAAAGAGCACAGCGGGAAGATCAATTCCCATTCAACCGACATCAGTACCCGATCCAACACCGATCGAACCGGGTTTAACTGTCTGTTGGTCCAGGTGTATCTGGCTCCGCCTCTACGGACCTCTCGCAGTGCATGAGTGGCAATGAAATCATTAAACTTATGCACTCGGCCAGTTGATGTTATCGTTGTTTTTATCCGCTGATCCCCTAATCAGGTTAAAATCACCTCCCACCACCAATGGGAAGGGGCAGGCCACCACCGCAAAGGATAACTCAGCGAGGAAGTCATCGGTGCGCCTATGGTCTGCCGGGCCATATACCACAAACAGAGACCAAGTCTGTGCAGAATCCAGCTGTAGGACGTCTGCCCTGATGAAGAAGGAGCCACTACTCCAGTCTTTCACCTCAAAAGCATCCTCGTTGACACCCAACAGCATACCCCCGGAGTGGCCATTGGCCGGGGTCGAGTGCCACGCAAATCGCCCACCAGGGTCGATACTCAGCAGCTCGGATGTAGAAAACGAGGCTTTAATGGTCTCCTGCAGCCCCACAAAGTCTAGCCTCTCTCGGGAAATAAAATCCTTGATCTGGGTTCGGCGACCCGGTTTGCCGAAACCCCGGATGTTGTAGAAGCCCGCACGCATCAAGATCGTGTGGTCTTCCTCCGTCCACGACGGGATGCCACCTTCTGAAAACTCGCACCCGAACCTGTGGCTGGTGGGGTGGTCTCGGGTTGGGGCATGGGATTATCCATGTCCTTGTCCCCGGCGTGCACCTCCGGGGCGTCGACCCCCTCGGTGGTCTCGCTAGGAGCCTCGGCAGCCGCCTTGGCTGCTGCGAGTTCCTTGCGGAAATTCGCCTCTGCGATCACTGCCTGAGCCTCTTCCTTAGCACGAATAAGGGAGAGGACCTCGGTTTCCCGGCCGGCTTCCACCGTAAACGCTAAACCCACGTCGTGCACTACCGCAGCTAGGTGTTCGTCAGGTAACTCATGCAAGATAGCAAAACGGGAGTGGGAAGCGTAGGTACCTGATGGGATCTCCAGGTTCCTCACCGCCGCACGACGCTCCGCGCGCTCCGCCGAGGGGACCGCGGCGTCGGGGCCGTGCAGCCGTGCGCTCTTGCGCTGCGGACCAGACGCCACCGGCTTGGCGCGGCGCCGCCGCAGCACCCCAGTGTCCGTCTCGGGCACCTCACCCGCCGGCTGCGGCTCCGCATCGACGAGCTCACCCTCAGAGTCCGCATCCGAGACCCCGGAACCATCCTGGAGAGCAGAGGAGGACCTAGGTGGGGATGTGGCAGGCTGCACCACCACCACAGTCTTGGGGCCCTGCGAGGCCGCCTCCGCACGCATCCGCTCGAGGGTGGCGAGGGAAGGAGGCCACGCCGCAGCCCCCTGCAGGTTCGAGCCGTACTGGTCCACCACCAGCGGCTCGGAGGCCACTGCCTCCATCTCAGCCCCAACAGGCGCGTCCGCCATGCTGGTCGCCCACCCCTTGGACGGTGTGGGACGAGGAGCCTCCAAGCTCCTTGGTGGCCTTTAGGCCATGTCCTTCTCCCCGGCGATCCGCCAATCCTCCTCACTGCTGCTGTGCTCTGAGTCACTGTCAGGCGCAGCGGGGGGAGGTGGAGGGGGAGGCGCAACCACAGGAACCCGGGGCTGATCCACCCGGATGCCGATGTTGAATCCCTCCTTGCGGTGGAAGAGCTGGGCGTAGCCGTTGAGCTTCACCGGGTTCCGGCACGCAATGCGCATGCGCACCGGCTGGGGGCGCGCCAAGGTGGTAGCATCCACCTCCAGGGGCTTGCCAAGCATACGCATCGCGGCCATGAGCCGGCGGGCGTTCCGCAGGCGCTTGGGAAGCCCCGTGAGCGTGATCCACGCCTCCTGCAACACCACCACCGGTGCAGGGTCCGCATCCGCGAGCCAAATCGCTGCCTCGGTGTCGCTGAGAGGCAGGAACAGCTTCCCGCTGCGCGCGCTCATCTTGAGGATCTCGCGGGACGGGAAGACAACTGAGAACTCCAGCGCGGCCACCTGCCGCACCCGCCAGTCCCAGTCGCCCTCGACAAGGTGTCGGAGCTCAGCTTCCAGAGCCTGAGCTAAGAGGCCCTCCCCTTTGAAGGAGATGATCGCCTCATTGGAGTCGTCCTCCAAATCCTCCTCACCCATCTCGAAATCGAGGTAGAAGAAACCCTCGCCGGGATAGCCTGGCCCATGAAGTTGAGGGTGGGCGAGGGTGCGGCAAGGGAGCACTTCGGCGGGAAGGTGCACTTGGATTGGAAGTGACCCACCTGGCCACACTTGAAGCACTCAGCTTGGGAGGCACTCGGGCCACCCGAGCCGGAGACCGGAGCCAGCGCAGGGCCGAGCGCCGCCGGCCTCTTCTTGGCCTGCGGGGGTGGCGCCTGCCCGCCGGACGTCCCTGCACCACGGCCTCCACCATGGGGAAGGAAGGGAGCAGCCGCGCCCGCCGGCGCGCCCGCCTGGGATTGCGCAAGCGCCTCCCGCTTCTTCTCTCTCGCCAGCCACCAGCGCTGGTTCTCCTTGCGGCCCTGCTGGCCCTGCTGACCCTGCTGGCCAGGGTTCGGACCACGCCGGCCGGCGCCGCTGCCCTGGCCCTGCCGCGCCGCAGGACGGCGGCCACCCGAGCCCACACCCGGGGCCGTGTTCGCCGCAGCACCCCTGGCACCTGTCGCCGCCGCGTTTTGGGCCGGCACGCGCGGCGCCGCCCCAGCAGCGTTCGCTCCCGCGCCCGACGCCATGAGCGCTTGCGCGAAGGTGGCGGAGAGGGGGGAGGGAGGAGGGGAGATGCGGATGCTGCGCGCCGCGTGCTGGTGTCGCGCGATGTCTTCCTCCGCCGCCGGATATCCTAGGGTTAGGTCACGCGCACCCCGTGGAATCCACCAGAAAGTAGACACCGACGGGGGTGGCGGGCCGGTAGCGGGTTGGGCCACGACAACCGCAGCAACGGAGGCCCCCAAGCCCAGCGCGCCCCACTCGGGACGCGGAGCCCAACAGCCCGCTAATGCAGGTTGGGCCTCCTCGTGGGCTTCCGCCACCAGAGGGAAAAAGGCCGGCCCACAAAGGGGCACGGCCCAGGTCTCGGAGAGATCGAACCCTAGGTTCGTCTCCGGCATCCTCGCCTCCGACGGAGGCGGCGCGCTCGCCGGCGCGGGCACGGGCTCCACATCCGGACGAGCAAGGGACGGAGGTGCAACCCCGTACCGCGATCTACGCTAGGGAGAACGGGAGGAGGTTGTACCTTTCGTCGTGGGCGAGAAGACGGCGGCGGCCGGCTCTGCGCCGGCGAACCGCGTGACGCCGGGAACCTCGAGCCATGGCCGCCCGGCGCAAAGGCCGCGCGACGGCGGGGCGACTCCTTGCGGCGCGCCACCGCCAGGAAATCCCCAAGCGTGGGCGAGGCTCGCGGCGCCGCCGCGCGCTCCCCATCTTCGCTGGGCTCGCTGGCCTCCGCCTCCGCCCAGTCGACCGCCTCCCAGAACCTGCCGCGCAGGCCTCCGCCGCTCAGGGAGGGGCGGGAGCACAAGCCCGCCGGCGAACGGCGGCTGGGGGAGCTCGGGGACGCGGGGTACGGCACGGCGCCGCCTGAGTCGCAAGAGCCCATCACTCAAACTTCCCTCGCTAGAATAGTTCTTGGTGGAATCAACTATTTGTGTGTCGCTCTCCTATGTTTGATGTCCAACAACTATTATGTGTACTGGTTTTATTTTACAAATATGTTTAGAGAAGTATATCTATCTATCTTCGTTTATGTGATAGCGTGTAGGCTATGCTCTCAGGAAGCTGTGAGCTTTTGCCAATATGTTTCTCTGTAGGGCCTTGGTTATATGATCCTCCAAAAATAATTATGCCAACGCTTGTAAAAGAATTAAAATGTTTGATTAATAATTATGCCACCATTGCACTCGTCATTTCCCCGTGCACACGTCATTTCTGGTCTGCATGCCATAGTCGTCAAATCGTCATCATGTCCAAGGTTTGGGTAACCGAGCGAGAAATCCGGTTACCGATCGGTAACCGGGAATCTCGAGCACCCTCGGTAAAAGGCCTTACCGAGCAAAAAAAATCAGAAATTTGAATTCAAAATTTGAAATCCAGAAAGAATTCAAAATTCTAAATTTGAATTTGTCCGGTAACTTGTCGAGATTTCTCGGTAACCGCTGTTACCGGAAATCTTGAGCATGCTAGAGATTTTTCCCAGTTCGGTACCCAAAACCATGATCATGTCTCGACATCCATTGTGCACACCGTCCTTGTCCTACACATCGTCGGCCTCATGATTCTTCATGTAAACCTTATTCTTAATTAATTGAATGAGGCAAGTCTTTTGCCCCGTTTCAAGGGACAAGCCGTGCGTCTGTCAAAGTATCTTAAGAACTAGCTAGTGACCTAGTATATATAATATATCATTAGTCAACTGTCATCACAATATAATCTGAGTATAAAAGAACGAGATTAAGATTAAGTAGTGCTCTCTCATGGAGTCCCATGAAAAGGAAAGAAATTCGCATATGCAATGCCCCATGTGTAAAATGCATAAAGCCAATCCCCGCCCCCACAAGACAGCTGAACAAAAGCCACCCAATACTAACCCAGTGTCACTTGATATAAATAAAACATTGTGCAAGAACGCTAAGTTAGTTCTGAACACACAAACAAAACAATAATACAGAGTACAGCCACAAATTCTGGCATAGTTAGAGGAGAGCTAAGTCGAGCTCCCCTTTCCCCTCCCCTTGCTACAGTAGAGAGAGGAGAAACCGGAGTCGCCCTCTTTTCTCCCCGTGGTCGCCGGCGAGCCCGTCGATCTCCCTCCCCTCCGCTGGCCGCTTCGGCGGCGGTGTGAGGGGGGAGAGACCGCGGTGCCTCGCGTCGGGCGTGTACATAGGGTAGATCTAGGTTTCCGGGTGGCGTCGTGTGGGGGGCGGCGGCGTTGCGGCGGTTTTGTTTGCACGAGCTTGGCCTCCCTCTCCGGTGAGGGCCTCTGGGTCGGATCCGGCGAGCTCGGTGCTGTAGATTCCGGTCATCCTCGTTGGGTGGTGCGGTTAGGGTGTGCTCGGCCGGCGTGCGCGGCGGCGAGCTGTTTGTTCCGGGCTGCGGACGGCGAGGCGGTGGCGGCATCTGCAGCAGTGGATTTTGTGCCGGAGCTCATCTTCCGCGTTGCTTGGTGCTGCTCCGTCGCCGGCGACGAGTTCTTCGGCTGCTTGTACAGGAGAATCTTCTTCGGGATTTCGGAGGTCGTCATCGACTTTTGGTGCGTGGCGCTGGTCTCTCTGGCTGGCCATGGTGGCCTGGGCTGGAGTGACTTTGTCAGCGTGCCCTGCGTCTTCTCCGTCTTGCTCCGTCTTGCTCTGGCCGGCCGTGGAGGCGAGGGGACAAGGTGTGATCAAGATGGGGTTGCGGCGGCGGCTCCGGCAGGTCATCTTCGAGCTCGGCGCAGGGAGTGGTGGAAGAGTGGTGGTTGCGGGAAGAAGCAGCCTTGGCCGTACTCCTTCATTGTGCTTCGGTTCCGTTGCGTGCAGCGGGCGGCTTCTGCGGCTTTCGTCATGAGTGGGCTTTCTCCTTCCCGGGAGTGGTGGTGGTCTGGGATCGTCTTCTCCGGCGGCTCTGCGGCGGTGAGGATTTTCTCCGGGCATCGCGGTGGTTCGGCGTTTGGCCTCTGTTTCGTCAGGCTTCGCCGTTGTGCTGAGTTCGTCGACCTGTTCGTCTGCGTATTCCTGCTCTTGGTTTGTGTTCTGTGTTGTATTTGGTGTTGAATACGCAGTGTGAATCCTATCAAAAAAAAAATTCTGGCATAGTTAATTATTTAAAAGTGCAGCAGCAGGAAGAACTCTCGAGAGTGGCCTCTCTACTTCATCGAGGTATAAGGATGCAGAAGAAATTTTGCTAAAGAGAAATGATCACTATGAGTCAGACTCAATAGAATTGGATCCATTCCAAATAGCGAGAATTAGCATTCTTGATCCCTCTCAATCTCTCTTTCCCCGACTCCAAATAGCGAGAATTAGCATTCTTGATCCCTCTCAATCTCTCTTTCCCCGACTTCTCCATGCAACATGCGTCATTCAGCACTAGAAACAAGCACCCAACAAGATGTCAAATATAAGTTCTGATTACCAAACAACTATAATGAGAACTGGATGCTTTATCCCATAATTGGTGTTGCCAACAACATGGATTTAAATGATGTTAAAATTTAATTCATCAACCAAATATTGATTGCGGGGTGGTTGGTTAGGCTTAATTTTGCCTTTTGACTTTTGGTATATAAGGCACCAAAATATCTAAATATTTGTTTTAGATTTTGGCTTTTCTCTTAGTGGTTGTTTGGATTGCGAAGATTAGCGACCAGTTTTTAGAAGACGAGTATTAGGCTGAATTTTAGGAAAACCAGTTTTATTAATGTTTCGGTTAAGAATTGGTTTATGGGAAAACATGTTTGGGTAAAAGTCTAGTTCTCGTTTCTCTCCTGCCCTGTCCATACTTCTCTCCACCCCTCGGGCCTCGACGAGTCGGAATGGGACGCCGCCGTCTGGCTCCTCTCCATGCCCTTGGACATCGCGCTTGCTGCATACGAGTGTGTGACGCGACCGGCAAGGATCTCTAGTGGTCGACCCGCAGGCAGCCGCACTCGACGCCGCCGCCCAGGCTTCGACCGACGACCTCTGTCGTTCAAGATCGACGCCTTTGCGGTTTCGTCCCTATTCCGCCGCCGGCCGGCCGGAGGTAGCAAGCGGCTTGTGTTGGTAGATTCGAACTACAGCATGTACCTTCTATCTCGTTTGATGCGTGGTTGTGACCCCATGGGTGGATAATGACGAGAAACTGCTCAAGATCGAGGCAGCGAACTATCGTGAGTGAGCTGTGTATTGCTAGTCTGAATTGTGTTCTCTTTGCTCCGGTCATGGAGATTTTACCAGGTTTTTCCTAGGGTATTGGGGCAGCTGATGTGATTACACAAGATGGGCACGATTTTGCTGCTACGACTGAAGGTGATTGAACATGCCGATGGGCAGAGCTATCGATTGACTCGATTCCCAACCAGCGCCGGCGGCCGGCCGAATGCCCTGTGTTTGCTGCCGTCAACGAAATTGGCTGCCGTAATCAGGGTATCTCCTGTCACGGGACTCGCGTTGAGTCCTATCACCATCACCGCCGCCATGGCGCCGCCGCTTAGGCCGAATGGTGCGGCTATGTGCAGGCCGTGCCGCCGTTGATGAGCACGCGCACCCTGTCGTGGTAGATGTGTTCATCGCTGGCGAGCCAGGCGGCCTTGCCTGAAGAGCTCCGAGAAACGCACGACCACGGACGTGTGACGACGCCCAGGTGACCGTCGAGCTCGGCGACTTGGGCTGTACAAACAGGCGGTGTTGTCTCCGTCGGGCGTTCCCGTTCGAGCATAGACGACCAGGCGCCAAGCAGTCGCCGCCCGAGACCCTGCTCAGTTTTGCCTAATCGCGTTTTGACAAAAACGAGTAATAGTCGTTTTTCTCAACACCCGCTTTTCTGGCTTTGTGGAAACTCGGTTTTATGTATTCGCGTTTTATTTGCGGCACCCAAACGGGATTTTAGTTTGTTACACGGTTACGTGAGTTTTTGTGAAACGAGTTCCCCTAAAACTCCGTATCCAAACAGGGCCTTATATCATCGTGTAACAACACCTAGTCAAGCTAAAAGAGAAGAAGCATCCGGAAATGCAGATCTGCAGCGGTTTGTGCGCACAGCGCATATCATAGCCGTCCATTTGCTTGTTGGGATCTGCGCGAGGGCCCAGCCCACATGGCTCGTTGACCGGCATGCAGAGGAAATACGCGGGAACCGGACTTGGATGTGACTCCTGCCACCGTCCTCTCTATTGGCCCATGTGCTGGCTGCCCGCTCCCAGTCCCATTTGATTTTAAATCGCCTGCTGGTTCCCTTCTCCTTCCCCGAGCCTCTGCCGCCGCTGCCTGAGCGCGAGCAGCAGACAGAGGAGGTACCGGCAGAGAGCACGAGGGAGCTCCAGCGTGCTCCGTCCAGGCTGCGGCACCGTCGCACGCGGAGCGACGAGGCAAAGACCGCCACCTTCGACGCGCTGGACCCGCGCTCAAGATCCCACACAGCCTGGAGGCGAGGCTCGAGACCCGGGCCGGCCGCGCCGCAGCCGCTGCCTCTGCCTACACGGCGGCGGCCAGGAGGGAGGAGGCGGAAGGCGCCGAACTGGACTGGCTGCCAAGAAAAACAGAGGAGGGGAGATGGTGGAGTTGGGGGGCGCGTGTGCTCTCCCCGGTTCACTTGGCAGCAGCGTCCGACGGGGAAATGCGGCGCCGACCCGGAGTCGGGCGAGCAAGACCAGGATGCGGGCTGGCGGCCAGTCGGAGCAGAAATTGGTGGCGACCGCCGGAGCTGAGGTCCGGCGGCGAGCATTTTGCCAACTCTGCCAATGCAAAGCCGACGGACACGATATCCGCTGTGCGCCATATGCGCTGTAACAAATCCGCGTTCGGAAGCATCGATTTAGCTGGAGAGTAAATCAGTCTGAGCATTTTGCCAACTCTGCCATGACTTTCTTCTCTATAAAGTACATGCATGGAAAACATTAATCATTCAGCCGTTTTGTAGGATTAATTCATTTATGGGAAAATGTTCTGATTACTGAACAACTATGTGAACTGGATGAGAATTAAATCCTAAAGTGAATCGGTGCACGTACCGGAGTTTATTAGTGAAATCTGGACTAATTGTGAGCATGATTTACCCAGTGGCGGAACATTCTTTTGACCTTCAAAAGAAGACATCCACGTTTGGGATATTCTGTTATAACAAATGTCAAGTCCCTTGTGTTCCTACACAACAAGAAACTCTTAGCTCATAGAAAAAAGATATAATATTAGTAGCTAGCCTAGTAAATAATGCATGATACAAGGATCGATCGATGCGTGAAGAAAGAAAAGTAGGGGCCACACCAGAGGTTACGCATGGACCATCTCATGGCATGGTAGATGAGGTCAGAAGGACCCGGGTCAAAGCCATCGGTGGGTCGAGACCAAGTATCAGTTAGAAGATGATATTGCGCATTATAATAGCTCCTTTCATTTTTTCGATCTGTGTAGACGAGGGTTTCAGGCATGACGGTCTTAGAGGAGACACACATAGTCCTTTCTTCCATGAATATGGCACGTTCTCCGATGCTTGTTACAGGGGTATACCTCCCTAGCATAAGGTCCGCAAGTTTATAGACCAAAATGCGAGAAAACGAAACATTGCTATGGCCAACCACCAAGATCTCCGAGTCAGAATCTACTAGAGATTGAGAGTGGTGGCGGATATCTGGCGGACATGTGGCGACTAACCTTGGTGGCGAAGGTTGTTCAGAACCTACATCTTTGAGGCGTGGATCTATCTCGAAGATTTGTGATATTGTTGGAGTGGGGTTGTGCACGATATAAAAGTTACCACGGAATGACAGGATTTCAACATCAACTGGGAATTCCCAGGTTGCCATGGTCCATTGCCGGTCGTTGGAGGTAACAACGGCTACACGCGACAGATAGGGGAAGGCAAGCATGACGGTGGTGATTCCAGCAGCAGCGTTGCAGTAGACCGACGCCCGTATATTGAACGTGATGTAGAGCCACTTGGACGACATCTCATGTTGTGGGTTAAGATCATTATGATCCACCTCCTCCGTCTGCGTGAGGAGGGTTGCGAGCGGTGGCAGATCAGCGATGTCGCCGGTGAAAGGGTTGAGGAGGCGGACGGCGGTGTCCTTGTCCCTCCAGAGGAGGAGGAGGCCGTCGACTGAGTCAAGAGCACGGTGGTTCCTGAACAACTTGAGCTTGAGGGTGACGAAGATACCCGTGTCGAGGTTGAGGAAGCGGACTGGCTTGCCATGGCCGGGGTGACCCTTGGCGATCATCGTCCAGCGGCGCGGGTGGAACCGGTGGTCGGTGACGCCGCGGCCGCGGGGGCGGACGGTGCCGGACCGCCAACTGGTGCAGACGGCGCGGAACTGGACGTAGCCGAGCAAGTCGCCGGCCAAAACGCGCCACGCTATCAGCTGAACCAGGTCTCCTGGCAGCGAAGCCCATGGGGAGGAGGAGGGCGCCACCATAGCCGCGGATCTTGCCATGGCCGGCGCTGTACACGGAAACGAGAAAAAGAGAATCCAATCTTTCCTTGCTGATTTGATCTGCGCGCACGAGTTAATTAGTTGCTTTTGATGGCCTTTCCTTCCTGATCGCTCGGTTTGTTGCCATGCATGCATGCCGCCGACCTAGCACTAGTCAGTTTGTAGTCCATCCGCCACATCGATAGTCGACCCGATCTGCAAACGATATCGGCTTTCGGCTTTCCCTTCTGCACGTGGTCCTGCAAACAAGTAGCCGCGCCTTCAGCTGTCACCAACGTTCGAGGCTAGTCCGATGTGTATGCGTCAACATTGTTTTTTTTCAGCATAAACGTCCATGTATGATGGGCTGTTTTATTGATTTGGGCCAGTCGTCAGGGAGATTCAGCATCATCGGTTTCCATAGGTGGATTAAGTTGCTGGCCCAAAGACATTGCCCTATCTTGTCTAAAGGCCGACGAGATCCATTACTGGAGATTTTTTTACAAGAATCTCCTACTATGTAATATGACAACGCGATCCCACAGGATCGATATTTCATTATCAACGATAACGAAATACAGAGGTTTTTACCGCTAGCATCCAAGTGCAAACAAGACAAGAAAGCAAAACCAAGCTCCCCGCCTACAACGCGAGAGGTTGGGATACAACAGCGTAAGTTTGCCAGCAACAGAACAACCTAACCAAAGACTTAAACTTTTTACAACTTCACCAGACTGCAAAAGCTCCCACGAGCAAGTACTAGAAAACGAAGCAGAGACAGAACAACTTTTTTGAACCTCCAGAACACAATGTGTCATTTTTGAGAGCACACTCCAGTACTTCAGTCTCCTTGGTGTGGCCTGTCCGTCAGCCGAAGGGTGTTGGTGCCTCTATCATCTCCAGCATTCCCACTTCCAGAAGCCATTGTGGCAAGCGCCATCAGCGTATCAGCTCCAGCGTGTAGCGCCTCCCGATCTGTAGCATTATGGAGACCTGCCCAGTATTTCAGAAACACACATATATAACAAATTAGTTCATTAGGTCTGTGTATCAACTTCCCTTCAAAGCACGCTTTGTTCCTGATCTTCCAAATGGCCCAGCATATCGCAGCCACTAAGGTGATCTGAACATTTCTACTAACTGTGGTATATTTTGGGATCCACCAGAAATATTAAGAGAAAGAACCAGGTCTGTCAGGAGCCCCAATAGCAGTAGCTATGGTAGACCACACATATTTCGCTGCAGAACAAGTAAAGAACAAGTGATGTATTGATTCATCTTCATTGCATAACTGACACCGTATGTTTCCTGTCCAGTATCTTCTCTGCAGATTGTCTTTTGTTGCAATGGCATTATGCCAGATGAGCCACAACCAAATCTTGATCTTCAAAGGCACTTTAGCTTTCCATAGGTGTTTAAAAGATCTGTCAATCCCTGCACTACTCAAAGAGTGATACATCGATTTAACGCTGAACTGCCCATTCTTTGTCCACTTCCATACTGGCTTATCGCTGTCTGAGCTCAGGGCAACTCCACACAAAAGATTCTGCAACTCTCTGAATTGATCTTGAAGACGAGCAGGTAACCATCTCCTGAAAGTAAATCTCCACCTGGAATTAGCTGCCGCAGCAACAGTGATGCTAGTTTCATTACAGATGTCTAAAAGCTCAGGGAATCTATCTTTAAAAGAGATATCTCCACACCATGCATCATTCCAAAAATGAGTCTGCTGACCATTTCCCACTATCATTTTCCTGCCAAAAAGATAGACATCTTTGACATGTAACAAATCAGACCAGAAAGCTGAATCAGTGCTTCTGTGTTTCGCTGCAAAGATGCCAGCATTCCCCAGATACTTCCTTCTCATGAAATCCTGCCAGGGGCCTTTTCCAGTTTCTAGGCGCCACCACCACTTACACAGCAAGCTTATGTTAAAAAGAGTGAGATTCTTGATACCCAAACCACCTTTCTTTCTTGGTTTACAAATCAATTTCCATTTCATCCAATGTATTTTTCTTTTTCCTGTGCCACCAGCCCAGAGAAACGATCTCATCTGTTTTTCCATCCCAGCAATGTTGGATTTATGAAACAATCTCAGAGCCAACTGATAAACAGCTGTGGTCGCAAGACATGCATCAACTTTCGTCACTCTTGCAGCAATGGACATAGTTCCACCCATCCAGCCACCCATTTTCGATTTAAATGTGTCTTCAACAAACTTCATCTCAGCTACCGTTGTCCTTCTCGAGCAAATGGGAGTACCTAAATATTTCATAGGCCACTTTCCCTTCTGACAATTGAACAGATCAGCATAAGTTTGCATTTTCTCCTCATCTTTTAGAACTAACAACACTTCAGTTTTTTCGAAGTTTATCTTCAGACCTGACATTGCCTCAAAGATATAAAGTAAGAGTTTCAGATTTCTAGCACCTTCTAAATCATCTTTCAACAGAAGGACTGTGTCGTCAGCATACTGTAAAATTGAGCAACCATTATCCACCCATCTGTCAGCCAAACCTGAGAACAACCCATTTTCTTTAGCAACACAAACCATCTTGGATAGGCAGTTAGCAGCAATGTTAAACAAGGTAGGAGCCAAAGGGTCTCCTTGTCTAACACCTTTGAAGCTACCGAAGTAAGGTCCTTTTTCATCATTAACCTTCACACACAGTGTACCATTCTTGACTGAACTCTTAAGGAGTTCAATCCAATGAGCACTGAAACCTTTTTGCCTACAGCAATCAAACAGGAAATCCCAGTTGACCTTGTCATATGCCTTCCCGAAGTCAATTTTCAACACAATCCCTTGTTGTTTATTTACCTTAGCATCTCTCAGGATTTCATGTAACAGCGAAATACTGTCATGAATGTACCTCCTTTTGATGAAAGCGCTTTGGCAAGGATGGATAATCTTCTGCATGATCGTAGACATTCTACTATGTAATATGGCTTGATGTGGTGATGATTCATGATGGTACGTAATCAAATCGCCTCTGAAGTTGGCGCAAATTACCCTTTGATTTGTTGATGCAATCGGGCCACCACTTAACGGTTTGGTATCCAACGATACTTATCATGCATGTAGAATTGTGGATTGATCGTGCCCACTTTCCCGTTCCCCTTAAATGTTTCATTGAGTTAAGAAATCGTGCCAAAATAAGAAGTACTTATCATGCACGTGAGTTGCTTAAGTACGTACCTAGGATGATACATGGTGTTTTAACTCATACGTTTAGATACAGACATTGTTAATTTGCAAAAAAAGATCCACACCTTGTAAAAATATATTTCAAAGTGTCCAAAAAATTCAGATTTTTTTAGTGAAATATGAACATTCTATGTTGGCACGTAAACATGTTCCAAAACGATGCCCCCAAGAGAGAGAATGACATTTGAGTATCATCATCGTCATCTAGGATTTCCCAAGGAACATCTTGGCGAAGGGAGGAAGATCACAACGACGATGCTTTCAACAAAGTAACGAAGTCCGCGGACGCCGCCATCATCACGTCGGGATCCACCCATCATAGCCCCTAAGGAGCCAATCAGCGTGGGAGCGAGCTGCTTCCATGATGTCTCCGTCGTTAAGCCTTGAGAAGGTCGACGAAACGAGGCCGGCGGCCACCGCTAGTTAGGCACTGGCCGCCGCACCTGTGACACTCTGCCATTTTCCACATGTGCTGCCCCGGCGATGGCCCGCCTTCGCACGTGAACGGCCAATAGGCTATCAGAGCACACTCGCCCTCTCCCTCCCTTCTTGGACAGACTGGATGTGGCCCCCATGTCCACCGCCGGTGCCGGTGACGGCATCGGCCATGGGGAGGAGATCGTGGGGCGACTGGCGAAAGTTTGGAGGGGACCTTCCCCACGCGAGGCGACCCAGGAGGGAGAGGAAGGTACGAAGAGGAGAGAGGGCAGCGGTGGTGTAGGGCTTGGCGGCGGCGGCGACACTCGGGAGAGAAACTCTAACGCTAAGAGGGAGTACACCGGTGAAGATAAGTCAATCGCATATGTTTAAAAAAAACCATCACATACTTTTAAAACGGACTCGCGATCCTCGGCCTACGCCAACGCTTTCCCCAAAATTCACCTATTTCATGCTTTCACTCATTCCCGTTTGTTAGAAACAGAAAAAATATTGAATTGCTGGCACCCAATTTATAACTTCTCTTTTCTCTACGTTCCATAAGATGTTGGCCTGAATATGTTAGCCACATGAACGGATCGGATGAGTATTGTACCACGAGACTATAACGAACAGAATAAAAAAAAATCTATTTGAAGGAAAGTTAAGCTAAGGGATTTGGTATATGGAAGTTTCCTTATTTGATCGGCCTGTGTTTTGCATCTGCCTAATCCACCCTTTTACTAATCAACTAGTCAGCAAGTATTGATCAATCTAGGCCATCGGATCTGCTTATTGGATGGTCAATATTTACTCGTACCTACTGTAAAAAGCCCCCTTAAGAACTACCCAGTGACCTAGTGTATCATTAGTCAATTGTCATTACAACATCATCCGAGTATAAAAGCACGAGATTAAGATTAAGTAGTACTCTCATGGAGTCCTCGAAAACAAAGCAAATTCACATATACAATACCCGGTGTCTAAAATGCACAAAGCAAATCACCGCCCCACAGGAGAGCTGAACAAAAGCCACCCCAGTACTAACGCAGTGTCACTTGATGTAAATAAAACATTGTGCCGGAAGGCTAAATTAGTGCTGAACACAAAAACAAAACAATAATACAGAGTACAACCACATATCCGGGTATAGCTAATTATCTAAGAGTGCAGCAGCAGGACGAACTCTCCAGAGTGGTCTGTCTACTTCATCGAGGTACAAAGGATGCAGTGGAAATTCGTACATTCCCTGGCTTCCCCATGCAACATGCGTCATTCAGCACTAGAAACAATCACACAACAAGATGTCAAATATAGGTGATCATGCGCCACTACGATCAAACAAATAGTACCTCTTATTTAGAAAAGTTATAATTACAAAACAACTATGAGAACTGGAAGCTTTATCCCATATTGGTGTTGCCAACATGGATTTAAATGGTGTTAAAATTTACTTCACCAACCAAGCATTGATTGAGGGGGTGTTTGGTTAGGCTTAATGTTAGCTTTTGACTTTTACATTATCAAGCACAAAAGCATCTAAATATGTGCCTTTGATTTTTGGCTTTTCTCTTATGCCATCGTGTAACAACACCTAGTCAAAAGCTAAAAAGAGATGAATAAATCAGTTTGAGCATGCTGCTAACTCTGCCATGACTTTCTTCTTTATAAAGTACATGCATGGAAAACATTAATCATTTAGCCGTTTTGTAGAACTAATTCATTTGTGGGGGAACTGGATGAGAGTTAAATCCTAATGTAAAACTAGTGCACCGGAATTTACTAGTGAAAAAATTGACTAAGTATGAGTATGGTTTACCCAATGGCGGAACATTCTCTTGACCTTCCAAAGGAGACATCCACGCTTGGGATATAGCGTTATGTAAAATGTCAACCGCTTTTTGTTCCTACACAACAAGAACCTCTTAGCTCATAGAAAAAATATTATTAGCTAGCCTAGGAAATAATGAAGAAAGCAAAGTAGGGGCGACTGTCATACCAGACATTGCGCATGGACCTGCCCATGGCATGGTAAATGAGGCTAGAAGAGTCCGGGTCAAAGCCATCTAGCTCACATCCCTCGACGTAGGGTCGATACCAAGTATCAGTAAGAAAGTGATATTGCCCAGAATAGCCCCTTTTGCTTGTTTGATCTGTGTACACGATGGTTTCTGGCGTGACAGTCTTAGAGAAAACACACATAGTCGTCCTTTCTTTGATGAAGAGGGCACGTTCTCCGATGCTTGTTACAGGGTTAAACCTCCCTAGCATAAGGTCCGCAAGTTTATAGACCAAAATGCGAGAATACCAGACGTTGCTATGGCCAACCACCAAGATCTCCGAGTCACAATCTACTAGATAGTGAGAGTAGAAGAGAATATGTGGCGGACATGTGGCGACTAACCTTGGTGGCGAAGGTTGCGGAGAACCTACATCTTTGAGGCGTGGATCTATGCACAAGATTTGTGTTATTGTAGGAGCGGGGCTGTGCACGAGATACAAGTTGCCACGGAATGACAGGGGTTCAACACCAAGTGGGAATTTCCAGGTTGCCATGGTCCATTGCTGGTCGTTGGAGGTAGCAACGGCTACACGCTGCAGGCAGGGGAAGGCAAGCATGACGGTGGTGATTCCGGCAGCAGGGTCGCAGGAAATCGTAGCACGGATATTGAATGTGAGGGTGAACCACTTGGACCTCTCAACAGATTCTTGGTAAAAATCAGGATGATCCACCTCATCCGTATACGTGAGGAGGCTTGCGAGTGGCGGCAGCTCAGCATGTCGCCAGTGAAAGGGTTGAGGAGGCGAACGGCGGTGTCCTTGTCCCTCCAGAGGAGAAGGAGGCCGTCGACCGAGTCAAGAGCACGGTGATTCCTCAACAGCGGGAGCTTGAGGCGGATGAAGGTCCCCGTGTCGAGGTTGAGGAAGCGAACTGACTTGCCATGGCCGTGGTGACCCTTGGTGATCATCGTCCAGCGGCGCGGGTGGAAGCGGTGGTCGGTGAAGCCGCGGCCGCGGGGGCGGACGGTGCCGGACCGCCAACTGGTGCAGACGGCGCGTAACTGGACGTAGCCAAGCAAGTCGCCGGCCAAAACGCGCCACGCTATCAGCTGAACCAGGTCGCCTGGCAGCGAAGCCCATGGGTAGGAGGAGGAGGAGGGCGCCACCATAACCGCGGATCTTGCCATGGCCGGCGGTATAGAGAAAAAAGAATCCAATCTTTGATGATTTGATCTGTGTGCACGAGTTAATTAGTTGCGTTCGATGGCCTTCCTGATCGCTCGGTTTGTTGGCATGCATGCCGCCGACCTAGCACTACTCAGTTTGTAGTCCATCTCGGCCACATCAATAGTCGACCCGTTCGGTTTTTAAACCTGAACTAGCTAATTGCCCGTACGTTGCAACGGGGCATAGAATTTTTAGGACATCTCAACATTCATCATCATACTTTTGACAACAGTTGTCTTGGTGGGCTTTCCACTCTGACTCAAATTGTGAAATACCTAGCAAGTTTTTTCTGGCGTTGCCACAGGATAACAACAAATTGATAATTTTACCCATCGAATCATGGCACTCAGATGGTTTGTGCACCTTATACATCAAATAAAAAATACCAAGCAGCATATTAGTTCACAAGAAGCTTGTTTAATGAATGTTAAGCTTAGTGATATATAACAAACCAAAATAAGGCATTTTTGAACATTCTAATATAAAGGTAAGTGCAAAATTACATCCAGCTGGCTACAACTGAAAAATAAAATAAAGTATTATCCCTGTATCTAGAAAAGAAATAAGCTGTAAAATTTACAACCTCTAAAACAGAAGTGCGTATTTCTCTGAACAAGCTGGAGCAACAGCAGTCCTCTGCTCCCTGAACCTGTCCAGATCTAGCCATTATCAGGCTCGACCCCGCGATGCCTAGCCATTGCTTTAGTAGCCCCTTTGTGTCAACAAGAAAATTATGCAGAACAGCCTTCCCAGGTTAGGCTGGACACGAGCTGGCTCGGTCCAGGCTCGGTGCGAGCTGCACTTTGGCTCGCCATTTTTCAGCTCGGCTCGGTCTGGCTCATTGGGCAAACGAGCTGGGAAAATGAGCTCGGCTCGGGCTTTACAGAAGCTCGGTCTGGCTCGGGTAGCTCGCGAGCCAGGCGCCCTTAGTCACTGCCAGGTGGGCCCCAATGAGGGGGAGCGACAGGGGCGACGAAGCTCGACGCCGGTGAGACCACGGAGGCCACGAAGCGAGCTCCTCCATGGCCACGAGCTGTTCCAGCTCCTTGCCGCCATGGCCATGGCTTGGACGACCTCGGCGACGTGGGGGCGGCGAGGCAGAGCTTGCTGCACGAGCTTGTGGGGAACAGCATACCGGCGCCGTCGGCGGCTAGGCGGCTAGCTACGGGGGATAGAAGCAGAATGGGCAAGGGCAGCGTCGATGGCTGCCTGCAAGGGAGACAGGAGCAGAATGGGCAAGGGGCAGCGTCGGCGGAGATTGCTTACGGTGGCGGCGCGGAAGACCGAGGCTGCTGCGACTCTTGTGTGCTTGTATGGTAGGATCGAACGGATCAGACCTGCCCTAGCGCTTCTCTCTCAGAATGGGCCGGCATGACAACTACAAGAAGCCCACTTATTCTGAAAAAGGCCGAGCCAGCGGGCTGGACCGAGCCGAGCCAGGCGAGCCACGAGCTCGCTGCGGTCCAGCTTATTGGGCTCGACTCGGTGAATTACATAGGCGGGCCGAGCTGAGCTCGGGCGAGCCCGGAAAAGCTCGGTGCGAGCCAAAAAAACTCACCCCGAACGTCCAGCCTGATTCCCAGGTGTAGGGGTTTGCAACATTTTTTAAAAACTTTCCATTAATCAATGTTACATTTCTCATAAATTCCCTTTTCAGGTGCACTGAAACAGAATTAGAAAAGGGTGTACGCAATTAGCACCACCCAAGTTGACAATATATTCAGTCTAATACATGATGGCAGAAACAAAATAAGTTAAGATATACAAATTTAAAATATGAGAAAAATCCTATTAGCACCAGCCAAAGCCACATCCTACAAGTCTCATAAGGCAAAAGGAAGAACCAGAGTAATTAAGCTATACATGTCCCTAGAAAAGATGGCGCTGACTGTCGAAGCAGCAGCTGTACGCTAAAATTCAGAAATCTAGTACGCTAAAATTGTATCAGAGTACATCTTCTCCCTTTCCTCCCCGTGCTACTGTTCGGGAGAGGCGATAAGGCGAAAAGGGAGTTCCCCTCGCTATCCAGCTCCGCCGACGGCCGATCCGTCGGTCTCCTCCCTCTCCGGCCGCCGCTGCGGCGGTGGGAGAGTGGGGAGACCCCGGATCTGTGCCTGAGGCCTGTAGATAGTAGGGTAGGTAGGCTCGTCGCTGTGGGTGTGGTGGTGGCTGCGGCGGCGTGTTCGAATAATGGTGCTGGAGGTCGTTTTCCACCCCGGCGGCGCTTTGAGGAGCGGCGTTGGCGACCTGCAGGCGTGGTTCTCTTCCAGATCGACGGATCTGGAAAGGTTTGGTTCTCCGGGGACGGTCGCCGTGGCGGAGGTGGCGGCCGGCTTCTGGAGTTTTGTCCCCTGACCCCTTCTTCGCCTCGTCGTGGCGTCTCCTGGCCATGGCGTGGGGGTGCTGGGGTGGTGCGGCGGGGAGCTGGGGCATGGCGCTAGCTGCCTTCGCCGCCTGTACAGGAGCTGAACTTCTGGGATATTCGAGGTCGCTGCTGATTTTCGGTGCGGCGTGCAGCTCTCTTCTTCCGGCCATGGTGGCGTGGGGAGGTGCGCTTCTCGCGACGTGCTCTGCTTCGATTTGGTTTGGTCTTCTCCGTTCTTCGGCCGGCCGAGGTGGCGAGGGGAGATGGCGTGATCAAGACGTGCAAGTAGTGGCGACTCCGGCGAGCTGTGTCTGGGCTCAGAGCAGGGATGGATGGATGTTGGGTGGTTGCGGGGAGGGCGTGCCATGGCCGTGCGCGTTCAGAGGTCTTCAGTTCCGTCGCTTGCGGCGGACGGCCCATGCGGTCTCCTTCATGAGTGGGGTGCTCCTCTTCCCGGGGTTGGAGGTGGCCTGGAGTCTTCTTCTCCGGCGATGTTCGGCGACGGAGTTCTTCTTCAGGTGATGCGGAGGTCCAGTGACTTGTGTTGCTGTTGCTTTGGATTTCGACGGCTTGTTATGCTGTGTATTTCTGTTCTTTCGTTGTATTCTTGGTTGAATACACAGTGTAAGATCCTTTCAAAAAAAAAAAATTGTATCAGAGTGCAAATAAACCCAATCTGAGATATGCAGGCAAAATCTACTATCGGTTACATGGTCAGAACACATGCGGAATTGCAGAGTTCCAGCAAGTTTTTGGCAATTATTTTGCAAAAAACATGGTTCCAACTGGTAAGAAGAAATTGAAAATCATGGTGCAAAAAGCAGATCAGCCATGGGAAGACACCTCCAA
Source organism: Poa pratensis (assembly GCA_947311845.1). Lineage (NCBI taxonomy): Eukaryota > Viridiplantae > Streptophyta > Magnoliopsida > Poales > Poaceae > Poa > Poa pratensis. The sequence goes on along the minus strand of CAMZMU010000050.1, from coordinate 812,904 downwards.
ACTTACAGCTGCTGCTCGTTCTACCTTTCCCCTTGGACAACTTGGTTGGCATAACACTTCACAAGAGAAGCAAAATAACATGAAAACCTGATATATTCAACCGTCTCCGAGAAGAACCATCAAACAGAAACTGACATACTCCTATATGTTATGGAGTCATGGATTCACGTAAAGTGAGTGGCTTCATTATGTATAACTTCCCTGACCCTGGGCTGGGTGTGGCGTCTTTGCGTTTCCCAAATCGTGCAAGAAACAAACGGAAGTGATTTAACAATATGATTCCATCTCCAACATCGCCAAAACCAATACTGGATAAACACAACGGCAGGGTGACCACGATGAGCACCAGCGAAGGCGTGGTAGTGACGAAGGATAAGAGCCGCGGCCTAGGCGTGGGCGGCGGCGGCAGGACGGTAGCGGATGGGGCCTGGGCGTCGGTGGCGTTGGGGGCTTCGTCGGCGACGGTGGCGGACGGGGATCGAGTCGCGGACTGGGCGAGGCAGCGTTCAGGGCTTCGTCGGAGACAGTGGCGTCTCTCCCCATCGGCGTGAAGGATCCCCAGAAGTCCCCATGGTGGAGGGCAACGGCGGAGGGGTCGGGGGTAGTGGGAGGCGTGATACGTCTCAAACGTATCTATAATTTTTTATGTTCCATGCTGTTATTATATCAATTGCTACATGTTTTGTTTACACTTCATAGCATTTTTATGCATTTTTTGGGACTAACCTATTAACAAGATGCTGAAGTGCCAGTTCCTGTTTTCTGCTGTTTTCTCTTTCAGAAAAGCTAGTGGCAAAATATTCTCGGAATTGGACAAAAATCAACGGGCGTACATATTTCACAGACACGATCACGGAGTCCAAATGGGAGACGGAGAAGAGCCAGGAGGTGGCCATGCCACCCTAGGGCGCGACCCACATGCCAGGCGCGCCCAGCCCTAGTGTGGCCGCCTCGAGTACCTTCCGACGCCGCCCTTTCGCCTATATATTCCCGATGTCCTGAAAACCCTAAAAACACCGATCATATTCCACGAAAAGTTCCGTCGCCGCCGTCGTCACCAACCCTAGATCGGGAGGGTTTTGAAGCTCTTCCCGGCACCCTGCCAGAGGGGAGATCATCACCGGAGGGCTCTACATCGCCATGCCTACCTCTGGAGTGATCGTGTGTAGTTCATCCTTGGACTACGGGTCCATAGCAGTAGCTAGATGGTTGTCTCTCCACCTTGTACCTCCATATTTAGATCTTGCGAGCTGCCTAACATGATCAAGATCATCTTATTGTAATGTTGCATGTTGTGTTTGCTGGGATCCGATGAATATTGATACTATGAGCAAGTTGTTTATCAATCTATCTATTTATGTTGTTTATGATCTTGCATGCTCTCCATTGCTAGTAGATGTTTTGGTCAAGTAGATGCTTGTAACTCCAAGAGGGAGTATTTATGCTAGATAGTGGGTTCATGACTCCGGAAATCTGGGCTCGAGATGACAGAAACGACTAAGGTTGTGGATGTGCTGTTGCCACTTGGGATAAAACAATGATGCATTGTCTACGTGTCATTTGCATTGTTTACATTACACACTTTACTTCATGCAATAATCTGTTATTTGCAACTTAATACTGGAAGGGATGCGGATGCTGTCTTGAAGGTGGATTATTTAGGCATAGATGCGTTGGATAGCAAGTCTATGTACTTTGTTGTAATGCCCAATTAAATCTCATAATGAACATCTTGTCATATATTGCATTGTCATGCACTCTATATTTGTCAATTGCCCAGCTGTAATTTGTTTACCCAACATGTTATTTATCTTTTATGGAGAGACACCACTAGTGAACTGTGGACCCCGGTCCATTTCCTCATACTGATAAAACCACCTACTGCAATCATCTGTTCATTGTTACTTTCTGCACTCATTACTGTTTTCCACACCATACGTTTAATCCTTTGTTTTCAGCAAGCCGGAGAGATTGACAACCTCTCTGTTTCGTTGGGGCAAAATAGTTTGCTTGTGTTGTGTGCGGGTTCCACGTTGGTGATCGAGTTAACGACGCCACCAACAACATTCTGAAGAACCTCCATGTCCTCCTGGTTCGATAAACCTTGGTCCTATTTCAAGAGAAAACTACTGCTACACTACATCATACCTTCCTCTTGGGGTCTCCCAACGAACGTGTGTTGTCACGTCATCAAGGCGCTGATGTTGAAGGAGGAATTGGTCGTGGTCTCGTGTAGTAGGGAGTGCACGGTCAACGGAGTAGTCTTCCCGTGATTTTCTGGAGTTAATTACGGGATAATGATTATGGGATAATAATTATGGTATGAGACGTACGGGAAAGTTGGACCAAAGGTTTTGGCAAAGTGCTTTAGTGGCAGACTAAGGAACGAAACTTTTCTTTTAGATAGGAGAGAAAAGATATCGGCTTTCGGCTTTCCCTTCTGCCTATATGTCCATGTATGATGGGCTATATTGTTGACTTGGGCCAGTCGTCACGGAGATTTAGCATCATCGGTTAACGGCCCAAATACATGGCCCAATCTTGGCCTAAGGCCCGACGAGATACATTACTGGAGTTTTTTACAAGAATCTATCTATACGTGGATCTTAACTTTGTTAACCTCGTCCAACGAATCAAGGCACACCCATTCTTTCCAGGAACACATACGCATAGACCGAGCACACAACTTTTACTATTCCTCTTACATAGCTTAATTTATCGCCTTGATTCTGTCAAGCATACATGCATCTCCACGCAGGACAGGGATGTACTGATCAAATATATCCACATACCACGCACTTGCAACCATCTTGATAGCACCCGGTGGTAGGACTATAGCCGCAACCTGGGCAATTTATACGCTTCAACACCGTCTCACACGCCTTCTGGCAATTCGCAAGTGTGCAGTTAGTTGTCAGCGGGATCATATAAACACTACACCGAGGTTCCCCATCTGTAAAATTGAAATACCGCGCCATGATAAATAATATAATCAGAAATATCACACGATATATACAGATTGACTATAGAATGCCAAGAGAGGAAATGTGCAAATATGAGGAACAAATAGGAGGATACCCGATGAAAGTATGACGGATGCGAGGATTAGAAGCAGCAGTGGAATTGTGGACCTCCTCGCCATCTTAGTTAGATACAGCGTTGAACAACGGGAAATGTTGTATATGGTTGGTTATCTTACTGGTGGTTGGTGGAAGAGATAAGCCTTTATACGGCATGTGACACCGATGCTCATTATTATTCTAATATTTCATAAGATTTCAAATATTTGATGATATAAATGCTTAATCGGGGAATAATATAATAAGATTTTGGAAGATTTTTAATTATTGTTCCCTTTAACCAAAAGCATGTCAACTGAATTTAATCCAAGATAATTAAATATAAATAGAAACTCATTAAACCATACAAATTGTAATTAATTTTCTATTTTTATTCAATCAAAATGATTTCATTCGAAATCGAGCGACCAATGGTTTTGGGCCCCGGAGACGCCTTGTTCAATCTACCCGCGTGACACTTTTTCAGCAGCCCCTCTTCAAGGTGGGTTAGCTTCCGAACTCAACCCGCAACGAAGCCAGGCTTGTACGCTTCACCTGCGCAGCATATATTCTCGCTGTTGTGAGGAGCTTGAGAGTTGACATCCGGACATTCATGGATTTCCTTGTTATCTCTGGTTGTTGCGGTCTTTGGCAGATTGGCACGACGGCACCATGGGTTGTGACTGATGCGACTCTAGCTCTGTCATGGAACGTCGACAAATCTTGGTTTTTAGCAGAGCAACAAAGTCAACAAGCATTATGCATGTTGCATTTTTTTTGCGTAGATGTTTTTTTCTTTGAACTTATATCTATTCACCAAAAGATTGGTATATTGTTGGATAATTTGGTTGCATCAGCCGTCAAGCTGTTTGCACACAAACTTTCTTGTGTCTGCAACTAGGCAACTAGCATGAGCGTCACGAGATATCCATCGTTGTATGAATCTTCACCATGCATTCTAGTCTAAGCTCGATGCATGTGTCGTCATAGACATTTCTTTGGGAATTAAGCTGCGTGAATCAGAGACATGGCCTGATGCCGTGTCTGATCTAGAATGCAACGTATGTACTGGATCCATATTTGGATCTTCTATTGACACTGCTCGGATTGTTGGGAAAGAAAGACATGTTCTTTCAAGGTACAGGTTAAGCAGACAACGGAAATTGTTCTTCTCCTACTTATTTTTTTGTTTTCTTATTTGTAAAACATGCATGCATGTCCTTCCACATAGATAATAGATCAATAAAACATGTGAGCATATCATGCAGTTGCAATCATGTTGAAATCATATGGTGTCAGGACTGACAGAGCAACCTCGGCAGGCCATATGATCCACCTAGCAAATTGTGGATGTACAGTCCGCGATGATTTAGGAGTTAGACCCTGCTTTAGCACCTGTAAATAAAAAACGTCTATTTCTTTCCAGGGACACAGAGGTATGGACCGAGTACAAAACTTTTACTATTCCTCTTACACAACTAGATCAAATTATAGCCTCGAATCTGCCAAGCATGATTCCCTAGACATGACAAAGATCAATTCATAGATCAAATATCAGTGCATATCTCACAACGGCATTCATCTTGATAGCACCCAGTGTTATTACTGATGCCGCAACCTGGGCAATATATACGCCATAACAGCGCCAAGCACTCCACCCCACATGCATCAGCGCACTTCTATGTCAACGGGATATTATAATCAGTACAATGAGCTTCTACATCTGTAAGGTTAAAATACCACATCATGAAACATTATATATTATTAAAATATTCACAACACAATGGCTGATATAGCTTGATTGCCAAAAGATGAAATGTGCGCGCATAAGAAGCATGTAGGTAGGTAGGTACCAGACGAAAGCACGATGAATGCGAGGATCATAAGCAACATCGGAATTGTGGACCTTCGCGCCATCTTTGTTAGATGTGTCACGTGTCGACTGAAAATGTACTATATGGTTGGTTATCTTCTTGTGGGTGGTGGAAGAGATCAACCTTTATAGGGCATGTGACATCAATGCTTATTATTACTCTAATATTCTACAAGATCTTCAAATTTTTAGTGACATCAATGCTTATTATTAATGCAAATAACACAAAATATATTATAAGATTTTTTATTATTCTTCCAGCTAACCAAAAGCTAGTAAATTGAATTTAATCCAAAATAACTAAGTATCAAAAGGAACTGCTAAAAGTTTACAAATAATAATTAATTGGGAAATATCGGAATATTCAACCGAAACCATGGCCTTGAAAATTAGGACCCGTGGTTGATCAACCAATGGCTTTAGGGCCTAGAGACACCTTGTTTAATCTAGCCACATGACGCCCTACTCTTCGTGGGGGCAAACTCTCAAATTTCACTGCTTCGATGCCGTGTGTGCATGCTTCATATGCCTAGATGAGGGGAAAACTGTCCTAGCTGCCATGGGAAGCTTGATAGTCGCCATCGTGACATTCATGGTTTTTCTTGGCATCCTTGCTATGGGTGCATCGTTTGGCAGGTCGACACGACGGCCCCACGGGTGGTGACTGGTGCATCCCTAGCGCTGTCAAGCAACATCGACGAATCATTTTATTTTTTAGCGGAATAACGGCGATTAGAAGCACAATGCATGTTGCTTGTTTTTTCGTGTAGCTTCTTGTTTTGGTGAATTCATATCTCGTCGTCAGCCGACCAGCATATTGTGGGATATTTTCTTCACGTGGATCGTCCAGTCAATTGCGCACATCCTTCCTATGTATGCCACTAGCCTCAGCGTAACGATGTCTATCGATGTACGAATCGTCACCATGCATGTGTGAACTCGATGCACTTGTCGCCATGGACATTTCGTTGGCAATTATGCTACATACCTCGGAGACATGACCTAAGGTCGTGTCAGGTTTGGAAGTCAAGCGTATGTGCAACAGCCATACGAGCCATACGTGGATCTTCTGTTGACGTTGTCCGTATTCTTGGCAAAGAAAGACATGTATTCGCACCGATCAGCACAAAACTTCAATTAGTTTTCTCCTGCATGTTCTTTTTGGTTTTCTTTTTTGTGTTGAATTTTTCAATCAACATCTGTCGGCTCAGTCTATCAGATATACTCGTATAGGTAGGGTGTGTGTTTATAGTGATGAGTGTACATGCATGTATATGAGCGTCTGGGTATGTATTGTGTTTCTCGAAAACAAATTCCTTCTATAATAAACCTTGTACAACTATTGTTGCACGTGGGATCAAATTGTTTGTGGGTTGATATATGTTTTCTGCCTGATCGTGTTCCCAAACGCGTCCATGATCCCTAATCATGTTGGGGACATATTTTAAAGCGCCAGTCCCCTAACTAGTCGTCGATGCTAATAAAACTCTCAGGAATATCACGAATCGTCTGGGATTAAGGAGCGATAGGAATAGGCACGCTATGGCTCCCTCTGCGTCTCCGTTGTACGTCGGTGCAGTGTTTTGTCCCATTAATGTCAGACATCTGCAGATCGGCATGACAACCATGGTTTGCAGCAGCACGGTCGCCTGTCACCCTTGACAAAGAGTTCGAAGCTACGGGTAGCCAAACCTTCAATGTGTATGCTGCATGCATATCAGCGAATAGTATTATTTCAGCTTATATGCCTCCATGTATGATCAAAAACCTCAAACGTAGCTCGAGCTATATAACTCTCGTTTAGTCAAACCTCCTGTGTATGCTGCATGCATATCGGTGAATAGTATTATTTCAGCTTATATGTCTCCATGTATGATCGAAAACCTCAAACGTAGCTCGAGCTATATGACTCTCGTTTTTATTTATTTTTGAAATCTGCACTTTGTGTTTCCAAAAAATCGAAATAAAAATTCTGGGGGGAGATATTGTTGAGTTCTATAACTGCCTAAAATCTAATTGAAAAATTTGTTCTATTTCGACCTGGACAAAAAAGAAAAATTTAGCAAAGTTTTCAAAATTTTGAAACTCGGTACTGTTCATCTAGATAAGTTGTGAATTTATCTTTTTTGCCCAGTCCAAAATACTACAAATTTTTCATTGAGATTTTTCACAAATATAGATCTCAACAATAGCTTCAACAAAATATTTCTTTTCGATTTTTTGGAAACAGAAGAGTGCAGATTTCAAAAAAAATGATGGACTATTTTGTTGAATTGGGCCAGTTGTCATGGAGATGTTTAGCTACGAACTAAGATACCTACCATAGGGACATGGCCCAATCTTGTCGGGCCTAGTCGAAGGAGGTGTATTTTTTTACAAGATTCTATTGGTGGATCTTAATTTTGTTAACAGTTAATCCTGTTTAGATTGTGGGCGAATTTAGGCACGCACATTCTTTCCAAGAACACAGAGTTATAGATCGAGGAAACAACTTTTATTATTCCTCTTACACAGCTTAATTTATAGCCTCGATTCTGTCAAGCCCACACATCACACATATAGATATATCAAAAATGGTCGCATACAATGCAGTTGCAACCATCGTCACTAGTGGAAACCACGCCTTTAGTCCCGGGTGGTAGAGGCCTTTGGGGAGGGATGTCCAGCCGGTACATTGGAACCGGGACTAGAGGCCCCCCCCCTCTAGTCCGGGGTGTGCTACGACCCGGGACCAGAGAGGTCCACGCGGGGCCAGCACATGGCGCATGCGAGAGGATCTCTAGTCCCGGGTTGTAATACAACCCGGGACTAGAGATGCACCCACGTGGCGGGCTGTGGTTTTTTCCGTTTCGGTTGTTGTATATTATGAATAATTTGCAAAAAATATGGTTAATTATCTGTAAATCAGAAAAATACATATAGCATATCAAAATATTCGTAAGAGAAAGCTTTATGCGAAAGTCGGGAAATCGGAAGTCGGAAGTCGGAACGGAAAGTCGTGAAGTCGGGAAAGTCGTAAAGCCGGGAAAGTCGTGAAGTCGGGAAAGTCGTGAAGTCGGGAAAGTCGGGAAGTCGTGAAGTCGGGAAAGTCGACGTCACGTTTTCCCGGCTACCCGGCTTCCCGGTTTCACGTTTTCACGGCTTCCCGGCTTCCCGGTTTCACGTTTTCCCGGCTTCCCGTTTTCACGATTTCCCGGCTTCCCGGTTTCCTGGATTAATTTACATATAAAGATCCCATATATAAGAGGGACTAGAACCGTCATATATTCGATTACATGGAGATCATCAAGCTAGCCACTACTAGAGCCCGTCATCTAATTTGATCTGGCGCCATTGTATTTTCCCTTCATGTCTAAGACATAGTTCATCAAAAAGCCCGCAATTTCCTCGCAAATTGGTCGAAAGCGGTCCTTTAGTTGCAGGTCCCTCCGCATTCGATCCATCTATACAAGAAGGGAGATTAATATGAATTTCAATCATCATAACAGAAATTATGAATGACACTCAACACAATTGATGGTTATAAAATGAAATTGTGAATTTATTTGTTCACTTACTTCGATAAATGTCCCTGGGTTCCGCTCAGAGACTATCGTGCGAATCCACTCGCAGACGTAATATCCACACAAATTGGTCCCGGGAGGCTGCCTATCCAAGTACTACACGAGAATAGATTTCAGTCAAATAATAATCAAGCATCACGATGGTATTGAAATTTGAATTAAAAGGGATGCGCGAACACCTAGCTCGTACTACTTACTTTGGGGTAAACAAAAGTAAGTTCCTCTTTAAATTGACCAGGTGTAGCATTAGCGGTTCGGAAAGCTTTCCAAACCCTGCCCATCAAACAATTGAATAAACGAGTTATTAATTAGTTACTTGATATCTCAGGAATGGAAGGAAAGAGACCGATGTAATACGATAAAGATTGAAATTACCGTTTGAGCACTCCTTGGATATATTCGTGCCGCTCTTTGGGCCAGTGCAATGAGTCCAAGATTTCAACTTCTGCTCTATCGATTTCAATGATTAACAGAATGTAATGGCGCTGCGCACGTTTATATATGTCAGTAACTAATCAGTTACACTTAACATCGAGAAAGCAAAAACCAATGTGTACAAGACAGTAAGACTCTTACCTGAAGTGGTAAGGAAACAATATCTTCCCTTTATAATTTTGGTCCCGGATGGACCTAAACAAGTTGTTCACCGTTTCCTCGTGGTGGTCACGTAGCAATTTTTCATTAACTCGGCTTGGGTCGATGAACCCAATCTCAAACACTCGGTTTCTGTCACATTCATCGCTCTTCATTCTGCATAATACCGTAGTGAGCATAATTAGAACAGGCAATGACCGAGCTAAGCTATAGACTTTATTTTAGAAAATAAATGAATTGAATCACTTACAGACAATAGGTAGTGAGGATGCTCAAGTCGAGGGCGTCAAGCTGGTATAACTGATAGATTTCTTCAATAGGTATAGTTGCCTCGTCTGCACCGTTGAAATGTTCATCTGTAATTTTCACCGGGATAATATTCGACCTTCACTTGTGACATTCTTGTACCATTTATGCAGTCTTGTCATCTGTGTTGGTAGATTCTGGAGCTCATCAGGTGACACTAGATCCTTCCCGTATTCCCAGGTCCATCTAGTAGGTGCCACCTGGAGGGGGAGATCATCTGCATCCAGCTGAGAAAGTGAAATACCAAGTTCTGCAGCAAATTGCGCGCGGTAAGCGCGATCGTTCTCAAGCGCAGAGCCCATATCAGTGGCCACCTTGAGCGGGGAGATGGACTGCTTTGACTGATGTCCGAGCTGGGCAACATCTCTTCTCCTTTTCCCGCCGGGTGGATTTTTCCTCATAGTCCGTACATAGTCATCTGGCCTATTTATCGAAATTTGCGATGGCTGAGTAAGGAAACTAACAGCAAATTGTGTTTGAGCTTCCGAATACTTTTCCTTTGGCTTAGGTTTTCTTTTCTCAGCCATTTCTGCAAACTGTCTTCTCGATTCTGTTTGTAGCCACACCCTGTCTTCCTCTTGATCAGTACACTCGACGTCGTAAGGTCTCGGGGGAGGAACCTTCGGTACTTTTGGCAGGGGCTCAAGTCGGGGTTTGGGTCGGGAACCCATGGCGGTGGTCTTCATCCCCTTTCGACCGTTAGCCTTAGTGGGCGGAGGCGGTGGAGACGGCTCAGGAGTCGGCTGACGCGGCGACAGAGTCGGCTGACGCGGCGAGTGACGCGGCGACAGAGTCGGCTGACGCGGCGAGTGACGCGGCGACGGAGTCGGCTGACGCGGCGACGGAGATCGATAAGGCGACGGTGGCCTTGGCGGCGGTGTCCAGCCTGGAAACATGATCAATTTCTTGGGCCATAGAATGAGTCCACCCTGGACATCTCCCAGTGTCCTCTCATCATCACCTCCAGGGAAATGAAGTTCGAGTGATGCATATCCGGGGTAAACTTGATCCACGCCGACACGAGCATAGCCATTGGAATCTCATTGCCACAATACAGTGCTGTAGATTCACAAGGTAAAGCATAGCCGTCCGCCGCCTTCATGGTTATGTTTCTCACTGCCTCATGTAGCTCACAAGTTGTCTTCTCAGTGATAGAATCCACGGGGTATGTTTGGTTCGATGCCTCATCAGCAACGACCGTCGCGGAAGCCACGCTGCTTTTCCGTTGAGACGGACCCTCATCTTGCAGCTGCAGCTGATGAGTTGCCCCTCGAGAAGATTGCGCGCGCCGCAATTCATCTAGTTCCCGTTGTTGTTGGCTAATGATATTTTCCACTTTGCTCAACCGGTCGTTTTGCTCCAGCTCCTTCCTCCTCTTTGCTCTTTCTCGGCTTCTATAAGACTCACGGTCCTCAGGAAACCCTTCATGCCACGTCACACCTCCCCTGCCTCGAACAGATCCTCCTTTTTCTTTAGTACCGAGAGCCTTCCACAGCTCGTCGTATTCTCTGTCGGGATAAAACCTTCCCTCACGAGCATCGGCGATTGCATCCAGAATTGTTTGCCGGGGTATAGGAGTTTCTTTCGTTTCATCAACTATTACTTCGCCTGTTGCGACGTCATACTCCCCCCATGAGCAAGTATCCAATTTCTGACCCTACGGGGCCACAAATCTGTAACTGGAATGACCCTTTTTCGCGCATAGTGGCCTCAATCCGATCCCACTTAGGCTCGGCAGTTACGTAGCCACCTCCACCCAACTGATGGTGATATATCTTCTTCGCTGCATTCAACTTATTCTTGGCCGATCTTTCCTTGGCTTCTTCTGAATTCTTGTATTGCAGAAATGCCGGCCAGTGAGCCGCTGCCTCTCTAGTGTCCCAGTGAAATCTGGAACTTTCTCTTTGTCGACCCAATTTTGGTATAATCTGTTCTTCCATTTATTGAATTGTTCAGCCATCTTCTTCAGAGCCCAATGCTTGACTTTGTCCGTCATGGCTTTTGTCCTTTCGGGACTATCGAACACCGGCAGAGTGAAATGTGCCATGAGCTTCTTCCAACATATATCTTTAGTTCTCTCGGTGACATAATAATTGCCCTCTAAGTTTTTTATCTGATTCCATTCCGAAAGGCTGATCGGAACATTGTCCCTGACAACAACTCCACATTGATGCACAAACTTAGTTGCGCTCTTCGGAGGCGCCAACGGTTTGCCATCTGAAGAGACTGACTCAATTCTGAAATGATCTTTTGTTCCCAACCCTTTGGCATGGCCTCGTTTACTGGTTTGGGTCGATGCGGAGGTCTAAAAAGAAGAAACATTTGTTAATATATATATACAAATAAAATTTTACATCTGATCAAATAGAGGCTTAATATACCACGCCGGACTGCGGGGGTTCACGAACTGTGCTAGTTTGCCCTTGGACGCTTCGTTCCACCTCCATTCCCTCACCGGACTCGTTCAAAAACTCGGAGCCATCTTCTTCTGCTCCAATGTGTTCATCACCATCCGCGGGTTGCCGGATATAGTCGAGCAACACATCTTCCCCTTCTCTGGATTGGAAGGGAGGAACATCTCCATCGTCCATTGCTTAACTATTACAAAAGAAAATAAAACAATGATAGCATTAGCAGAATAATTCAATGTAGCGAACTTTACACTTAGCAAAATTACATCTACAAATATACCATATCAAAATTTAAACTAACATGAGCGATACTTCATGTGTATTGTATGTGTTACCGGGAAAACGTGAAACCGGGAAGCCGGGAAAACGTGAAACCGGGAACCGGGAAGCCGGGAAGCCGGGAAAACGTGAAACCGGGAAGCCGGGAAAACGTGAAACCGGGAAACCGGGAAACGGGAAGCCGGGAAAACGTGAAACCGGGAAGCCGGGAAAACGTGAAACAGGGAAACCGGGAAAACGTGAAACCGGGAAAACGTGAAAACGGGAAGCCGGGAATTTCCCGGCTTCCCGGTTTCACGTTTTCCCGGCTTCACGGTTTCACGTTTTCCCGGGAAGTCGTGAAGTCGGGAAAACGTGAAACCGGGAAAGCCGGGAAAACGTGAAGCCGGGAAACGTGAAACCGGGAAAACGTGAAAACGGGAAACCGGGAAGTCGGAAAGTCGTGAAGTCGGGAAGTCGGAACGGAAAGTCGGGAATTCCCGACTTTCCGTTCCGACTTCCCGACTTCACGACTTTCCGACTTCACGACTTTCCGACTTTCCGTTCCGACTTCACGACTTTCCGATTTCCCGTTCCGACTTCCGATTTCCCGACCGATTTCCCGTTATAAGATCTAGACTTAGCAAAATTACACTTAGCTAAATTACACCTAACTAACTATAATTTACGCTAACTTACCAAAATTTACACTAACCTACACTAACTTAGCAAATTACACTACACTAACTTAGCAAATTTAACTAACTTATCCAACTTATCTAATTTAACTTATCTAACTTAACTAATTTAACTTAGAAAATTTAACTTAGCAAATTTAACTAGTAAATTTTAGTTAATTAGCAAAAAAAACTTAGGAAAAAAACTTTAGAAAAAAAGCTCACCGGTGCTTGGGAGGGCGGCCGCCGGCGGCGGAGTTGGCGGAGGCGGGTCGACGGCGCGGCGGCGGAGGAGGAGGTGGGCGAGGCGGTGCGGGTGGACAGCGGCGGCGGCGGCGGCGGAGACACGGCCGGCTTGGGAGGGGCGAGGAGGCGCGGGAGGAGGCGCGGGCGCGGAGAGCCGCGGGAGGCGCGGGCGGAGGCACGGCTGGACGCGGCGGAGGGCTGGCCGGAAAATCCGGCAGCCTCACGGCGTGCGGAGGCGGCGGGCGGAGGCGGCGGCGCGGGGGCGCTGTGGAGAGAAGAAGCTCTCCCGGGTCGTGGCTCGACCCGGGGTCAACTCCCTGGTTTATATACAGAGGAGCTTTGGTCCCGGGCGGTGCCACGGCCCGGGACAAGAGGGTACCCCTCTGGTCCCGGGTGGTGCCACCACCCGGGACGAGAGGTCTTTTTTCAGACGCAACCTCCAGCGCGCGCAAATTGCCATCTTGTCCCGGGTGGTGCCACGACCCGGGACCAGAGGTCCCTTTTTTTGTCCACCCGCCTAAATTTTCAAACTTTCGCGCGCAATTCTTTGAAAACTTAATTTGAATATGAATTTGAATAGCTTCTGCATACTTTCGAATCTGAAAAAAAATTCAACATGAAAAGTTTTTGAATTTGCTAAACTAATCCAAAGCAATTTTCTGTTTTCTAAAATAATTATTCTAACTATTCAAACTATTAACCATTTTGCCACTTTCAATTTAAAAAATGCATTAACTAATATTGTTTAAATTTGAAAGTCATATTTTTTCACATTTTCTCGCTTGCCATTTTCAATTTAGAATGCATTAACAAATTTAACCATTTTGAAAGTCAATTTAAACTGCATTAACTAATATTGTTTAAATTAAAAATGCATTAACTAATATTGTTTAAATTTGAAAGTCATATTTTTTCACATCTTCTCGCGTGCCATTTTCAATTTAAAATGCATTAACTAATATTGTTTAAATTTAAAATGCATTAACTAATATTGTTTAAATTTAAAAGTCATATTTTTTCACATCTTCTCGCGTGCCATTTTCAATTTAGAATGCATTAACAAATTTAACCATTTTGAAAGTCAATTTTAAATGCATTAACTAATATTGTTTAATGCATTTTAAATGCATTCACTAATATTGTTTAAATTTAAAAGTCATATTTTTTCACATCTTCTCGCGTGCCATTTTCAATTTAGAATGCATTAACAAATTTAACCATTTTGAAAGTCAATTTAAAATGCATTCACTAATATTGTTTAAAATTAAAATGCATTAACTAATATTGTTTAAATTTAAAATGCTTCAAAAGTGTTTGCATTAACCATTTTCAAAAATGATTGGTAATTTAACCATTCTTGTTTTTCGATTGTCGAAAATGACACTTTTTGTGAGAATCCCACCAATATCGTTTTTATCTAAACAATGTTTCTTTTGAGGGCTTGCGAGCTGTTGGATCACTCTGTGAGCCACCAACCGGGACTAAAGGGAATCCCACCAATAAGGAAGAAGCACACGGATCGTGTGTTTCTTTCGAGCGCTTGTGAGCCGTTGGATCAGGGGTGTGTTTCTTTTGAGGGCTTGTGAGCCGTTGGATCAGGGGTGTGTTTCTAGTCCCGGGCCGTGATACCACCCGGGACTAAAGGGGCCACGACCCTATATATAGCCCCCCTCCCGGGCACTCACGGCACTCATTGTAGTTCAGTTTGGTATTCAAAGCATTCGGACTCCCTGCATACGCCCAACGCTGCATTTTGATATGCGGGCACTCACGAGCCAGCGTTGGGCTGTATGCAGGAGAAACCGTGTGTTTTGTTCTATCTAGAAAATCCTTCAGTTCGTTGACCGAATACAAAATCCCCAAGGTGCTGCCCTCTCCCTCCCCTACCAGCGTCACTCGGAGAGGCATCTTTGGGCAACCAGCGGCAAGACGTCTCTGATGACCTGCGACCGTTCCAAACAGTTGCAGATCATCAGAGATGTCTTGCCGGACGGTTGTAGATCATCAGAGACATCTTACCGCTGCTTGGATCGAAGTGGCGCTCAAACACAAAACATTCGGGTTCCCTAGCTACGTACCCTATATATAGCCCCCCTCCCGGACATGTTCAGCACTCAGTGTCTACTCATTGTAGTTCATTTTGGTAGCACACGGGTAGCAGAGAGCAAGATTTCTGAGAGGCAGGAGTTCCTAGAGCGGAGGCTGAAGGTGAACCCTCCCCTCGGTCGGATCCAAGCAGCGGCAAGACGCTCTGATGATTAGCAACATCGCCAACACTTGTTGCAAATCATCAGAGACGTCTTGCCGCTGTTTGGATCGAAGGCGATGTCCGGACACCTGTTGGACAATAACGGCCCTGTGCGGGAATGGGCTCCGCCGGGCTGGCACTGGGAGGTGTTATATTCCGGAACGCGTAGCTTGGTGAGAAATCCGGGCCCCGAGGAGGTGGTACGTCGCCGTATACATGGCAGGTATTGTATAGGGATCCTTCTCATGTGAGTATTGGCCCTGTGATGGTTCCTGCTCTTTGGGTGAGGAGCGCTCGTGATGCACCCCGCGGCTTAGGACGAGGCAGAAGTTAGTTAAATAAAAATGGCATGGACTCCAGCTGTAACCGGATTAAATAAAGATGTAAGCGTGTGATACACTCCAGCTGTAACCGGATTAAATAAAGATGTAAGCGTGATGCACTCCAGCTGTAACCGGATTAAATAAAGATATATCCTCTTGCATAGAGTCTTTTTAGGTGTACTAGTTGCTATGTGAAATAATAAACTTGATTTTCGACAAAAGTTTCACAAACATTCTTCACAAAAAGTACTATCATGTAGAAACAACTATAATAGAATGACATGATCTAAAAATTCAGCACATACATCAAAAGCTTCAGAAAGCTTGATCAAATCATACTTAAACAGGGACATAATTAATACAAATAATGGTTCAAATATCCATTACAGCATAATTAAAGATACACACATATGAAACTGCAAACATCTACTTGTCCGGATCAGGAGACCCCAACCAGTACATAATAATAGAGATAGCTAGAGATCGAAGTGTTCGTCGCCATTTTGCAAACACTACTCGTCCTCCGAATCAGAATACTCCGAAGTAGTAGACGTCCCACGGGGCACTGGTGGTGGTACTAGGTGACGCTGCCCATAGTTGACGCTTCCAATCTTGCGGTACACCTCGTATGCAACATACGCATCTACTGCTGCATACTCAATGTTGATACCATCAAGTAGGGTCTTCTCCCAGAGTTTGTGCTGATCGTTGGGTAATTTTTTCTTCATATCAGCGTACTCCTCGTCGATCAAGGTGAATGCCATATCAGCCATTGAAGTCTTGTCATGCTTAAGCTTGAAAATGCGCTGGATATCAATGTGGCAGGCAGCTGGTATCTCAATACCCCAGGTGCGCCTCATCTTGATCTTGTCATTCGTTATATCAACGCTAGCAAAATGTATGCCGCTACGAAGGAACTCCATGAGTACTGGACAGTGCTTGTCACTACTGCAACAACAAAATTGAACAAATGTTAAATACTGGTGCAACAAGTATATTTCGGCATGCACAAGTATGTATAATAAGAAGTGGAACACATGTTAAATACTGCTGCAACAAAGTGGACAGTTCTTTATGTGAATTTCGATCATTTTTAATTGATTGCATGTATATCACAAACGGCTTCCCGGCTTCCCGGTTTCATGTTTTCCCGGTTTCCCGTGAAGTCGGAAAGTCGTGAAGTCGGCAAGTCGGTACGGAAAGTCGGGAAGTCGGTACGGAAAGTCGTGAAGTCGGAAAGTCGGGAAGTTTTCACGTTTTCCCGTCTTCCCGGCTTCCCGGTTTCCCGTTTTCCCGGCTTCCCGGCTTCCCGTTTCCACGGCTTCCCGGTTTCACGTTTTCCCGGTTTCCCATGAAGTCGGAAAGTCGTGAAGTCGGGAAGTCGGTACGGAAAGTCGGGAAGTCGGTACGGAAAGTCGTGAAGTCGGAAAGTCGGGAAGTTTTCACGTTTTCCCGTCTTCCCGGCTTCCCGGTTTCACGTTTTCCCGGCTTCCCGCTTTCACGGTTTCCCAGATTAATTTACATATAAAGATCCCATATATATAAGAGGGACTAAAAGCGTCATCTATTCGATTACATGGAGATCAACAAGCTAGCCACTACTATTCGTATTACATTGCCCACTGGAAGACCATGACATGTTTCTTGAAACAAAGTTGGATGACGGCAACATCTCTTTGATCGGCCGTGTACTCGAGATCAAGGCCCATGAACTTCTTGTTGTTGTCTTCCTCCTCTTCAAGCCAATACTTGAAATCGGAAAGAAAATCCGGCACCTTGGCGCTGTCGTTCGTGTAGACGACATTGAGATTGGTCGTGCCATGTGCGAGCACCTTCCCGTAGCGAGTGATTGGATTCATGGTTGAAGGATGGGGAAGACGAAAGGAGAGGGGAGACGAACAGAAATGTTGCGGTACTGTAGCAACAGCGGTTCCAGTGCGTTTTGATCGCTGGCGCAGGAGGCAAACCGTTCGGACCTTTAGTCCCGGGCCGTATTACGACCCGGGACTAGAGGGTATCGCCCCAGGCGAACAGTTGCACCAACCCTCTGGTCCCGGGTCGTAATACAACCCGGGACTAGAGCTCCCTCACGACCCGGGACCAGTACAAAACTTTTGACCCGGGACTAGTGCCCCCCTCTAGTCTCGGGTCGTAAGCCACCCGGGACTAGAGGCAAAATCGGCCCTAGACTAAAGGTCCCGTTTCTAGTAGTGCGTTAATGCATGCGGCCTCATAGTGACCAGCTGGGCGTAGTCTACTCCTCACGAAATTGTTGCACTCCATCATACAAATTGGATCAGTGCAGTCAGTTGTCAGCTGGATCGCATAATCAACACATCGAGCTTCCACATCTGTCACGTTAAAATACCGTACATTGAAATATTATATGATATTAAAGCAGTCGCACTTCAAAGCCTGACTATATCTAGATTGCCAAAGGAAGAAATGTGGGTGCATGGAAGAACAGATAGGGAGGTACCAGATGAAAGCATGATGAGTGCGAAGATCAGAATTAGAAGCATCGGAATTGCGGATCTCCTCCACTACAGGAAAACGGATAGTTGCCTACGGCTAAATATATGTCGACGGCATTTTGTCGGGGCCGTCGGCATACGTTTGGCCGTCGGCATATACTTTGTATGCCTACGGCCTTTTAGAAAAGCTGTCGGCATACGTATGACCGTCGGCAACTATGTTGTATGCCTACGGCTTTTCAAAAAAGTCGGCATACAAATCTGCATCCGTTACCAAGCTGACGGTGCCACCTATACGCCGACGGCCACCTTATTTAGGCCGTCGGCATACAACTTTTTTTCCCAAATAAATAATCTGTGAGTTTGTTCAAATGTGAGAGCAAACTATCACACGGTTTTAGTTCAAATGTGAATTACTTTCGGAAAATCGGCATAAAGTCATTTAAATATGCAAAATTAGCTCGGAAGCGAGAAAATTCCTAATACTTGTGGATTATCCATAAAATATGGACTACATTGTGTGAATAATTGATGGGTGTCATTTTGCACCATATTTTTTGGTCTTTCTTCACGAAAAAAAGTCATTTCTAGCACTTGAAAAATATAAATAAAAAGAAAATTACACACATAACCTTAACTGGGCCGTGACCCATAGGAAACGCGGCCGTCGGCCCATTTTCTGCTCTGTTTCCTCAGAGCCGACGGATGCGGATCAACGGCTGCGATTTGTTCTGGCCAGAACAAAACGAGCAAACCCTAACCCTAAACTTCCATTTCTTCTCTCCCTTGCCCATTCATCCCGCTCCCATGACGAGAGAGGCGGCGGCGGCCAGAACAATGGCGGCGCGGCGTGGCCGGCCAGAACAAATCCCGTAGCACTACTCCATCCCCTATCGATCTTGCTGGCGGCTGGACGTTCCTCGCCGGCCCCGGCTACCGCTCGCCACCTCCAGCAGCTAGGGATCCAGCCGCGTCTCCCCATCCTCTTCCCTCGTCAGCTTCCCGTCGCCTCTCCAGCCCTGACCTGCAGCAGCTCCGATCCGAGCTGGCCGCCTCCGACCGTCGCATCCCCAAGCATCTCCTCCATGGCTTCACCGGCTAGCAAGGTACACCATCTCCTCTCTGTCTCTATGTCTCTCAGCCGTAGCTGCAGGATAATTTTTTTTGTAGGGACGATGGCCCGATCTGCTAATTTTTTTATTTTGCTCTGGCTTGCTGCGCTTGATCTGCTGGCAGGGCAGCAGCTCCGGTCCGAGCTAGCAGTGAACCATGCTCGCTGCTAGTTACACTACAAGGTATAGGTAGTTGTTGATCTGGCTGCTGCTGCTCTGCTTGATGTTCTACTTGCTGTCATTAGTGTCATTGAATATTGTTGTTGCTTGATCTAGCTGTCCTGAATTTTTGTTGCCTGGTGTGCAGGGGTCTATGGCTGCTTCTACCGCTGCAAGTTCTCAAAATCTCAACAAGAAATTCAGATGACATGGAGTGGCTGCCATTTAGTATTTTACACGTGTGGTTGTCATTTAGTATATCACGTACATAGCTGGGAGCATGGGAGTATGGTATAATACGTACAAAACTATAGATATGTTTGCAATATGTTGGTTTAATGTACCGATTAATGGTCGACCGATTAATCCAGTTAATAGGCCGATTCACCGATTAATCGCTACTCCCAAGCCGAGCGAGCAACTACCGGTTACCAGTTTCCTAAACATTGCTTAATGCTTTGTCTGTGCACATGGTGAGCTGACCAAAGATAGTTCAACAGAGGAAATACGATGTTCACTAACCGCAACCAGCACTATTCGGGGTCAACTTTCCATTTTTCTTGTATCTGGTCTTTTTTATCCTAGCTACAAGATCTCCCCTAGTGACTACTGTTACTGTTAGTCTGTTACTAAGATAAGAAAAAAATGTTGTGTATATATATTTAGTTTCAATCTAGTCTTAACATGGTGAGATTCTATGTTTCCATCGATACTATTGTGCAAACTGTGAATACATATATCAGCATCGGAGGCAAAGGTGTCTCGACCTGCGCGGCCATGGAAGCCAAGGGGGGAGGCGTAGGGGACACGGCCGACACCGTCTCGACGGTGGTGGAAGGCCGGAGTAGCATCGGAGGCGAAGTAGCCGCCAATCACCGAAACCCTATATCGGGTCCGGGCTCGCGCGAGACAGCTAGGGGGCGAGAGAGACAAATCGCTAGGGTAGAACGATAGAGCGGAGCGTGGGCAGCATTTCCCCCATGGGTGCGGTGGCGGGCGTGGTCGGGAACGGCCGGAATGTCGCCGGCGGCAACGGAACGCGGCGGCGGGGGCGATTTCCAGACGCACGGGAGAGAGAGGAGAGGAAGAAGGAGTTGTGGCGTTTTTGCAGGAAAGTCCTTCTGTTTTATTAAAATTACAAATAGGTCCTTGCACGCGGTACTGTTCAACACTGTAGATGACAGTGCTTACTGTTGCTAAGCACAGTAGCTGAAGCGCGGAGAGCTCACAGAATTGCCTATCTTTCATATAGTTAGGATGCCGGTGTACATGAATCCTATAGGAGGCCTAATGTACTTGGGCCATCCAGCCTTCCTGTCCCGGGCCTCGCAGTGGACGTGTATATTCCAGAACCAACTTTATGCTAGAAAAAAACAATATAAATCTTTTCTGTCTTTACATCGTCAGAATTGTTGGAGAAGAGCAAAAACATGCATATTCTTTTGAGGAACACATCGAGAAGTATATATTTTTTTTTATCAAGCAGACAACTTCAGCTCTTCTTCCTACATAGCTTTATGGCCTTGATTTTGCATCTCCACTCATGAAAAACATAATAAGATCAAATATGTGTGCATATCACACACTCACAGCCATCGCTATAGCACCCCGTGTCAGTACCGACGTCACAACCGCTGCCGCATCCTATACGCTCCAGCAACGCCTGGCAGGCCGCCCCACAATCTTCAGAAGTGCAGTTAGATGTCAGCGGGGTCATATACATATTACACCCAACTGCTTCCACGTCTGCAAAGTTAAAATACCGCACCATAAAAATAATAAGAAATTAAATGTCACATCACACATGGGCATGACTGCAGATTGCCAAAAGACGAAATGTGCACGCACGACGAAAAATTCAGTATGTACCAGATGAAAACATGATGAACGGGAGGATGAAAAGCAACATAGGAATTGTAGATCTCTTCACCATCTTAGTCAGACGCGGGTGTTGAAATGTTGTATTTGGTTTGTTATCTTGTAGGTGGCGAAGAGATTATCCTTTATAAGAAAAGTGACATCTATACTCATTTATTATCCTAGTATTTCATAAATCTTTTAAGATTTTTGAAGACATCAACCCCCATTATCTGTAATCAATGGCGAATAATATATTAAGATTTTATAAGATTTTTCAAACTAACCAAAACTAATCAAATGATTTTGATCCAAGATTACTGAAATATCAAGGGAAACTCCTAAAACTCTAAATAATAATAATAATGGGTATTGAACCACAAGCATGGCATACCAAATTAGGACTCAAAATTGATCAATTCATTTCGGTATGGGTTCAATCATTAGCTGCATCACCTTGTTTAGCATCTCGTCTACGAAGCGGGCGAGCTACGAAACCCCAAGGATATCGAGACCATCACGTGTGGGCTTCACCTGTGTGGATGGGGGGGAAATTTTCCTGACTGTCGTGGGGAGCTTGAGAGCTCTCGTCGCAATACTAGAGTCAACTGTTTGTCCTAGCTGGCCCTGCTCTATCATGTGTTGCCACTAGCTTCAGATTTACGATGTCCATCAATGTACGAATCGTCACCATGCACCCGTGAGCTCCATGCACCCGTCATGATGGACATTTAGCTATGAATTAAGCTACCGATCTTGGAAACACGCCCTAATACTGTTAGGACCTTACCTTAGAGTAAAAAAGGGGAATATAAGTTAGGAACACTGCTGACGTAGGGTAGCGGTGAGCTCAACCTCGAACCAAACAAGCAACGAATTGAGCAACTAGCGTGAAAGCCATCACGTGTTACTGCATCAGTTTTCTTGTTCCATCATTATTAGTTTCTATTCTCTCCCTACACAAACCTCGGTCCAATTAATTTGTTTGGAATTGGGGTTAGGACCGACTAGAACTCCCATTTCCCGATCGGAGGTTTGAGCTCCTATGTCAAGCTTTTTTCCTGGATAGTGGGTATGGGGAAACCACCGTACCAACACGATTGGCTGGTGTTGCTGATACCGGACCTGTTATAACCCCGATTGAAAGGGCAGGCCAGTCTGAGGCCATGGAGATGTGAGGCGATTGAAAGTTAGTATCCCATATTCTATACTGAGATAGAGCATTAATTGCAGTTTTCACCCCCACCTTAGCGAATGAGGGATGAAATCTTTCGTTGACTAGGGAAGCGTCACCTGAGGCTGATTCCAGTGGATCACTATAGAATCTTCTAGAAGCGGTCAGGTTTGGAAGTCAGACGGATGTACGATACTGATAGGTGGATCTTCTATTAATGTAGTCTGATTTGTTTGGCCAAAAAAGACACGTTATTTTGAATACTTTAATAATCCGTTTCTTATATATTTTGTTTATTTTTGTAAAACACGCATACATGTCCCTCCACTTAGAAAAGGGAGATCAATCAAATATGTGAGCACATCACACAGTTGCAAGCATCTTGAAAGAACGTGGTGTCGGGGCTGACGGAGCAACCATGGCCGCATGCGATATGCTTCAGCTCATTCTTGCAATTCTCCTGACAAATTGTGTTTGTACAGTTAAACGTCGGCTTGATGATTTTACAGGTACATCCAGCATTTACACCTGTAAAATAGGAACACCGCACCATGAAGATGATGTACTATGAAATAGTTACACCACACGGCTTGACCATACGTTGTCAAGAGAAGCAATGTGGGCACAGGAGGAATAGATAGGTAGGTACCAGATGAAAGCATGGTGAATGCAAGGATCAAAAGAACCATAACAACAATGGACCTCCTAGTCATCTTTGTTAGATGTTGCGTTGATCGATAAGAAATGTTGTATATGGTTGGTTATCTTATTATTTGTGGGTTGTGGAAGAGTTTTGCAGATCAGCACCATGGCCATTGTATGCTCAATGTCTATCGGTGAATAGTTTTCTTTTCAGCCTTTATATCCATGTATGATGGGCTACTTTGTTGACTTGGACCAGTCGTTGATGCAGTTTAGCTACCACTTAAACCTGGCCCAATATTGGGCTAGAAGCCGATGAGGACCATAGGTGGATTTTTTACAAGAATCGATCGGTGGATCTTAAATTTAAATTTGTTTTTTCGATCCTTTAAATTTAAATTTGTTAACCTTGTACATCTGGACTATCAGAGAATTAAGGCACATGCATTCTTTCCGGGGACACAAAGGTATGGACCGGGCACAAAACTTTTACTATTCCTTTTACACAGCTAGATCAAATTATAGCCTCGAATCTGCCAAGCATGATTCCCCAAACATGACAAAGATCAATTCATAGATCAAATATCAGTGCATATCTCACAACGGCATTCATCTTGATAGCACCCAGTGTTATTACTGATGCCGCAACCTGGGCAATATATACGCCATAACAGCGCCAAGCACTCCACCCCACATGCATCAGCGCACTTCTTTGTCAGCGGGATATTATAATCAGCACAATGAGCTTCTACATCTGTAAGGTTAAAATATCGCATCTTGAAATATTATGTATTATTAAAATATTCACAACACCAAGGCTGATACTGCTGGATTGCCGAAACTTGAGATGTGCGCGCATCTAAAGGATACATCCTTGCCCCAACCAGGAGGCTCTTCAGAGCTCAGAGCACCTCGGCCGTCGAAACTCAAACTTGATGCGATCCTGGCCGTCCGATCCCTAGCCTTCCCCAGTCGGCGCGTCGATTTCTACCCGCACGGAGCTCACCCCGAGTCGCTGCCGGTGGCCCAGTTTTTTCCCGGACCCGCTTGTCTGCGTGTGGGGTGGTTCTTTTCCATGTGCGCTGCGGGATTGGCCGTCGCGGCGCGGTGGCAGGGGTCATGAATCTGTCGAACTCCAGGGGCAGCATCGTCATTTCGCATCTCAGTCATGGCGACGGGATGGCGGTCGTCGTCTCGTGGCGGATCGGGAGGCGACGCCGGGTACAGGAGCTACAGCGGCGGTCGCCTCCGCCCTTGCCCCTCCCTGCACGTCGCCAGCCTAAATACGAGACGCCTCCTCGCTGCGGAACCCTCGATCTAGGGTTTCCGAGCAGCAGTTGTGTCGTCCTCGATTGGCCGCCGCCGGTAGTTCTTGCCGTCCCGATTGGCTGCCGCCGCGAGGACGGAGACGAGGAGTACGCGTACATGAGGCACGGCGGCTCCCCTCGCTGCATCGAATCCTCAACCTTTTATTTTTTGTCTCTCTCTCCATCTCACCTCCTCTCTCTCTCTCTCTCTCTCTCTCTCTCTCTCTCTCTCTCTCTCAGCCGGCGGCGCAGACGAGGAGCTCGACTTACACCAGCGTGTCTCTTGCCCATCACTGCTGCTGCCGCCTCCGTCGTCTCCGATCCGTCCTGGACTTGGTGCCGTGTAGATCCGATGCTGGTTGAGGTAGGTTGTGGCTGGATTTTCCCCTTCTTCCCCTTTTTTCTGTGTACACGTCGTTCTTGGATTTGATCTCCCGTGACCATTCTCTTTGTATAGTTGTGGCTGTGACCTGCTCTTCAGTTGGATCCGACGTGCTACTGGTTTGAGGTGAGCGCACAAATTAATCCCAATCACGTGGTCATGCTTAGAGGTAGCGGTTGCTTCCAGGTTCTTCAGATTGGGTAAATAATGTTTTTTTGCAAGCCGTGCATTGTGGCCATGCATATAGGTAGCAGAAGCAGATTCTTAGATTGCTAGGCCTAGCTGGACGTGCTACACGTGCTAAAATGGTTTGATTTTCATACTGTGTATACCATTTGGCTCCCAAGCGCTGATTTATTATGACTAATTCGTCCATTATAATATTTGATGCATTATTTTCTACCTGCTGTGATCAACAAATATTATTAATTCGTCCATCATGATATCATGGTTGATCTAATATTATTAATTCGTCCAGCTTGCTAATTAGTTCTGTTGACTGATGAATCGATTTTAAAACATTCAGTGAGACAAACAATGGCAGTAGCCAAGCTAATTGTATATATATTTACTCTGAAATTTCTTTTGAGCAGGTTGTACAAATTCTAGGCAAACCGGCAAGGTTTGCACGCATCTGTTCAAGATTCTGACGGACATAGGTAAGCAATTGTTTTCCTCCCATAGCCTTTCTAAACCCTGGAAATCTCTGAACCCAAACCCATTTTCCAACCTTCATGAAGTTACACTGCAGGAGGTTGTGAATGGTGATGCAACAACTGCCCCTTAGAACTGAAATGTACAAATACTCTGCAAAACGTTAAATTCTGACAAAAGTTATGCGAGGTTTTCTCTTAGATAATTGTCCTGCATATTTCAAGGTTATACACGTTGTTATTGACAATAAATAGTCTTGGCTTTGATTCACTCACTTCTGCTTCGCATGCAACATATCTCTAGATTTGTAGACCATATAAAGATGGCATCTTAAATAATTTGTGAGCTCCTTCGTATTAGATATTGGTTAAGGATGATTTCAACTATATTCAAGATGTAGATTTTGATTTTTTTCTGTGACTCAGCGATAAGCTAAATTTGACTTTGTATTCTTCTACACTTTGAAACTGAAAATTAAATACGGAAAGAGTTGATTGTATCTTTGACTGTGATCTGAAGAATGTTTTTTTTCTATACAGAGACAAGGAGGCCATCGTCGACGTCCTTTCCCTCAGCTTCCACAACAGGACTCCCTTGACTTCCTGCACATGGACCTTGACTAATCCATCGTTCTCTCCTTTGGCTGTGTTGATTTGGCCCCTATACTGCAACGAGTTAGAGGTACCACTTACTGCATGACCAGTGTTGGTTGAGATTTGTTCATGCTTGCTTTGAATTATTAATTTGTGGTAAAAAAATTGTAGCTGGACATTCGCATTGATATAGTACATAATCTCCATCTAAATTGTAGCTGAAGATAGGATTTTGTCCATCATGGTATATTTTTCATGAATGACGCATCCATTTTTGCCAGGATGGAATTTTTGTTGCTGCCGCACGCACGCTGCAATATCCTTGGTCTCTTCTCCATACTCATCCTAAAGTGAGTATCAACCTTTTCTGCTTGCCCCATTTGAAACCAAATAAATGACACCTTTCAACTCATAATGTGGATTTCTTGAATGTTGCAGGTATGGCATGATTTTTATTTCATCGCCTGCAAAGTACCTCTCACCACTTCATGCCATAGTCCATCCTATCTTTCATTTTCAGCTGCATCATCTGCTTGATGGAATTATCAAATCATTTGTTTTGTTAAAAGTATTTGTGAATTAAAATTTCTCTATCTTAGGTTGCACGTATCAAGTATTGCTGCCTCTCTTCCTTCTGAAAGTTGTTATTTAATGGCCCTCAAAGGTAATTGTTGTATTATGGAATTTTAATATGCTCTTTCATGTGTGTTATGCAGAATCAAAACTGTTGTGCATATTATACCTTTTGCTTGCTCTATTTTTCAGTCAACGTGATTTAACTTTACTGCTTGATTTTTTGTTGAAAAGGAGTGATTTCAGTCACATACCGGACTATATTGATTAGTAATTTCTATTCATGATATTATTATACTTGGATGGTTCAAACCTTTCACTGTTATACCACAGTTGAATCTATTTGATTTGTATCTGCTGTCTAGAAAATCCAGTCAAAGCATTACACTGCATCCCAATTACCTTTTTAGACCTGCTATACCCTATGTTGCCTTCTGAATAACTATAGTTCTTTCTCATTCTTAGAACCATTTTTCCTGTCTTACTCAATTGAGTGAGCTTTCTTATGTTTGGGAAAACATAGTCTTTTCATAGTTCCTTAATTAAGCATGAACCAGATCCCGCCTAGGCTTGAGCATCGGCGGGAGATTGCCATGTACCATCCATTGTTTTTCCATATTCTACTGGTTCTGTGTCAATCATTACTGTTGTCATCAGTACATCAGTCCAGGACAATGATTCTTACAGAGTTCAGCTTTAGGTGTTATTTAAATTTCGCTCTATTTGTGCTGATTAAAATGTCATGTAACAGGGTGCAATGTATTATATCGTATCTCCACCAAAATTGTATGATTTCCTGACTATTTTATTTTCCATGCCAAACTACAGGAGTAGTATTTGAAACCTGATTGGTTATATGTAGGTTTGTTCCTAAGTTAAAAAAATTGTATTCTGTAGTGGTTATATATGTATATATATGATGTATCTATGCTATTAGATATGGGTGTGCCAGTTCTGCAGCTTGCTCATTGTTTCGCCACTCTTATCATGTTTTTCCAAATCATAATATTTAAATACTGAACTTCTGCTAACTGTGGACTTAAAATTATTTATATTTGCACCACATTACCTGTTTCGGTCGCTTGCTGGAGTTCTTTGTATATAATGGCCAAATCGGTCATGTTGTATGCGTATTAATGGAAAATATGCACCACTATTGTTTACTCTACAATAATAATCATAGGTAGCTATAATTTACAAACTATATATTTGATGACTCTCCTATCCCGTAATTATTTTATTTGGAAATATGAATCTGCAGACCAGAAATTTTATGAAGTATGAACGAACAGAGGCTATGCTGGTCCCTGGAGTCCTAATATGTTATTTATGTATCCTGGTCAGCTTACTTCTGATAGTTGCATGCATACAGGTTAAAGAGGTAATACCTTTTGTCGCTTGAATACCAATTGCTTGATTGTTACTCTTGATTTTCTATGCTCAAAACACGATGGTCTCTATTGATATATTTTCTAAGAAACTACTTCAAGTCAACATATTTTGGTTCTTCTTTGTTCAACAAGCTAATGACTGTTATGTATCTATGGGGGTAGATTAAATCTGCACAATTGGTTTAGTGGTATACTTGAAGGCCTGGTTTCTATTGTTCATGCATTTTGCCTTATCGGTTTAGCAATTGAGAGATCTGTAATTACTCTTAACAATACATGTACCCAAGGATTTCTTATGCTGGATTTTATCGAGGGTACTATCATTTCCGCTTGCATATCTTTTTGCAATGAGGAGTTTGCCCACTATGATAATGTCTGGTAGCTTATGCATACAAGGTGTTCAATGAATAGGCAAGCTGCAGGCGAAGATTAATCTATGTAATGTTCATTTTACTAAATAGTTTTTCCCCTGAAGTTTAGCCTGCCGTCAAATACTTGCCTTTACATTATATTACCTCTCTTGGTTATGTGACTAACATTTCCATTGCTGAATCTCACTGTTATATTACTTCCACACGCAAGCTATTATTGCTAAATTCATTAGTGATTCACGGAAAATATGTTTGAGCTAGGTTGTTTGACAATTGTCAGATTTAAAGTTCATGTTGCTGCTAATTTTGTACAGATTTAAACATTTGTATGGTATAAAGTTCTGAAATCAACTTATATGCCAGGTACCGACTCTAGGGTTCTGAAATAATACTGTAAATGTTTTGAATTTTGTAAGATTCATCGAAGAAATGGAGGGGATCAATGAGTCGAGAAGAGGGGCGTTGCTGAATTTTCTTGCGCTTGCTGCGGGAGAAGGCAGATGGGGCGCAATGGCATGAATTAGTTTCACATTTGTTGTGTGCCATGTTTCTTTTAATCTTTGCTCGCATTCTGAAAATTCTTGATTACAATTTGTAAGGTGAAAGAAGTTTACTTAGGCTACTGGTCTATTTTGATTTTGACCTCATTTTCCTTTTCTGTAGGATGACGGTGAAAGAACTATAATGGAAGCATTGAGCATGGCCACCCTGAAGTTACTATTGATGTTCAAATTGCAGCCAGCAGGTGCTTTTCTCCCCTCCTCAAGATTCAGGGAAATATATATATATATCTGTGCTTTATTAGTTTCGTAAATTATGGACAATCCTAATGTGGATGCTTATGTTGGAACTGAAGTTTGTTTGCTTGAAATTTCGTCATGTTTGTGTTTTAGTCATTTGGCAATGTCCATTCTCTTCACTAACGCACCAATCAATGATAGCAAATCAAGCTGTCAATCTAGCTGATTATAATAGGTTCAGAAATATGGGTTCTGGTTGTGCACACGTTTGTATTAGCTTTCCTATCTTTTGCATCTCCATTTATTGGTTCAGAAATATGGGTTCTGCTTGCGTGTCACACAGATTTGGGTTAGACATGAACTGAACTATGTGTTTAATGGGTTCCTGCCAATAGACCAAATATATGCATGCTCAAATGTTATTATGCATATGTATTTTCTCAAATTCTGTTTTGTACTATTTGGGTATTTTGGCTGACCAAAGATAAAGACTTAGCGTTGATCTTTTTAAGGAGCCTACTTGTAGTCCCAATGCAAGTGTTTTGTCGCTTTTCTCAGATTCTATCATACTTTATTTGTTTCATGTGGATCTATACTCATGGTATAGCTAGGATCTAATTATGTGTGGTGTGATCTTCTAATTTTGCTAGGCTCTAATGCATGCCTTAATTTCCCTCCTTCGCTTTTCTCCCATGGCCTTGGATTCGACCGTGGGGTACCAGCCATATGCCAGCCCTGCTAAACCAATAATGAATCACCTATTTCAGTTCATAGCCAGGTACCAGCCATAAGCTAGCCCTGCTAATGCCAAACCAGCTGAATTTTCTTATCGAGTCTTAACCACCACTCTTAGAGCTTGGCTTTTATCCATCAGAAACCACTTTTATTTGTATGTTATTTCATTTTTGTAGATGACTGAAATTGAATCATGTGCTACCCAATTTTTATTACTGCATGAAAGGTACCTATCGTATATACTTAGTTTTAATTATCATTATGGACATGCAACAGTTACTTGAAAAGCTTGGTATCAATCTATAAGATCTAAAAATACAATGCCGATGAAAAGCGGCAACTCCAAGGGCATGAACAAAAGCACATAAACCTGTTAACGATCAATTCCTTGCTGACACTCAAATAGCACGACGATCCCTAAAGCTGATTGATTAACTCAGAAAAATATCCCTGCAATGCCCACCATGTTTCTAATTAGGTGTTATACACGGCCCTTAGACCAGCCGAGGTTAAAATATCCCTGCAACAATTCATTCATATTGTCTATTTCATAGATAATAATTTCTGCAGCTTAACTAAATATATTACAACCTGTAATAATTTTACTCCCATGTTTCAGAGTGCTGCTAACAAAGAATCTTTGCCCGCACCGGTAGCCAGAAATGAGAAAACATCTGACAGGTGGTAAACCAACTAACTATTCTTATACAAAATTCTTCAGTTGACTAGAATAATGTGTAGTTATATGATTCATGCTTACCTGGTTGTCCCTATAATAATGTGTAGTTATATGGTTCATACGAAATTATCCAGTTGGCTAAAATAATGTGTAATTATATGATTAAGTTATACATATACTAATGAATACTGATCTGGCTGTTCCATGTTTCAGATCAAAACAAGTACAGCCGACAAATATTGTCGGCAGGTTTCGCAAGAGAAAAGGTAAGGTTCTCACTACTTAACACATCTCCATCTTTTCATTTTTGGGTGCAACTAATAACAAGTGTTATATCCTATTGTATTCATTACAGAAGTATGACATGTCATTCCCATCAATGAGCTGCACTGTCACAACTTTAAATCATACAAACTGCAAAGTCGTTCTTTAGGGCAGGTAGACCAGCACATGCTTTATAATCCAACAATTTTGACACTTGATTACTCCAACCTAATAATATGCTGCTGCTCATCTTTCAAAGGTCGTAAGGAATATATAAATGAAGACCTGTCTGGAACATATGCAGTTGGTCCACTGGATACTAATTTGGCTTCAACTGGCTCGGACGACACAAGTGTTAGATACCGCTAATCAATACAATATGTATTTGCATATATCTTTCTTTCAGGGTTTTTTACTTCGGCAACTCCGTATTGCATCAGTCTGCCTATGTTTTACCAATTGAGACAACTCCTTATTCCGTGAGCAAGCTTCCAAAATTTAGTTACTTGCAATAATTTCTGTAGTTTAGCCCTGGGTTTCCACAAGTTCTTCTATAATGATATGTCCAAGCTCACGTGTACAGGAACAAAGATGTAACATCCACTTAAACTGCACGCAAGGCTTTGTTTCAAAGACCTGACCATCAAGTTCAGATTGAGCCCATTAATAAAACTACAGTCAAGTATCTCGAAGAAGAGCCGTCAATCCATGCATCTGAAGGCGTACCTGCAGCAAACTCATCTCGACGAAGGACCCTCTCGAGAGATGGTACTGCTGAAGGTTTGGTCAAACCAAACTCATTGTTGCTTCCATAAACAAAACTACACTCTCGATTGATTCTCAACTTTGTTCCTGCAGCCCGGACTTATTTTGCATGTACAGTCTCTGTCTGTGACTGCCCACTGCAAGCCGTGGTCATAATATTTGGCTCAGCCGCCGTCTCATTGTTAATGCTGATGAGACCAGCTGTGCTGACTTTTCAAATTGTTATCTGTTACATGAAACTCATTAGGTGTTGGAAATCATGTTTCCCAACTGATTGGTAGTGTATTTAGTACTACTTCCATGTGTGCATATATGGGACTCTCATAATGCCATCTTATGTTATGTCAATGTGGTGTGAATTTATATGTTACTTTCCCTGCTATTTTTCTTTTTAGTACTACTTCCATGTGTGCAGATATAGGCCGGTCAATAGGATGATGAAATAGCGGTTGTTTACTTTTTAGAACCAGTTCGCTTTTTATAATCTGTATAAAGTGTGACAACCACGGGCAAAAAAAAAGAACAAACAAGTACCGCGCGGGGAGCCGC
This sequence comes from Poa pratensis, assembly GCA_947311845.1. Classification (NCBI taxonomy): domain Eukaryota; kingdom Viridiplantae; phylum Streptophyta; class Magnoliopsida; order Poales; family Poaceae; genus Poa; species Poa pratensis. The sequence goes on along the minus strand of CAMZMU010000050.1, from coordinate 780,925 downwards.
GCGGTGTTCTTAGATAGCTCGGTGCCAGTCCAAGTAAAGCTGAACTAGGTTTGGTTCACCATTGCTCTGATCTTCATGTTGCTTAAGACTTTGATTGTATGATGTTCTAATTACTTATTTCATATGATCTGGAAGATACACTTTCAAATCTATATAATTGTGATCAAATTCATATGCATATAAGTGTCCTTTAAATGATCTGTATGAATGGTGGTAAGCACGGGCAAAAAATTCAAAGAAGAAAGTAGCGCCGCGCGGCGAGCCGCGCCGTTCGAATCTAGTAAGAAACATGTAGGTAGGTACCAGATGAAAGCACGACGAATGCGAGGATCATAAGCAGCATCGGAATTGTGGACCTTCACGCCATCTTTGTTAGATGTGGCACGTGTCAACTGAAAATGTAGTATATGGTTGGTTATCTTACTTGTGGGTGGTGGAAGAGATCAACCTTTATAGGGCATGTGACATCAATTCTTATTATTACTCTAATATTCTATTGGATCTTCAGATTTAAATGACATCAATGCTTACTATTAATGCAAATAACAGAGAATTTATTGTAAGATTTTTTAATTATATTCTAGCTAATCAAAAGCTAGTAAACTGAATTTAATCCAAGATAACTAAGTATCAAGGGAAACTCCTAAAACTTTAAAAATAATAATTAATTTGGGAATATCGGGATATTCAACCAAAACCATGTCATTGAAAATTAGGACCCGCAGTTTACCAACCAATGGCTGCACGGCCTAGAGACGCCTTGTTTAATCTAGATGCATGGCGCCCTACTCTTCGAGGCGGGCGAACTCTTGAATTTCACTGCTCCGGTGTCGTGTGTGCATGCTTCACATGCCTGGATGCGAAGAAAACTGTCCTGACTGCCGTGGGAAGCTTGAGAGTCGCCATCACGGCATTCATGGTTTTCCTCGGCATCCCTGCTATGGGCGCGTCGTTGGGCAGGGCAGATCGACACGATGGCAGCACAAGGGTGACTGGTGCATCTCTAGAGTTGTCAAGCAACAAATATATACCAATCGTTTAATTTTGTAGCAGAACAACGACGATTCAAAACATGATGGATACTGCATGTTTTGTAGCGGTCCATGTAAAGAAAATATCCCACAATAGGCAGGTTGGCTGACGACGAGATATAAGTTCACCGAAAAAAGAAGCTACATGAAAAAGCATGCAGCTCAGGCAGCCTGATACGTCTCCAACGTATCCATAATTTCTGCTGTTCCATGCTTATATTATACCATTTGCTACATGTTTTATATACACTTCGTATCACTTTTATGCATTTTCTGGGACTAACCTATTAACAAGATGCCACAGTGCCAGTTCCCTGTTTTCTGCTGTTTTTGGTTTCAGAAAGTTACTTCTGGAAATATTCTCGGAATTGCACGAAACAAAAGGCCAGGTCCCTATTTTTCCAGCACGTACACGGAGTCCGAAGGAGAGACGAAGAGGAGCCAGGAGGTGGCCAAACCACCAGGTGGCGCGGCAGTGGGCCCAGCCGCGCCTGGAGGTGGTTTGGGCCCCTCGGGGGTCCGCCGACATCGCCCCTTCGCCTATTTATTCCCCGAGACGCGAAAACCCTAAAACACCGAGCCTTTCATCCAGAACATATTCGCTGCCGCCGCCGTCGTCAACCCTAACTCGGGGGGTTCCTGAAGCTCTTCCCGGCACCCTGCCGGAGAGGGGAATCATCACCGGAGGGCTCTACATCGCCATGCCCGCCTCCGGAGTGATGCGTGAGTAGTTCATCCTTGGACTATGGGTCCATAGCAGTAGCTAGATGGTTGTCTTCTCCACTTGTGCCATCATGTTTAGATCTTGTGAGCTGCCTATCATGATCAAGATCATCTTATTGTAATGCTACATGTTGTGTTTGCTGGGATCTGACTTATATTGATACCTATGTGGAGCTGAATATTATATTATCATGTCTATGTCATTTGTGATCTTGCATGCTCTCCGTTACTTGTTGAAGCTTTGGCCACGTGAATACTTGTAACTCCAAGAGGGGTATTTATGCATGATAGTTGGGTTCAACCTCTATTTAACCTGGGATAGTGACAGCAAGTTCTAAGGTTGTAGATGTGTTGTTGCCACTAGGGGTAAAACAGCAATGCTTTATTCAAGGATGAATGTATTGTTTACATTACGCACATTACTTAATGCAATTGTCTGTTGCTTGCAACTTAATACTGGAAGGGGTACGGATGTTAACCGGAAAGTGGACTATTTAGGCATAGATGCATGCTGGATAGCGGTCTATGTACTTTGTCGTAATGCCCAAATGAATCTCATAGTAGACACCACAGCTCACACATGCATGTTTTATGCACTTATCAATTGTCAATTGCCCAGCTGTAATTTGTTTACCCAGCATGTTAGTTATCTTATTGGAGAGACACCACTAGTGAACTGTGGACCCCGGTCCATTCTTTTACATCTGAAATACAATCTACTGCAATCATTGTTCTCTACTGTTTTATGCAAACAAACACCATCTTCCATTCGATACGTTTAACCCTTTGTTTTCAGCAAGCCGGTGAGATTGACAACCTCACTGTTAAGTTGGGCAAAGTAGTTTGATTGTGTTGTGCAGGTTCCACGTTGGCACCGGAATCCCTGGTGTTGCGCCGCACTACACTCCTCCACCAACACCTTCGAAGCAAACCTCGTTTTCCTACTGGTCCGATTAAACCTTGGTTTCATACTGAGGGAAAACTTACTGCTGCACTCATCATACCTTCCTCTTGGGGTTCCCAACTGACGTGTGACGTACAAGCAATTGTTTCTGGCACTATTAACCTAGAGCCACCACAGCCCAATCAACATGATTGTGGTCGCGCAGGCGACACCCACGGCCAACCCGTTGACTGCCCTCATGGTGCTCGACCAAATTCCCGCAAGGTAAATTTTTTAAAAATTCTTTTTCGTTGAATTACCGCGTGTTGTATGTTAGGTTTTTAGTCAAATGCAAATCGTTTTTAGTCCAAATTCAGTGTAATTCTTGTATGTTATTCAATTTGTGGCAAGATCATTCCGTTTTATTTGTGGAGATTTGTGGCAAGATCACAAGAATTTGCCCCAAGTGGTGTTGTATGTTAGGTTAATAAGTTTTGCCGTAACCAAATCTTGATGGCAAGAGGGTATGTGGGAGGCAATTGTGGTGGAGGTGGTGGCGGCTCTGGTGGTGGCGATGGCGGTGGAGGTGGTGGAGGCAATGAAGGTGGCAATGGTTGTGGAGGCAATGATGGTGACTATGGTGGCAATGGTCTCATATGAGAGTTGTGGTGTTGTTCTATGCACAAATTAAATCATGTTTTGCGTTGATGCTGCATCAATAATTCTTGTGTTTGTATATATTGTGTTTGTACTTAATTCGGATTATATTGTGTTTGTATATGATATATGTTGGAGAGCAGTAGAGAGAAGGAAATGATCAAAACAAAGCCAACAGTTTTTAGGTATCCAATATGTGTAAGCTAGAAAAACAGATTTTTTTTATACCCTTACCTTGTCTCTCCTCTACCCATAATGGTTTTGGCTACCCAAAATATGGGTAAGCTCTTGGAGATGCTCTTAAGGCACACACACAGTTTCCAGGAACACGGAGTTATAGACCGAGCAAACAACTTTTACTATTCCTCTTACACATCGTAGTTTGTAGCCTTGATTCTATCAAGCATTCATTTCCACACATGAAACATATAAATAGATCAAAAATAGCCGCATATAATGCAGTTGCAAGCATCCTTAATGCACGATGCCTCATAGTGGCAAGCTGGGCAGAATATACTCCTCATCAACTTGTCGCACTCCATCACACAATTCGCAGTGCAGTCAGTTGTCAGCGGGATCATATAATGAGCACACCGAGCTTCCACATCTGTAAGGTTAAAATAACGTACATTCAAATATTATATGCTACTAGTTAAATGTCCGTGCGTTGCAACGGGAACATATATTTGAATAATTTTACACCCACCAGGTGCTACAAATAATAAATATTTAGTTGCAAAATATTACGACAAACCGGAGGGCTGCTGTAGCTAAGTCAGTTTGTCACGTGTAAAACATGTTGCATTCTTTTGATGCTACCTACTGAGAGAAAGAAAATAGTTTGCCACGTTCCGTCAGACATAAACTCGATAAACGTTGTGATCACCGAGCAAATTATTATCAATTGTACTTGTTCACAACGTGTAATCTTTCTTTAAACTAAACATCTACCAATTTACAGCTTGTATGACTGTATCCATTTGTGTCTGATTAAATGAAACGGTGTGTCAACTGTTTAACCTAACAGTGCTTTGTAGACTTCAGAGTTCAGACCCGTTTGCCACTGGTGCTACTCTTCCAAATAGAAGTGCATTATTTTGTTATCAAAATTATGCAAAAAAAACTACCGTTAAAAGGTGAAACAATATTGTAATTGGCAAGCATTTTAATAATTCAACTGTTTCCAGAAATGGGAAAATTGTGTATATGGGGGAGGGCATCATGGCACTGTAATTACAATGTAAGCTAGCACACTTTTGAACATCAGGTAAGACATCGACATAATTCCACAAACATGAACATGTGGTATAAGTGTCTTAGCTCCGACAAAAATATTACTCCGTACGACCAACAAGATAGAAGTTTACATTGCACAGAAGCATCCGGTGAAAAAATGCATGGAAGGTTCTATTAATTTAAGCACAAGGTATTTCAGCATTCTACTCCCTAAACAAAGAAATAAAAGAATATAATTTAAGCAAACCTGCTACTCCAGAGCAGTCAGCTAAATTTACATAAATACCCGCACAACGATAAAATATGCTCTTGTTTCCCTTTGCAGCGATCAAGCACTCTCACACCTCTAATTGGAACCTTTGTACCTAGACATCCAACAAGCAGTAGAGGTGCGATTTTGCTCAAATAACTGAACACAGTTCATCCTGTAAAGCAACAATGCATGCAGAGAGCTATGGGTATTTATGAGGAAGATACAATTATTTTTGGAAGAAACATTATTTCCTTGCATTAGTAGTTTGTACCACTAAGTGGTCGATATTGAGCTATGGATTTCTTCCAAACACTGGCATTCAAATATGGACAGATACTACATAACATATTGAGCTAAGCGGATGAGTTGGAATAAAAGGCATAGCTAACTATGGGAATACTCTAAACTAATAATTTATCAATCCAGAGAATCCTATGCTTCAAAAAAAACATAAGATCTCAAAGAATACTCTAAAGATATCCACTTGAATTATGAATTCCTTTGATGTAGTAACATCTCTTCGGGAGAATAAAATCACAAATTTGTTACTTAAATTTGTACTACTATGAAGTGGTTGGTGTCACCAATGCCAAAGAAAACTGAGAACCAAAAAACCATCCATCGATGAGTATCTTTCTCTAGGATGCTATAATTTCTTCTCAGAATCACAGAGTCATTAGCAACCTCATATAATATTGCCTGTTTAAAACCGATCAATATCGAATTTACTTTTGGAAGTGTAGAAGTAGTTTTGACAGATTCTTCTCCAAAAGCACTGTCCAAATGCCTCAAGCTCGGAAACATCAGTTCAAAAACGGTCAGTAATATACCAAAAAAATAGAAATGACATTACCACCAGCAAAAAGGGGGCCACAATCTAAGGAAAAATATGGTGCATGAAAATTATTTTGTCAATCTTAAATCCTCTTGGAATATCATTCCGACATAGATGAAACATCCTCGGGCTAAAAAATTGATTGAACACTCATATACTACGTCGATGAGCGAATTAATAAAGAAGGGAGTCTTATCTTTGTTGTGCAACTCGATTGTAGTTTCCTATTTGTAGGTGAAAATCAATCAAAAAACTAAATAGTTGCAGCTGCATTACCAAATCTATTTTGAGCTTGACACTATCCTGTCATATTCTCAATAGTCAAGTTGCTGCAAAGCCGAAACGGGTTTCTCGACTAATTTTACACAGAATGCTCAAGTTGCTGCAAAGACGCAACGGGTTTCTCGACTAATTTTGCAAAGAAGCAATGGGTTTCTCAAAAGTCAAGTTGCTGCAAAGATCAACACTGAAAGCTTTAGCAATGCATCTGCAACAATAGGGAATGATTTACAGATTTAATATCTCCCAGCCCATGACAAATATTCACTTTGTCGATTTAGTGTTCGAACTACGGATTCTTAAGGCAACAGATATGCAAGAAAAAGTCCGAACAATAGTGAAACCAGACACAATTGGTGACAATTAGGACTGGTGGAGATCACCTTGATGGTTGCGATGCAGACACTCAGCCTAGGCATCAACAACTGCAGCCGATGTTATCATCTCTCGCCGGCCAGAATCGACAAGCCTGGTGCAAAGCTAACATTTCCAAAGAAAGTGTTAAAGCTAGAACTGATCTAAATACTTCAGCTTTAATATAATATCTCATTTTAAAAGCAGAGAGCTGACATGTCTTCACTTTTCAAATCAATTATCTGGATAGTACTTAATTTGCAACTTTCATGTCAATAAACTATTATCTACCTCAAATTTGTCACTCTCAATAAACTATTGTCAACTTTCATGTCAATTATCTGGATAGTACTTAATTACCAGGAGCATTCCAAGATCAGCAATCAGCAAGACTAAATTTGTCACTCTCCATAAATTGTCATTTTACTCTATCAGGAGAACTCCCATCTGATTGGACAAGGAGAAGGATCTATAGCTGTACCAGATTTGTGGCAACAAAAATAGAGGGCTACTAATTGCTACAATCCTACTATTAAAAACAGAGCGCAAACCATGGAGTTGTGCCCTACAAAATCCAATCCTTGTGCTGCTTCATCTTTCTGGTGAGCGACAGGCCGTTTCAGCATTGCAAAGAAGACAAAAATACCACAAAAGCCCTGCCCTGTTTGGATTGCTAGCTATTTATGCAGCAGCAATTATCACCAAATTGGCAGGTCCATTTCAATTAAAAGACTTATTATTCTTATTGACAACTCCCAGGTAAGAGTCCGAGTACTTATGCGATTCAACATTCTCAGTCAGTACTAATTAAGATTCTAAAAATCAAGCTCTAAACCCAGGTAGAAATTGTATTCCGTGATGGTGGATCAATAAAATCAGCCACAAAGAGAAAAAAGGGAAAAGGTAGCAGAAAACCATAAACAGAGGAAGAAATTGATGATGCACCGGACAAGATCCACGACCTAGTGGTGGTAGCTTGGCTTCTGCTTGTGGCGGATGTTGGCATGCGAATTTGGCCTCTATGGAACAAATCAGTAAGAACTCAATTCAGGAACTGGGACTTCTGCCTTGCGTCCGTCTCAAGGCGCGCTGGCCTTCTCCTTATCTCGAGCGAACCGGAGGGATTCCTGGTCGGCGGCGAGGCGCACACGTAGCACGTAGGCTCTTTGGCGGCGACGCGGAGGGAGCGGCGAGGACAGCCTGCCAGACGACGTCGAGCGCATCGCAATGGGTGGAGGTCTCCTGGAGGAGCATGAAGTTGAGCGTCTTGACCTGCTCCGCCTTCCGGTCACGCTGCTAATTATCCTCGATCGGAAGGACCGTGGGAGCTCAGATGCAAACACACCGATCTCCCTGCTACCTCTTCCCGATTTCTGAATCGCAGAGAGGAGATCATGGAGGATGACGCGCCCGTCCGGGACGTTAGCGGAGGCGGAGGCGGCAGCGCGTCGCGGAAGCAGGTGGCGACGGGGGCGGCCACGCCCGTGTGGTTGAGGCGGAGGGAGAGGAAGGGCTGGTAGAGGGACGCTGGAGTTTGTTGGGCTTTGGCCCAGTTGGTCGGGGTGAGCGGAGAGAATGCGCGCGAGGAGACGATGTTGGACGAAGGACGAAACGTACGAGAGGAACCAAATTTCCTTTTTAGATAGTAGAGAAGATTAACAAGAAATGTGCATGCACGAAATTATGGAAGAACGGATGGGTACGCAGGGGCGGAGCTACAGTGTTGGGCTGGGGTCAAATGACACCGACGCCTTCTAGCCCGTCCCTTTTACTGAAAGCCCAAAGATAAAATTGACCCCGGTGGAAATCTGGTTTTGACCCAGCGTCAATGCGCAAGCGCACATTGCTACAGCCCAGATTTGCTTTGTATCGGGCCAAGAGCACGCATTAAATCCATTGCTAGTTGCAAATATAACAGCCAATAGCCCATGATCGCAAAAATGGTCGCTCGCGCGACAACAGAAAACCACGCTCCTCGCTCGACTTCGATTTGGAACTGACGAAACGCCGCCGCCGCCGAGACGATTTTTTTCCATCTCATCCCACGATTCGTCGCTCCGGTACAAATTACAACTACTGCGCTGATTTGATTGTAAGTGCCACAACTATGTTTATTCAATCTTCAAAATTCATGGAGGAGCTCCTTCATACTCCTATAAATACTTAGGGTTTAAAAATTCTTAATTTTATAGTTGGGATGGTTACAAAATTGGAGGGGTGCACGGGTGTTTTCGCGGGCTCCTGGAATAAGCATTTAGCCTCAAATCGTCTGCCGCCAGACGCCTGTCGTCCACCACAATGTCAAGTATAAGAAAATAATATATGTAACTTCTCATGCATGTTGGGTAAAAAATTTAGTACTGTATTAAAGATTTTTTCCTAATTCGGTAGGTGATATTATGGACCATTTCTTGAATTTGAAAAGAAAATCTCCACCGACTACAACCAATATCAAACGGTAGATGATGTACTTGTCCAATCTTTATTGGCTGTGTTTTTCCGCAATGGAAATATTGAAGATCGTGATATGTAATCGCATAGGCGATGAATTTTCTTGAATCACCGCATCATTTGCTTCCTAGAGTATATACTTGTATATTCAATTAAATTAAGCATGCCATAGATCGCTTTTTGAAAATGGAAGATTTCAGAGGCCAAGAAAAATAGAGGTAACACTTTTGTAAACGGAATTTGAGTTATTTTGAAATACTATCAATGTTTATATTTATTTATGTTAGCTTCTAGATTATGTATTATACTTGATATGAGGTGTGAATTAGTGCTACTTGTGTTTTGACCCCGGCGACCTTTTTTCCTGGCTTCACCCCTGTGGGTACGTACCAGATGAAAGCATGGTGAATGCGAGGGTCAGAACTAGAAGCATCGAAACTGTGCATCTCCTCGCCATCTTACTTAGAGATCAACCGAAAATGTTGTATATGGTTGGTTATCTTACTTGTGGGTGGTGGAAGAGATTAACCTTTATAGGGCGTGTGACATCGATGCTTATTATTACTCCAATATTCTGTAAGATCTTTAGATTTATTATAACATCAATGCTTATTATTAATGTAATCAACATAGAATATATTCTAAGATTTATAATGATTCCTCCAGCTAAATAAAAGCTAGTAAATTGAATTTAATCCAAGATAACTAATTATCAATGGAAACTATAAAAGTTTACAAATAACAATTAATTGGGGAATATCAGGATTGTTAACCCAAACCATGGCATTCAAATTTAGGTCTTGCGGTCAAACAATGGCTACAGGGCCTAGATACTTCTTGTTCAATATAGCCTTGTCCTCTACGAGGCGGGAGATCTCCCGAATCCCACCGCCCCCGACCCCGTGCGTGCGCGTTTCACATGCCCAGATGCGGCGGGAACTGTCCCGGCTGCCGTGGGAGCTTGAGAGTCTCCATCGCGACATTCATGGTTTTCCTCGGCATCTCTATTATGGGTGCCTTATTTGGCATATCGGCTCGACGGCAACATGGGTGGTGACTGGTGCATCTCTAGCGCTGTCAAGCAACGTCGACCAATCAATTTATTTCTTAGCGGAACAACACCGATTAGAAACACGATGTATAATGCATGTTTTTTCATGTAGCTTCCTTTTCCGATGAACTTATATCTCGTTGTTAGCCGAACTGCCTATTGTGGGATATTTTCTTCACATGGACTGTCGTTTGCTATGTATGCCATTAGCCTCTCCCTCCGTCCGGAAAAGTATTTTTTTCATTTATCCAAATTCGGATGTATGTGTACAATAAAACGTGTCTACATATATCCAAATTTAGAAAAATACAAGACATCCTTTTCTGAACGGAAGGAGTACAAATCTTCACCATGCACGTGTGAGATCGATGCACTTGTCGCCATGGACATTTCGTTGGGAATTATGCTACATACCTCGGAGACATGGCCTAATGTCATGTTGGGTCCAGAAGTCGGCGTGTGTACAAAAACCATATGTGAATTCTGTTGGCATTGTCCGGATTGTTGGCAAAGAAAGACATGTTAGTTGAGGTACGGATCGAGGACAAAACTTTAATTATTCTTCTGTTGCAATTTTTTTGTTTTCTTTTTGGAAAAACACGCGTATTTGTCTCTCCCTCCACATAGAAAATAGAATAATCAAATATGTGGAGAGTGGATTTTGGAAGCAGGGCTACATGGAGCCCTTTTTTTGAAAAATCGAAAATGACATTTTTTTAGTTTCTAAAAATCACGAAATAAAACACAGATGTAGATAGTGTAGAGATATACAAGCGTGAAAAATTTACGTTAAAGTTTGTCGTATATTGGGCTGTATAAAAAAATTGGGGCAATTTTCAAAATTTTGAAATTGTGTATTGTTCACCATCCACGTCCACCTATTTGTCTTTTTGTGCAGCCCAAAATATAAATATTTTTGATTTAAAAATTTGCATGTTGAAAGCACGTGGTGTCATGACTAACGGATCAACTTGGGCATGCCATATTCTTCACAGCTCATTTTTGCAATCAGCCTGACAAATTGTCGATGAACAAATATATGTCGGCGTGATGAATTTAGAGTTAAATGCTGTTTTTTCACATGAAAAAGTAAACATTGCACTAGTTTGTTTTAGAAAAAGAGGGTCTCTCCCCGGCTCCATTACTCATGAAACCAGTTACAGCATCCGATCTTACAGCATCCGGGAGAAGCTGAGTGCAACTCCAGGTTCAGCTTATTTATTACAAGGCAGAAATGAAGCTTATTTATTAAACATTGCACTATGAACATGATGTTTTATTAAATAGTCACAACACACAGCCTGACGATATATAGTGATGAAAGCATGGCGAATGCGGGGTGGTGTGGGAAACACTTCACTAGGACAGGCCGCGTCCTCCTTTGCCGCTCTGTTCTGTCAGCCATGGTAATTTATCACTTGCTCGTGTTCAAGCTTCCGAAGTGGATACTACAAAGAATTGAGAAGATCAAGCGCAGTTTTTTGTGGATGAAGCCGGGGGCTGTACCGGGCTCCAAACCGCACTCGCTGGTCAATTGGGGCACGGTTTGCAGGCCTAAGACGCTCGGGGGACTAGGAGAAGTTCGGACGCGCTTTGCGACTAAGGTGCCGTGGTTCTCCTGGACGGAGCCGGGGAGGCCATGGCATGGCATGGCGCTACCATGTGACAAAGCGGACATGGAGCTATTCCGCGCATCTACTGATATATCCTTGGGTGATGGCACCAAGTGTCTCTTTTGGCATGACCGTTGGCTTCCTGGCGGGCCATCAAGTTTTAGTTTCCGGATCTTTTCTCCATCGCCACTAGAAAATCAAGAATAGTTCAAAAGGAATTACAGGACAGAAATTGGATGAAGTCACTCTTTCGCATCTCCACTCCGGCCCACATTGATCAGTTCGTCTCGCTTTGGGATAACTTGAGTGTTGTGGCGCTGCAGCCACGACCAGACACCATTACTTGGCAGTGGACAGGCTCTGGAGTGTACTCGGCGGCATCGGCGTACAAGTGCCAATTATCTGGGACATACACACCTTTCAAGGCGACGAAGATTTGGAAAGCGCAAGCGGAACCAAAGTGCACGGAAAGATCCTTACGGCAGACAAATGGCGATTCGGGGCTGGCCCCACGACCCCATTTGCAAGCTCTGCCACATTCACCCGGAGACGGTGAGGCACTTGCTTCTTGACTGCAGCTTCATGACAACGGTGCGGAACATGATCTTTGGTTGGAATGGTTCCATTGGGATTGCGCCTCCCCCTTTGGGGCAGGACATTGACAGATGGTGGGACAAAATGCTTGCGGGAAACCCAAAGGAGAAGAGGCGCGAGGCGAGCGGCAATTTCATCTACGCCATGTGGGGCTGCTGGAAGGAGCGGAACAAGCGGGTGTTTAGGAACACCGCCCTACAGCCGGACTTAGTTGCTCACTTTGTGTGGGAAGAGATTGAGCAGCGGAGGTTTGCACACACGCAAGACCCAGGAGACGTATAGTTTTTTTTCCCTAGTTCGTGTTTTTGGAAACTGGAACTTCTTTGCTTAGGCAATGACTATGTTATTATAACTCTTTCTATCTAATCGGGCGGCAGGATCGACTGCTTTAAAATTCAAAAAAAAAAGCACCATCACAACTATTGACCTCCTCGTCATCTTTGTTAGGTGCGGCTTTGATGATTAGCCAAAATGTTGTACAGAGACCTCCTTGCCATGACAGTAAACACATCGATTCCAGGAGTGTGTTGAGGATGGCACAAATGTGGGAACAGAGGATCAACTGGCAAATATCCTGACCAAAGCTTTCGGCAAGAACAAGTTTGTTGAGATGAGGGAGCGCACCAGAAACATTCCAGTGAAGTGAGCTCGCCAAGTCTAAGGAGGTGAATTTTATTGTTATCCTTGTCGTGCATTTTGTCTTCTGAACTTTCTGTTATTTCTGAACTGGTGGTGTTGTGTCGATTGGTAGTGTCCCTTATTTTGTCAGCTCTCGTTGTTTGAGCTGGACCAAGTCTTGTAAACCAGAAACATGCTTGGTCACGCGGCCTTAAATTAGCGAGTGCGTGTGTTTGTGATTGACCAAGGTCTGGATAGGCGATCGATCTTTTCGGTCAGTCTGTTGGGACTGCGGCCCTGTTCTGAATAAAACAACGAAGCACAGAAAAGACGAAAATTAAGGCATCTTCAAACTCTCTCGCGTTCGTATGCCACTGGGTTTCTCTGCCTCTCTGAGCCTTGTACGTCGGCGGTCACCAACGCTGGATGAAGCGTACGACTGATCGAGTCGAGAAATTAAAACTGTCTATCGCAGGCTGATGAATAAATATCTCGTCAGCATACAGGCCGGTGTACATGCAGCCTATAGGAGGCCTCATGTACTTGGGCCATCGCCTTCTTTGTCCCGGGCCTCGAAGTGGACGTGTATATTCGAGAACCGATCTCATGCTCAAAAGCACTGCATGATTTTGAAGGAGATTGCTGCTCTACGGGAAAATTTTCTTGTGGCTGTGTTCAGCCACGGACGTCGCGAAGCAAACAAGAGGCTCATAATTTAGCACGCCTGGCCACTACTCTAGATATTGGTAGGCATGTATGGTTTAGTACCCCTCCTGATGGTCTTAACATTCTAAACGTTATGCAGGACCGGTCCATACATTTTCAAGGCCCAGGGGCGAGACGACAAAATAGGGCCCTTGTAGGCAATTTTTCAGAATGTATCGTATTTCACTCACAATTCAGTACTCTCTCCGTTTTAAAATATAAGACGCGCTATTTTTATGATAGTCTTTGATGTTCAACTTTGACCACTAATATATAACAAAATATATAGAATGAGAATGTATAAATGGTACCGTTAGATTCGACTTGCAGAATTCTTTCATTTCATATATCTATATAATAATTTTGAGAACATATTAAAAGTGCAAATCATGGTCAAAGTTATGTGCCATTGACCAACGAAATTAAAGGGCGCCTTATATTTTGGGATGGAGGGAGTAATTATCAGTACAAAGCATAGGGTTAGAGGAAGGAGGGAGACATTGAGGATGGAAAGAGAGATGAGTGGGGAAGGGAATAGCACCGTTGGTCTCCATTAATCTCTCCACGGGAGCGACGGCCTCGTCGTCTCGAATTTGCAAATGCAAAGTGGAACGGCAGCGGCGGCGCTGTTATGTGGATCGGAGAATTTGAGGAGGAGGCAAGGAGACGATTCAGACGATTCGAGGAGATCGATGGGTGCGACCGTGCGGGTGCAGCAGCAGACTCGATCCATCCATGAGTGCTGGACTAGGCCCAATTTGTTTTTTTCTAATTGACCGCCGAGTAAATATACTGGATTACTAGCTGGGCCGGGGCCCTAACTCCCTGGGGCCCAGGGCGGTTGCCCGGTCGCCCCGGCCTATGGGCCGGCCCTGACGTTATGATTGCTGGGTAATAAAGCTTCGGACGTTCCATCAAAAAAAAAAATCTCGTGCTCAAAAAACCAATATAGATCTTTTCAGTCTTTACATCGTCTGAATTGTTGGCGAAGAGCCAAAAACATGCATATTCTTTTGAGGAACACATCAATAAGTATATATTTTTTGATCGAGCAGACAACTTCAACTCTTCTTCATACAGCTTTATGGCCTCTTGATTGTGCATCTCCACTCATGAAAAACATAATAAGATCAAATATGTGAGCATATCACACACTCGCAGCCATCGCTATAGCACCCGGTGTCAGAGCCGACGTCGCAACCGCCGCCACATCCTATACGCTCCAGCAACACCTGGCAGGCCGCCCCACAATCTTCATAAGTGCAGTTAGATGTCAGCGGGGTCATATACATATTACACCCAACTGCTTCCACGTCTGCAAAGTTAATATACCGCACCATGAAAAATAATAAGAAATTAAATAGTCACATCACATGGCATGACTGCAGATTGCCAAAAGACGAAATGTGCACGCACAACGAATTATCGGTACGTACCAGATGAAAGCATGATGAATGTGAGGATCAAAAGCAGCATAGGAAATTGTAGATCTCTTCGCCATCTTAGTCAGACGTGGGTGTTGAAATGTTGTACAACCTCCGATCCATATTAATGGACTCAACTTTATCTAGATACGGATGTATCTAGTTAAGTGTTTAGACTAGATGCATCCGTATCTAGACAATGTTGAGACCATTAATATGGATCGGAGGGAGTATATGGTTGGTTATCTTGTGGGTGGCGGAAGAGAATATCCTTTATAAGAAAAGTGACATATATACTCATTTATTATCCTAATATTTCATAAATCTTTTAAGATTTTTTAGGACATCTACCCCCATTATCTGTAATCAATGGCGAATAATATATTAAGATTTTTCAAACTAACCAAAACTAATCAAATGATTTTGATCCAAGATTACTGAAATATCAAGAGAAACTCCTAAAACCCTAAATAACAATAATTTTTTGATGCTCCCTAAATAACAATAATAATCGGGGTATTCAACCACAAGCATGGCATACCAAATTTGGACTCAAAATTGATCAATTGATTTTTTATGGGTTCAATCAATAGTCGCATCACCTTGTTTAGCATCTCGCCTACAAAGCGGACGAGCTACCATACCCCAAGGACATCAACGCAATGCACATGTGGGCTTCACCTATGCGGATGCGGGGAAAACTTTCCTGACTATCGTGGGGAGCTTGAGAGCCTTCGTCGCAACAGATACTATAGGCAGCTGTTTGTCCTAGCTGGCCCTGCTCTATCATGTCTTGCCACTAGCTTCAGCTTTACAATGTCCATCAATGTACGAATCGTCACGGTGCACCCATGAGCTCCATGCACCCGTCCTGATACACATTTAGCTATGAATTAAGCTACTGATGTTGGAAACAAGCCCTAGTACCGTTAGGACCTTACCTTAGAGCAAAAAAAGGGAATAGAAGTTAGGAAGACTACTGAGTAGGGCGGCGGGTGAGCTCAACCTCAAACCAAACAAGCAACGGATTGAGCAACTAGCGCAAAAGCCGTGCTTTACCGTATCCGTTTTCTTGCTCCATCGTTATTAGTTTCTATTCTCTCCCTGCACAAACCTCGGTCCAATCAATTTGTTTAGAATTGGGGTTAGGATCGGTTAGAACTCTCATTTCCTGATCGGAGGTTTGAGCTTCTATGGCAAGATTTTTTCTCGAATAGTGGGTATGGGGAACCCACCGTACCAACACGATTGGCTGGTGTTGCTGATACCGGACCCGTTATAACCCCGATTGAAGGGGCAGGCCAGTCTGAGGCTGCGGGGATGCGAGGCGATTGAAAGTTAGTATCCCATATATTATGACGGAGAGAGAGCATTAATTGCAGTTTTCACCCCTATCTTAACGACCGAGGGATGAAATCTTTTGACAACTTGGGAGGCGTCACCCGAGGCCGATTCCAGTGGATCACTATAGAATCTTCTAGAAGCGATCATGTTTGGAAGTCAGACGGATGTACGATACTGATAGGTGGATCTTCTATTAACGTACTCCGTTTTTTGGTAAAAAAAAACACATTCTTTTGAGATACAGATAAAGCACCATACTTTAATAATCCGTTTCTTACATATTTTGTTTATTTTTGTAAAACACGCATGCATGTCCCTCCACGTAGAAAAGAGAGATCAATCAAATATGTGAGCACATCACACAGTTGCAAGCATCTTGAAAGCACGTGGTGTCGGGGCTGACGGAGCAACCATGGCCGCATGCGATATGCTTCAGCTCATTCTTGCAATTCGCCTGACAAATTGTGTCCGTACAGTTAAACGTCGGCTTGATGATTTTAGAGGTACATCCAGCATTTACACCTGTAAAATAAAAACACCGCACCATGAAGTTGATGTACGATGAAATAGTTACACCACATGGCTTGATCATATGTTGTCAAGAGAAGCAATGTGCGCACATGAGGAATAGATAGGTAGGTACCAGATGAAAGCATGGTGAATGCAAGGATCAAAAGAACCATAACAACAATGGACCTCCTAGTCATCTTTGTTAGATGTTGCGTTGATCGATAAGAAATGTTGTATATGGTTGGTTATCTTACTTGTGGGTTGTGGAAGAGACTAGCATTTTATAGTAAATACGACATCAATGCTCATTATTACTCTAATATTGGAATCACATTAAATCAATGGACTAGATAAGAGCTCCTAAAATTGGTAACAATTAAGTGCATTAATTTGTTTCTATATATTTTCTTTAGGCCACATGTAATGCATTATCTCTTAGGATGTCTATTTTTGCATGTTAGATGTTTAGATAAAACTATCGCAAGGCATTATATCTTACTCAGGCAAGGTATTTATCATTGACCCCAATATTCTAAAGAGATCATGCGATGGTGTTGAAGGTTTCTTCTGTAACTAATCCTTCGCCCCTAGAAATAGGTAACATTGCCTACCGCCGGGAACTACGTTTTCTTTTAGGGAACATGGGTTTTGAATAGTAAGTGGACTGAGAATAAAAGGCCAGCGGTTGGGTATAAATCTGGCCAGCATGTACGTCGTAGGAGGTGGACAAGAGCATGGCTCCGGAGAGAAAACATTCCTGGCAAACGGCAACATGATTTACATCGTCGAGTAATAAGATGGATGTGTACATTGACATTTCAGTAAAAGGGAGAGTCAAAATACAAATTAAAGCAAAGAAGTTATTGTCCGGTAAAAACTGCATGGACATGTTGCAATTTCTAGTGAGAGGTGGTTTAGCAACCTTTTTCTAGCGATAATTTTAATAAATTAAAATAAAACAATGTAAATATTCTTATGGAGATAATCTTGTTTTGTCAGTCATGAAGATAATCTCATGCATGGACAATCTAAATGTTACTCTTAACGATATCGATGTTCTCACGGATGGTGGTGAAGTTGTTATGAGTCGGTGAATTTATTTTCTTTTGAGTTAAAGATATACCTTCCTTCTTCTTTATGCGGGTGGAGCCAAAGCTTAAAGTATACCTTAATACTTATGATTAATATGCTACATCTGATTAAATCTTCAATGGTATAACAAACTTCTACTAGCAACGGTTAAGGTTAAAGCTAACCATAGGTTTATGATCTAGGATCTCCGTTATCCCATATGTTCTAAATTCAACAGTTAGGAAACAATTTCTGTCACATCTCCAGGTATGTTGATGCCCGTGCCCTCGGCATAAAGGGGCAAGGCGATCCACCAGGAGCTGCCACGTGGATGTATATGCGGATGGCCTGGCCCTTGGCAAACGTCCCGAAGTCGTCAAATGGACGGTACTTTTTTGCCGAGGACTTTTATTGCCGACAGCCAAAGAAAACCGTCGACGCGGACTTGTATGCCAACATTTTTCATGATTGTGCCGGCGGTAACTGGCCGTCGGCATATGTCCGGATTCCTATAGTGGAGACATTTGCAGACTGGCAATAAATTCCTATTTGGCAGGCACACGGGTAGAGCCATGGAAGTTGTGCCGCTGCTTCTCACCGACGATAGACAAAGCAACATCCGAGGCTACACGTCGAGAAGTTGGCACAACTTGCCCTTGTCTCTACTACCACTAGCCCCAACGTCACATAATTCCATAGATCTAGAATCGCCACCATGAACACATGTGCTTCATGCGTGGATGCGCCCATCGTGATGGGGATTTTCTTGTAATTATGATACTCGGCATTATGGTCAATTTTTGTGTCGGGCCCGAGTGTCAACATAGGTACAAGATTCATGGGTGGAATTTTTATTAATGTCACAAGGATTGTTGGCAAACGAGCCAAAACCTTTGCGAGTGCCAGAGAGCTATAAAAGTATAAATCACGCACGACTTTTACTTATTCAATTTCTGAACAGCATAATAATAGTTTTATGTAAAACATGCATGTATGTCACTCCCTCCCTATAAGGATCGATCATTTATTTGAGCACATCACACAGTAGCAAGCATCAGCAAGACACGTGGTGTTAGAATGGACGGTGCAACCAGGGCACGGGGTACGGAATATCTCCCTCTGGCATTCCACTCTACAACCTTTGGGCTTACAATTATGTTTTGGCTCGACCACTTTGTACCTACACCATGCTTCCGCGTCTACAAAATAAAATGAACAACACCATGAAATGAATATAAAATTAAATGTTCACACCACATGGCATGACAATAAAATTTCCAAAAGATGCAATGTGTGCACACAGGGAACAAACAGGTTGGTACCAGATGAAAGCATGACGAAAGCAAGGATCAAAAGTAGCAAGACTACAGTAGACCTCCTCATCATCGTAGTTAGATGTGGCGTTCAACTATGTGAAATGTTGTACTAGATGGTTGGTTATCTTACTTGTCAATCGTGAAAGAGACCAGCCTTTTATAATGGGTGTCATATCAATGGCCATTACTCTACATTAAAATCACCATATTTCATGGGCTGGATAAGTTGTGCCAAATTTGGTGGTAATTAAGTGTATTAATTTTCGAAATTTATTGTCAGTGAGTAGTATGTGCCCTTTTTGTTACGAGTAATTTTCTTTGGCTTACAGTAAGGCGCGGGGCGCAGCCCGAATAGACCCAAGACTAATTTTGAACAGTGCACTTGGGCTGAGCCCTCCATTACTTCCAAATATCAATTCTGTTTCAATATTATCTGTGTTTTTGGGACTAGGGCCTAGTTTTTATGGTGAAACAACTCGAACAGAATTTTTTAATTGGTGTGGTATCTATCAGAAAAGTTGAAATGGATACAGCCTAACTTAGAGCCTTTATAAGAAATTGCAACAACACTATTTTGAGGTCTAACAAAATTATACGTCCACATATAGATGTGTAGAACCTATATACAAATTATCATTCATACATCATTTCATTGTGGTGTACATAAAAAAGGCAATACACTTATACAAATGGGGTTATTATTTTTGTTTGAACCACATGTTTTTCTCTTCAGTAGAGCCTTCAATTAGCGTGTTAGTTAATAAGAAAAATTCATGTGTAGAACAAGTGGATATATATATCCTTGTGAAAAAACATAATCTTTTGAAATTAAAAATACATTTTCAGGATTTTTGAAAATACCGACTCCAACTGAACCAGGAGCCAAATAACCGCTATATCGTTAAATCCATTTCCTTTTCCATGACCGGCGGAGGCGGTGGCGGCAGCCACGGCGGGAGGGGTGGGAGTGTCACGCCAACAGCGGGAATGGGACCAGGGACGGGCACGACAGCGGCGGGGAGGGTGGGCGGCGGTGACATGTAAGAAGTATCGGCCATTACACAAGTAAAATATGGCCACGTAAGCGGGCTATAGGGGTGCAAGTGGGATCCCACCATTATCCCACTTTTAGTTCATTTTATCATTTCTAGTACAAAATTTGGTCCAAAATTTTGCACTACAAATAGTAAAATGAACTACAAGTGGGATAATGGTGGGATCCCACTTGACACCTTAGCGGGCTATAACGATTTAAATAAAATGTCTGCTTAGTTGGAGGAAAGAGAAAAGAAAAGAGAAGGGGAGCGGGATGTAAGTTACTAGCCATCTGCAACACATGCTCATATGCATGTTGTGAGACTACAAGGTGGGCATGTATTAGTAAATGTAGTACGTATATATCTAACTAGTATACACACTGGTTGTAAGCTGACTATATATGACATGCAATGACATATAACAAACAGCCGGCTGTATTATTAACCTTACTCTAAGCTGTTATCTGACACAGGTGGCCTTGCTCTCCCTTTTGTCTGCCACTAGAGCCGGCAGTCAGAACTAAAAAAAACTATGCCCTAGTGTCACGACATGTGTTCATCGACATAATGAACATGGCCAAATGTCGTGTCAGGTCTGTAAGTCGACGTATGTACGAGATTCATATGTTTGGACCTTCTATTAACCTTGTCCGAATTGTTGGAACAAAGATTTCTAAGTACAAATCAAGCATGGAAACTTTCATTATTCTTTTTTTTTGAACCAACTGAGAGAGGAGCCTCATCCGTTTTTAATTACGAAGAAAGTACGGGACACCAAGTCAAACCTAGGATTCGAACTCGGGCCGGCTGAGAAGCACCACCGTGCTCTAGCCACTGGGGTGAGAGCCCATCCGCTTTAATTATTCTTCTCATACACAAAGGGCATGATTGGTAGCCCACGAGCTAGGCAACCAGGCCCCGACACTGCAAAAATTGGCCGTTTGGATGTCTGGCCCAGCCCGCGTGCGTGCATCAGCACGAACATTAAAGCACGCTGGGCCTGGCTGAGGAGGAACGGCCGAATCGGCCGTTTTCCTTGGGCCAGGCAGAGGAGAGCCACGCGTGCCTCGCAGTCGCACGCGTTGTGAAGCTTCGCGTTAACTCCCCACTCCCCACTCCTGTCACCGCCCACTCTCTCTCTCTCCCTCCACTCAACTTCTCCACCTCATCGCCCCTAACAATGAGCCGCAGTTGTCCACCGCCGCGCCGCCCCCCGGTGAGGACCCGCATTCCCGGTGGGTGCAAAACGTCGCCGTCCAGTAGATGTCGGCGGACGAGCTCTGACTGCACTTCCACGTGCCCTCCCCCATCTGTCACCGGGGCCCATCATCGGCCGCCGCATGGATGGCGGGTCCATCGACGGCGCCCTCGCCTTCACTACAAGGAAACAGCTAATCACCGGCGTGCCATTTTTGGAATCACCGACGAGACATGGCCACGCCGGTAATATCACGCCAGTGTTATTTTAAATCACCGGCGTGGCACGCCGGTGATCCTAATGTTATTACCGGCGAGTATCCATAGTGCACGCCGGTAATACCAGAATAGCTGCAGGCGTGTCCCTGAGCCGGCAGGCCGTTAATGAAAATTTTGAAATTCAAAAAAAAATCCCAGTAGCGTGCCTCTCTTTTAGCACGCCCGTTATATAAATTTATGGATTAAAAAACAATATTCAATTTATACAGATAATCAACTTGTCCACATACATGCATCTACATCCAGTTCATCCACTAGTACAGATTACATCACTTGTCCAAATACACACCATTTTCCATACTTGATGTTACCTAGCAGGTTCCATACTTGATGGTGCTCGACCACCAACGACATCACACAGGAGAGGGATGACCGTATTGTTGTGGCCGGAGGCAGCGGCAGCACCTCCGGGTTGTGCAGCTGTCCAGAGACCGCAGCCTCATGAAGTGTTCAAGTGAACTTCAGTCAAGAATGAATATAGTGTGGGCATGAATGGCATAAACGTACTGAATAGCAGCAGTCTCGGCAGAATCTCGGCAGAATCTGCAACATCATTCACCCTGTAAACACATAAAAAATGACAAAGATATAAGACTGATACATATTGCTGACAACAGAAAAATCACGAAGCTCTTGTCTGATTAGAAGGATGGTTTGCAGATCCTGAACTATCATGATATTTGCATGTGCAAGTAAATTAATTAAAAGCTTGTGTTGGTAGCATGGGACAGCGCAGGTATTTTGTGTAAAAGTGTTGGAACTAATCTCTTGTGTTCTAATAAAATATGAAGTCCTTATACAAGAAGATAACTGGATAACCACAGCTACACAGATGATGGCAAGACTCTAGTAGTAGCTTAGGCATGCAACCATGCATGTATCTCTAAGTGTTGGTGTTCCTAGGTTTATTTATTTTTACCTGAACTTGGAACATATATTGCAAACCAGCTAATAGAAAAATACAAGTATTGCAAACCACTTAATGACAACGCCCAAATTTAAAAGACATGGAGTACTCCTAGGTCAACCATTTGTTATCTTAGTGTTAGTGTTCCTAGGTCAACCATTTGTTAATAATATTTAAGAAATCAGGAGAGGAAAACCATTTCATTGAATTTGTGCACAATGGTCAAGTAGATCAATGATGTTCAATACAATACAATAATCAATTCTCAGCCATTGGATAGTTGCTTGTCCAGCCAACTTCGTACATGTAAAATTCACAGACAATGAGAAGTTGTAAGGGCACATACACGATCTTTGCATTGCAAGTTGTCCTTGATTACGTGAGTAAGAACACTAGACGCTCTGCAACATGCCTGCATAATTTAGGATCACTAGTAAGATTTTTAAAACAGAAAAGGGGAGGAAAACAGCAGGTATTAATTACATGACATCTCGAACAATCAAATTATTGAATCTAAACAAGACAACAAGACTTTCGTTGCACACTATGAGGACTTCAAATTAAATATACAAAAGAAAACTTAGTGACATGTCTAGAATTTTACCTCCATATCCCCTTGTGCTAAATGGTGCCTTGAGACATTTACCTCCATATCCCCATTAACATCACTTGACACGAGAGCTTGCAGAAGTACACTGCCATTAGAATAGCAACATAAGCGAAGGCAACTTTATGAATGACGATTCAGGCTACAGAAAGCATCATGAACATGAAGTGTGGTAGAAGCAGACATAGTGACATGTCTAGAATTTTCAATGTCCAGACTAAGTATTTTACCACTGTGGCATGGTTATAATGCAATCCTATTTAGCTTAACTGCTCTAAAAACGAATCATACTATCAAGAACAATTTGATTAATAAGTAGTAAATATCGCTTGAATTTCAACCATTATCTTTGACAGAAGGCAAATGCAGAAGCAGAATTAAATAACAGAAAATATCACAGCAATGTACAATCATGCTCGTGCCTCTCAATTATTCGACAAAAGAATGAACATAGTTAGCTTAGGGGTATGATCAGTGAGGGATTTCCCTCCATAAGCTGAAAGCAACAATCATCCAATAGCCTTGGCAGCAACAAGAACCATCTCCACGTACACATCTTCAGCAAGCAATTTTTGGTTGTCAAGAAAGTGCAGTCAATTTTTGGTTTATGCCACGTTTAAGATGGATCAGATCTTGTATGCCACGTTTAAGAGGGTTTATGCCACGTGGACCAAAATTAGGTGACTGTACTTTCTTGACCACGTTTAAGATGGATCAGCCCGGGTTAACAACTTACCGTGGTTGCTTCCGCTAGGCCAGGCGGTGGAGGTGGCGGACGCGGCACCGGCGGTGCAGGAGCTGAAGGGGGCGGAGGCGGCACCCGTGGTCCGGTCGAGCAGCCCGGCATCCTAATGCCCACCAAAGGCAGCGCGGCCATCGCCGCCACCAATCCAGTCGGCCCCGCCGCCCGCACAGCTGGAGCGGAAGCTAACGTATTGATTGCAAGTGTTCTGTAAAAAGAAGATGCATCTCACGATTACCATCAATACAACTAAATAAGAAAAGACACAAATAAGAACAAAGATCGCCTATGGTTCTTACTGGTTGCTAAAGTGTTTGCTGCACAAAATAAGACGAGCGGCAAGTGTATATACAACAAACTGGTCAAGAGTAGCACTCACAATTCATCCAACAGAAAGTTCATGTGCTGTGATGATTCATATTTATTTTTCCTTTCACACAGGCAATTTCCCAACAATTTACCTTTCTGCCGGCATCTTCTTGATGTTGGTGGTGTTTGGCCTTTGTGGTGGAGACGCCCGCCCGCGCAGAAAAGGGTGACAGGGCTGCGGCGGCCCTGGAGCATGGTGCCGCCGTAGACATGCTCTCACAGGCATGCAAAGTTGGCGGCAGGCGCCAGTCCCTGGCAGCTACCGGCTTGGTTGCGCCGCTGCAGGGACCCTACTTGCTAGGTGAGCGAAAATCGACAAGATGGGAGGCATAGGAGAGTAGATCAGGGATGGATCTTACGGATCGGAGGAGGAGGCCTCGCCCTGCAGCGTCGGGGCTCGCCGTCGTGTATGGTGGTTGCAGATCCCTCCGGCGCCGTCGCCTCCGTCCCTGGCTCAGAGCGGCCGCCGCCGCCTTGCTCGCCATGGCTACGCCTACAAGAGGAGGGGCAGAGGAGGGGCAGGGGGTGCGGAGTTGCGCCGGTCGCCGGCGAGGGCCACGCTGGGGTGGTCGGCGTCGAGGAGATTGCGTCGACGACTGGCCGGAGTTGCCAGTATCGGCCGGCGATGTAAGACAGTAAGAGGGGAAAAGGGGATCGGAAGAGAGGTGAGCAGTCCGTGGGAGAGAGAGCGCAGGAAAGATAAGATAAGCCCAACTCAGCCCCAAAAACAAATCGCTGGAAAATTAAATATTCCTTGGCGGGCCCTAGTTTCTGATCACCGGCGCCCAACGCCAGTGAGCACCGGCGTGTGATGTGCTAAAGGGCACGCCAGATACCAGTATTTGACTACTGGCGTGTATCGGCATGCACACGCCGGTTATCACTTCTGCTGAAAGGGCTCCCCTGCCCCACACGTATTACTGGCGTGTCATTCCACCTGGCTCGCCGGTAATGACCTCTTATCACCGGCGTGGAAAAATGTGCACGCCAGTTATATAGTCCGAAATTTGGTGAGAGAATAGCACCGGCGTGGGTTTTGGATACTCGCCGGTAATTACAGGCCGACTATAAGCAGTTTCCTTGTAGTGTTTCCGCTCCAGCTGTACGGGCGGCTGGGCCGACTAGATTGGTGGCGGCGATGGCCGCGCTGCTACAGGTGGGCATTAGGATGTCGCGCTGCTCGACCGAACCACGGGCGCCGCCTCCGCCCCCTTCAGCGACTGCACCGCTGGTGCCGTGTCCGCCACCTCCACCGCCTGGCCTAGCGGAAGTAACCACGGTAAGTTGTTAACCCGGGCTTAGAATGCCCAGAACATGTTCTAATCAGGGTGTCTACCTCTCCCCTGTTAGTGTTGATCAGGGGCATGGGATGCCCCTGCTAGCTGTTAACCTGGGCTTAGAATGCCCATAACATGTTTTGATCAGGGTGACTACCACCCCTATTTGTCCCCAGGGTGTGTACTTACCCCTGGTGTGATGTACTTAAGTAGTTTGCACTGAATTTGATCCTCTCCAACTATGCTTATTCGCCTGATCTCATTGCTGCTTGTGATTGTGGTTGTGTTCATGTGTATTAGAAGGTGGTAAGATCACCAGTTTTGAAAGTGGTGAGCACAACACTCAACCTGCATGTAACCAAACAGCTTTGTGTGGCACTAAAACAGCTCTCCGCCAAGTCTACATCCAACCAAACACGAAAAATCGAATTAAATAGGGAAAAAGAAAAAACGTTATGCAGGCAACCAAACGGGCTGCGAAACTTGGCTCATGCCACGTTCCAGCTGAGCCAGACCCACCAGGGCCACGGAGATAGGAGGCCCATTTTCGGTGCGACTAATCAAACACGCCCAAAATGGTTGTCCTTGCCGCAGTTTTGGGTTCACCGGTGCAGAGTCCTTCTGGCCGCGGCCTAGCTCCTCCTGGTGTTGGCGTCATGGTGGTTGGTTGTGTTGATCCTGTGTGTTGGGTGTGGTGGCCTCTTTTTGCGGCCCGGTGGGCCACCTTGGTTCTTGAGATGGTGTGGTTGCAGACGCTGCTAGGTTCTTGCCGTATACCTTTGCGGGGTTGATGGGCGTGAATAGTGGTCGTGGTACTTTGGGCGAAGGCCCTACCCGACGCTGTCGGTGGCGTAGCCTACCGGCGTCGTTTCCTGCTTGGTGGCATTTCGAAGAGTCACGATTTATCTCCATCCCTATTGCTCTGGCCCTTTCCAAAGCTAGATCTTTGTAGATCGGATTTTCTCTTTCCCCTTTGAGGGCTTTGGAGTGTGTCACAGTTGTTGTTAGTGTTCTTGTCTTGAACATTCTAATTGAATTATTGGTTAATTACTTGTGTTGGAGCTGGTTGGGTCCAGGTAAAAAGAAGGGAGAATCCCATCTTGATTCTGAAGGTACCAAGTGCAGTGCAGCTCCGGATGGACAGACTTGTAGAGCAGCAAGGTGGTGCTCCACTAGGAAGAAGTGTCTGAATCGGACAGTGCAACTGACGACGACCCCACTGTCGGCATCGTCCAGCATCCTGGTTTTTTCGGCGAGATTAAGTTAACTCTGTCGTTTTCGCCCACTGACAAGATTGATTAGCACCATTATATCCCCTGATCAGCTGCCGCTTTATTTTCTTTGTTGTGCTGGTAGATAGTCGATACATTGGAAGTGACGAGCTAGGCTTAGATCCCGTTGACGGGCTCAACAATGATAGGTTTTTATTACACGAACAGGCCAAAGGTTTATGGACTTTGATCCCTGTCAGCACGGCACAAGCTGCATCAGCTTTGAATTAGCAACTAAGGCTGGTTTTTCAGAGCAGCCTCCTCCTCATCGGCTAGCTAGATCTTTTCCTTTGCCGGCTCTGGACTGTGTTATATATTATTCAGCTGGTACACTAGATATTTTCCTAGATTGGGACTTGGAGGCATCCTCCATCTTTCCTGGACGGTTCTCTGACGATGCAGGTGTGAGAGTTCTATTTGCAGTAAAGAAGCTTTGGTGGTGCCCTTTAGCCTAAGCAACAGTTTACTGGAAAGCAACACACCATTAATTGTACTATTTATTCATTCAGAGAGAGAGAGATAGAGAGCTTAATTCTTCCTTTCATTGTCTTGTAAGAAAGTACCCTTTACCTACTGTACATCGGACAGCAGAGCACAGCAAAACATGCGATACAGACAACTAACTCGACAGTTGTGGTCAGGTCAAGCTCAGGTCCCCTTCAGCTCAAGTGCAACCCGGCCAGTGTGCGTGATTAGTCGGTAGGATAACTTAGCTGCGAAACTGCGCTCCCTCCCTTCCACTCATCATCACCATCAGCTCCCACGTCCACAAGCACACACATCATCGTCTTCCTTCTCATCTTGCTCTACTCTGCTAGATGTTATAAACGACAGGAAATAAACGACGAAACAATAAAACAACTCTAGAGACCGCTATCAAAGTCAATTGATCTAGAGGTTAGGAGAGATGGAGAAGTACGGTGCATTAGTAAAGTAATTTTAACAAACGATATCTTGAGAACAAATAGCAGGATAGTACCAAAATGTTGTTACTGTGACAACGTTGAAACAATACAACATTCGTTAATTTACTGCCCGTTTGCAAAAAGAATACGACGTATGGTACAGATGGCCTTTAACCTCTACCCTCTGAAAAATACAACAAATTTGTTTGGTATTTGGTTAAAGAGGATATATAAGAAAGTTAAAGTCAATTTCTGAGTGGCTGCTTGTGCTTTACTTTTGGCCATATGGAATGTAGGAAACAATTTCATTTTTATCAAATCAAAATCTCCCTCTCTTTTTGCATGTTATCTCTCTGCCTTAAAATCCCGTCGCAGAAAAATCTAGACCCGAGTCCGGCCCGGCCCACCAATCAGGCCACAGAAATTGGGCCCGAGCCCGACTAGGCCTGACCAGCATGTCCCGATCCTTGCTGAATTCTTATTTTTGTTAAGCCCGACCCGACCTGTCTATCGGGCCAAAAATTCAGGCCTGAGCCCGGCCCAAGATTTTCGGGCCAGGTCGTATCGGCTCGTTCGGGTCGGGCTGCCCATGGCCAGGTGCCACCGGGCATGTATGTGCTCTTAACTCATGTGGGTCTGGCGGTGTTAGGACATGGTTTCTGCGTGTATCCTTTTGAAAATGGTTGCACGGAATTTATACAGTTGGTGGGGATGACGACTTGATTTCAGAATTACATGTTGTTGTCGTGACGATTAATTTTATTTTTCCTTTTTAGATGGTTGATACATGTATCGACGATAAGTGATGTTTGAACTGTACTTTGGAAACCAACTCCTTTAAATGCAATAGAAGGGCTATAAGTATCAGTCCGTGCAGACACTGGGTTCTCCTTCCCCTTTTCGAAAAAAAACAGTTTTATCGGAAAAGAATTAGAAACAAAAAATACACATGAACTTGCTCGGTCAAATCCAGTTGGACCGATGGGAGCCGATAATGTAGATGCTGTGAGAACTCTTAGAAGATTAGGTCAGCACTCTAAGACCTTATTTACTTTAAGTGTATTCGGAGTGTATTTTACTAATCCAGTGTTAGAAGGAATAAAACCCACCAACCGATTCATTTGTATCTAGGATTAAAAACTCTATCCCATTCTAGTGTATTGGAGTGTAAAGAGTATTTTTTTTGGGAGTATGTAGGATTGGGTGAAAGTAAGAATTTCATCCAATTTTCTCCCATACCCAATCTCCTTGCTGATAAAATTACGCCCGTAATTAACCTCGCTTGGGTAAAGCATACGAAAAGCAGACATGTGTGCGTGCATGTGTGGCACCATGACCCGATGCCCATGCTGGCCGGTATAAAGATCCAATCCTGATAAAACTATATACTCCGTATTTGTCTCTTTCTCCCTTTCATGTGGTGTTTAGCTGTCTGTCTATAGACCTGCAAATCAAATCAAGTCTGCTTTATTAAGTGTGATTATCTTAGTTCCTTTGTTAATGTTAAACCAGTACAGTTGGTTGGAGGTTCCAACCTGTCCAAACTAATTTACCGTGCTAATCAAACCACCGGTTAATTACAGGTGCTGGTGCAGGTTGGTTCCAGCCGAAAAAGGACGGTGAGGTTCCAGCCGAAAAAGGTACTAGTACCAAGTTCTGAAGTGCAGTGCGGTGCTAGCTAGAGCAAATGTACAGTTATGTGAAGCTGACCGTGCAGCTGACGGTGACCCCCACTGTCCACCTGTCGGCTTCGTGCAGCATCTTGGTCTCGGCATGATTGATTAAGTTAGCTCGATCGTTTTCATCTGTCGACAAGATTGATTAGAATCGTAATCTTTCCTAATTAGTTAATCCTATTGTTGTGCAGAAAACAGGCCACTGATACAAAAAGTACAGTCGACGGGTTCATACATCCTTGTCAGGAGTACAGAAAATCTTCCTACCAAGCTGCAGCTGGACGAATTTGAATTGCCTAGCTAGCAAGACCAATTTCTTTGCTTGCTAGATCTTTTACTTTCACGGCTCTGAATCTGCATAAAAAAAACTCAGCTACATTTTTTTGCTTGGTAGGGACAGTTAGCTTCTTGAGCCAGCCATCTTCATTCCTTCTTTCCTGCACGTTTTGTGACACTTTAAGTGCAGTTTGGTAAGGTATATGATGCAGATTCCAATCATTCCAGCAGGTGTGATAAGAGCATCTCTAGCAGAGCCCGCAAAACGCGCAAACCCGCAAAATAACCGCCGGATACGGATTCGAAACCGCAAAAACGCAAAGAGCAGAACCCGCAAAACTCCCCGACCCGTAAAAGATTTTAAGGGGCCCCGTGAATCCGGCCCTCGGAACCGAGTAAGCTAGGTTTCCAGCCTCAGCCTGCAGACGGAACCTCATCCGCTTCTATCGTTGGCGCGAGGGAATTTTCCGCCCCCGAACCGCCGCCGCCGCCGCCACCGCTTTCTCTTCCCCCACTCCGGCCACCGCGCGCCCAGCCCCGTCGTTGCCATGAGCTCCTCGGACCCGTTGCTGGTGACCATCCCGGTCAGGGCGGCACCGTCCACAGATCCAGCTGGCCGGTCGGAGCTCGGCACCGCTGCCGTCGCCGCTGCTCCATTGGCGCCGTCGAAGCAGAAAAGACTGGGCACCGCCGGAGCGACCCAAATCTTGGTTGCGGCTACCGCCGCCGCCGCGGCGAACCCGTCCCCTGCGGCTCCGAAGAAGAGGTCGGTTGTCCGCAAGGTCAGGGGCGGCTCCGCCGCCGCCGCCGCTGCTGCTCAAGCCAACGCGCCCGTGCCCACTACTCAACCTCCGCCCGTTCCCGCGGCGCAACCTCAACCCGTGAATGAAAGGTATAGACAACACCATCCGCCGCTCCAAATTGTCGAACTGTGGTTGAAATCATAGAAATTCCCCTCCAAATTGTAGCACACAAGCATTCATGGACGCATTGGGGTTGGTTGATATCAACAACCCTCCGCTTGGGCATTTCGGCTACAACGAAGCCGACGGTGGCGTCGATGGTGGTGCGGGCGAAGAAGACAACGACGTCGAGGAGGTGGATGGTGCAGGACTTTCTCGGAGAGGTGTGAATTACACCGTCTTGGAGGACCAAACTTTGATCCGTGCTTGGGAGAGTATTTCTCTCGATGCAACTCATGGGAATGACCAAACCAAGGATCGGTATTGGCAAAGAGTGGAGGACAAGTTCTTCCAACTCATGCCACGCAATGGCCGAACGGTGCCTCGGACCTTTCGATCACTACAAGGCCGTTGGGAAAGCATCAAAACAATATGTGCCCGGTGGAGTGGATGTTTGCAACAAGTGATGAATGCTCCTCCGAGTGGTACCGTAGAGGGTGATTGGGTGAGTTAAATATCGATTGCTATAGTTCACCGTATGTATGTACATGTAACCATTGCTATTGCTCACCATTGGTTCATGTTACCATTGTAGGAGCGCATTGCAAGAGAAAGGTTCAAGGACATGCCCGCATCTAAGAAGAAGCCATTTGTCCTTGATCATTGTTGGAAACTTCTCCAACATAGCGAGAAATGGAAGTTGAGGAACCAAGAGCCAAAAAAAGGAGAAATACGTGTTGAGGATGACTCCGATGATGATCAAGGTGGGAGGAACAAGAACAAGCCCGAAGGCAACAAGAAAGCCAAGGAAAGAGTGGTGAAGCAACTTGAGGCACAAAGCTTGAGAGAGAAGCTTGATGACATGGTGAAATCCAATGAGACCATGGTGGCCAAGACATTGGAGGCAAAGCACCAATTGGCCGAGAAGAAAGCTCAAGAGAAGAAAGAAAAGTGGGAACTACTCCATGAAGAAGAGAAGCGCAAGGCCGAGATTGAGGCTAAAAGAGCCTCGGCGGAGGAGAACAAGTCCGTGGCCAAGCACTTGGCCGAGGAGAACAAGATCATGATTATGAACCGAAGTGAAATGGATGAAGTCACCTTGGAGTGGCATGACATCGCAAGGAAGGAGATATTGTATCGAAGGAAACAAGCGATGCTTAAAGCTAGCGGTGGTGGTGGTGTCGGTGGTAGTGGTGGCGGTGGTGGTGGTGGTGCAGCCGGCGGTGGTGGAGGTGATGGTGATGGTGATGCCTTGGTGTAGGGTCTCTCGATGATGCGAATGGCCTTTTGGAAGCAATTTTTTGGTCATACCAAAGGGAAACTATGTTAATTTCCGTCTTTCGATTCAAAAAACTATATTATTTGCTATATTAATGTAGAATTTGTGAGCAATTTGACATAATTTGACATAGTTTCAAGATGCCGCGCCTCGTTCCGAGCCAAAAAACGCGCGTTCCGCGATCCTTATAATTGTTTTGCGGGTTCGTGTTTTGCGAGTACTGCTAGAGATGCTCTAAGGATTCTATCTGCATCTGCATCCGCTTAATTTCAAGATGTCTAGGATTGAAGCCCCGGAGGAATCTGATGCAGAGCGAGCTGAAATCGATGCCAAGCAAGCGGAGATGTGCCGAATGTTGATTGTGAAGTTCTGCGGGGTTTGAGGTGATGGCTCTGCATATGTGTAGTCAGTTTGCCATCTCTGGTTTAGTCGATCCTGTGGTGGCTGGTGTTTAAGTTTAGTTTGTTGTTGAGCATGTGCTTTGTTTCCTTTTCTGTTATCTGGCTCGCTGTGTGGGTGTGGCCCGAGGTCGTGTTAACTCTGTTACTTGATTCTAAGTTTCAATGAAACTGGGGGACCCTTTTATCTAAAAAAAAAATCAGGTAGCATGCATTCACTAGTGGTGCCCTTTAGCCTAAGCAAGAGTGCAACTGGAAAGCAACATAGTCATCAATAATACTCCCTCTGTTTTTTAATATAAGATATTTTAGGTGGTACACATGTTGTCTATATACATACTAAAATGAGTGAACATGTACACAAAAATGTGTCTACATACATTTGTGTGCATGTGCATGTGAACAAAAGCTAAAACATCTTATATTAAAAAACGGAGGGAGTAGTACTATATGGAAATCCATGGAAGTGAAATGGAGCTATCTCTAAATTTTCTTATCATCATCTTTTCAGAAAAGTAGTTCCGTTTTCCTAGTGAACAACATCGGACAGCTCGTTTAAAAAAAACATCGGACCGCAGAGCAAAACAGAGCATGCAGACAACAACTACCTCGACAGTGCATGAGGCTGCCGCCTTCACATTCAGAGAGAGGAGGACAGGCCTCATGCACACCACGACTGAAGGCTCCTCTAGGGTTTTTTTACATGGATGCAACTGTATTTTTCTTAATCCCAAAATAATAGCTCAATTAGCTAACTTGTTACAATTGACAAAATTACAAAAAAAAATCAATCTGAGGAACAAACCAGAGGAAAATTACAGAGTAATGGCTGGAGAATGCCGGCCATGTGGTGAGATGTGTTGGGGTCAGATTTGGAGCTTGCTCATGCCAAAGTCGCCGCTGGCGTGTACCTCACGGACGGTCTTGTCATACTCGTCCTCGCCGTAATCCTCCTCCTCTTCCTCCTGGTTCTCGTCCTCATCGGACCCCTCACCATCGCCGGTGCCCCAGCCATAGCCCGACACGGGCTTGTCGGGCTTGGGCACCGTCTGCGCCTCCTGCACGATCTTCATGATCTCCTCCACGCTCTGCGCCGAGTACGCGGCCGGTGGCGGCACGACACCGCCGCCATTAGAGGAGGAACCGGCGCCGTTGCCGCTGGCGGAGGCTGATGCACTTGCAGAGGCCTCTGCGTGTCGGCGGTTGAAGTATGCCTGCTGCGCCTCCTCCTTGAGCTCGCGGGGCAGGTTCTTGAGGAACCAGGGGTGGGCCTTGATCTCTTGCATGGTGATGCGCTTGCGCGGGTCGGCGACGAAGAGGCGGGAGAGGAGGTGGCGGCAGCTCTGGGAGACGTGCACGTACTCGGGGATCTTGTACTGCACTGACATGATCCGGGCGATGGTCTTGCGGAAGTTCTTGGGGTCCTTGGTGTCCTCGAACGGGTAGCCGCCCACGAGCATCACGTACAGCGTCACCCCGCACGACCACACGTCCGCGTGCTTCCCGTCGTACTCGCGCCGAGACAGCACCTCCGGCGCGATGTACGCCGGCGTGCCCACCGTCGACTTGGGCCGCGAGTGCAGCACCGACGACTGCCATAGCAACAAAACAGAGGATCAGGAAAAGAAACCAGCCAGCTAGAGGATCAGAGGAGGAGGAAGAAGAAAGACCTTGGAGTATCCGAAGTCGCAGATCTTGAGGCGGGGCGCCGGGCTGCCGTCGAGGAGTGTGTTCTCGAGCTTGAGGTCGCGGTGGCAGATGCCCATGGCGTGGCAGAAGCTGACCCCGCACACCAGCTGCTGGAAGAAGTAGCGGGCCTCGTCCTCGTGGAACCGCCCGGCGTCGCAGATGCGCTCGAAGAGCTCCCCGCCGGCGGCGTACTCCATGACGATGCCCAGGTGCGTGGGCGTGAGCACCACCTCCTTGAAGCGCACGATGTTGGGGTGCCGGAGAGCGCGGTGGTTCACGATCTCCCGGAACACGTTCTCGTCGATCTGGTGTCAGCGCGGTTAGCATCTCTCGATCACACACACCAATATAGATTACGTATTAGAGATGGAACAAGAAGGAACGTACCCTGTATCCTCGCTCGATGAACTTCATGGCGACGAGCTCCCGCGTGTCCCTGTTGCGCATCAGCTTGGCCACGCCGAAGTTGCCCGACCCGATCTCGCGGACCGGCTCGTACTTCTCCATCCCTCCTCTGGATCAGTTGACTTTGATCTCGGCCTGGAGCAAGATCGATGCGGAGGAAGAAGAAGAAGATGATGTGTATGCTCGGGTGGGGCGGTGTGTGGACGTGGGAGGTGATGGCGATGATGATGATGATGATGAGTGGGGAGGGAGGGAGGGAGCAGGTGGCGCGGCTAGCTAAATTATCCGCACTAAGCACGCACACTGGCCGGTTTGGAATTCAGCTAGCTCAAGGCCTGGAACTGAGCTTGACCTCACCTCAACTCTCCACTTACTTGTCTGCATGTCTCTTCTTTTCTGCTCTGCTGTCCGACGTACATTTGGAAAGGAGAACTTTCTTAAAAGATAATAATGATTGTAGGAAAGAACTAAGCTCTTTCCCAGAACGAATGAATGAATTAATGGCGATGTTGCTTTCCCGTTGAACTGTTGCTTAGGCTAAAGGGCACCACCAAAGCCAGCCTCTTTACCTGAAAACAGATGTATGGATGGAGATGCAAATAGAATCCTCACACCTGCTCGAGCTATTGGAATATACTATATGCATCATCTACACACTCACAGACTACACTTGAAGTTGAAGTGGCAGAGAACGTCCAGGAATGAAGGGAGATGGTTGATTGAAAAAGCTAGCTAGATGTCCCGAGTGCAAAGTCCCAACCAAAGGCAAAATATCTAGGTTACCAGCTGAATTTTAATACAGATTAAAACAGAACCGGCAAAAATGAAAAGATCTAGCTAGCTCAGGAGGAGGCTGCTCTGAAAAATCAGCCCTTGCCAATTCAAAGCTGATGCAGCTTGGTAGCAAGATTTATTTTTTAACCCTTGAGCCTGTCCTGCTGACAGGGACGGCTCCGTGTTTAGCCTCATTGTTAAACCCGTCGACTGTATTTAGCCTCGTCAGTCTCAATGTACTCATCTACCAGCTGCCTGTTTTCTGCGCACCAATAGGATTAACTAATTAAGGGAAACTATCTATGATTTTAGCCAAGTCTGTCGACAATGAAAACGATCGAGCTAACTTAATCAATCAGGCAGACACCACGGTGCTGCACGAAGCTGACGGGTGGACAGTGGGGGTCACCGTCAGTTACACCGTCAGATTCAGACAACTCTACCTTGATCTAGCTAGCCGAGTCCACCAGGAGCTACACGGCACCTGCAGGATCCAGATTGGATTCTCACCGTCCTTTTTACCTGGACCCAATCTGCACCAGCACCTAGTTAATCGGTGGTTTGATTAGCAGGGTTAATTAGTTTGGACAGGTTGGTGAAAGTGGGCACTAGGGGCACCAGCAAGCAACTGTACTTGTTTAACTTGGCGAAGGAACTGCGGATGATAACACATAATAAAGCAGGCTTGATTTGATTAGCCTGTCTATAGACAGACAGCTAAACACTATGGGACAGGAAAGGTAGAAGAAGACAAATACGGAGCATATAGTATATTTTTGTGAGGATTGGATCTTATACCAACCACCATGGGCATGCACAAACATGGTATATGCATGCCATGGGCATCATGACTCATTTTTATTTTATCTGTTTTATCAAATCATCTTCTCATATTCAGTCCCAGCATCCAAATATCCTGAGCCTCCAACAGAATTCACATGTCAACATTTCGTGAATCGGCCCGCTGACCTTTATTTCTGCCCTGTTGATTAAATCTTGTTTCCATGTCTTTAAAATATCTCAAGCAGAATGTCAAGCACTCCATCGACAACATATTCTTCGGATTGATCCTTGAGGTCTAGCCATGTTTCTCACAAAGCTCTTACATATAAGCAGCCTTCTTTCGATCGGAAACATCCAACCATATTGTAATGGGCCTCTAAGGATCGCCTCTTCTGTTAGCTGGACGACCAAATGAACCATCACAGTGCGGAGGGAAAATCTTCTCAAACATGCATAGGATAACCAGGATTTCATCTTGAAGTTTTCACAGAACAACAAACTTCAGTGTTTTGCAGAATAATTATCGAAATAATTTTTCCAGCTTAGCAACCGCTCCATATATTTCCTTATGCGTAACTCCATGAAGGACCGTCGATAAAAGTACTTAGAGGATAATGTGACAATCGTTGGTTTTCACTCCTCGAAACTTGCAATCATTAAGACAAACACGCTTTGCTAGGTTAGAGACGTAACCATCTGGAACTGTCACAAATCTTATGAATTGACACAATGCAAGCTTTTATTCGTTAGTCATCTTATACCATGCTTGTGGCATTTAAAACAAATCTCCATCTCCATCAGCAGGTTGTAGGTGTAATTTTTCTCGTATGCCCATGTCTTCCAATCAAGCCAGGAGTTTACCCGTACCCTTTGTCTTGCATCCAGTGTTCAGAAATGTCCCAGGCTGAGTGTCCTAGATGTTTTTTCTCGATGTGCATTACGTTGAGATTGTGCCTCAACTTTAAATCTGCCCAGTATGGAAGGTCCCACAAATAAGACCTTCAGCCCCAACATTGACTTTCTCACGCTTTCTTTTCTTTGGAGTTTTTACTGGTCGGACATCTTTGACCTTAAGATGTTGCTCTAGTCTTCTTTAGTTAATTCTGCTGGCTTGCCACGGGTTTCAGTCTCCCCATTAAAATATTTTTCTTATTTTCATCGAGACATGATATAACCCATTGATGGTTTTGTGGAAGCAAACAGAGGTTCCCAATAAAAAAGATCGTGTTTCTTATTTTCATCGAGCAAGGATCTTTTTCACAACACACACATGCGTGATATAACCCATTGTGATCCTCCCAGAGAAAGTATGTACCGCTAAAAAATCATGGATGCACACAGTGATTGTTGCACATATATCGAAGTTATCCCTACTCACGGCATTATGTGTAAGTATACCCTCCAAGAGCTCCATCATTTCTTCTATGAGGGGCTCCAAGTAGACGTTAAAATTCTTTTTTCTAGGGACTTTGGACCCGGTATCAGTAACACCATCTTGAAGTTGGTCTAATCCATGTATGCACATGGTGATGGTGCGAGGTTATACGACACAAAAAATACGGGTGACATGCTATAAAAAGTGCTCATGTCACCGAATTAAAAACCATTCGTGACGACACCAAGTCTTATGTTTCTTGGATCTGCATCAAAGTCTTCATGTTTATATTTCAATGCATCACCATCAGCTAGATGGCCGACTAACCACAGGCATAGCTTGCACTGTTTGGAATTGAGCTGAAGGGGACCTGACCTGAGGGCGGCTGCCTCATGTCCAACCATCGAGTTAGTTGTCTGCATGCTCTGTTTTCCTTTGCTCTACTCTGCTGTCCGATGTACATCGCAGGAAAACCAAACTTTCTTCAAAGGTGGAAACGATACGGAAAAAATGATCTCCCGCCCTGAATGAATGAATGAATGAGTGAGTGAGTGAATGAATGAAAGAGTAGTCAGTAGTACGATTAATGGTGGTGTTGCTTTCCGACTGAACTGTTGCGTCGGCTAAGGGGCACCACCAAAGCTTTTTTACCTGAAAGATGCAGTCATGCAGATGCAAATAGAATGAATCTTCTCACCCGCAAGCTGGAAAGATTGGAGTCAATATGCATCACAATAAATAACTGCACTTAAAGCGTCGGAGAACCATCCAGGAATCCAAGTCCCAACCAAGGAAAATATGAGTCTACCAGCTGAGTTTTTGTACGGATTCAGAGCCGGCAAAGGAAAATATCTAGCTAGCTACCCGAGGAGGAGGCTGTTATAAAAAATCAGGTGTTGCCAATTCAAAGCTGATGCAGCTTGGTAAACAAGGTTTATTTAGTATTTTTTATGCTGACAGGGACATCTACTCTAATTAACCTCTCAGCCCTGTCTGTCTCATTGTTATGCTTATGCCCGTCGACTGTCCCAATGTACTAATCTACCAGCTGCTTGTTGCCGCAAAATATCAATCTTAGCTAATCAGGCTCTATTGACTATTGTGGAACTAATCAAGTATTGTCCGAGTTGATTTAATCTTCGCTGAAAACGCCAAGCTGCTGCAGGTAACCAACAGGTGGACATTGGTGTCACCGTCGGTTGCAACTGTCAAATTCAGACAACTCTTCATGGCTAGTATCTAGTGGAACACCACCACCTGTAAATCAGAACCTGCACTGCACTTGCCACTTGGTACACAGGTACAGCCGCCCTTTTTCACCAGCACCTGTAATTAAACAATGGTTTAATTAACTTGGGGAAGTTAAAGAGTGCTGGAACTTTGGGCATCTGCAACCAACCGTACTAGTTTAACACCAAAGGAAAGTGAGAAAGAGACAAATCTGGAGTGTATATATTTGCTATCACGATTGGATCTTAGCTAGGCAGATCAGCATGGGCATCGGGACTTGGCGTCACACATGCATATATGAATTCATGCATTGGCCATCATGCCCTTCTTTTTCGTCTGCTTTACCCAAGAGAGAGTGATGACTTAATTCTACCTAAGCCTCGCTTGGTCAAGTCGTCACCGGCATAAATAATTTCCGTTTTCTTGTTTGTATTTTCCTTTTCTTTTTACAAAAGGTTTTTTATCTTCTGTATAATGAGTGCACATTTTTCTTGAACTTGATGTGTTAACCATGCTAATTAGGGTACCAGGGATCGTTAACACATAATTTTGAATTTGGGCATATTGACATATTATTTATTTTTCCTCTATAAATGCCGAGAAAAAGGTAACCTGGGATTTTCTGCAAACTATCATTGCCACAGCATTCAGGGCAGTCTCCAGATATTTGAGGGGCCCTGTTTGGAAATCAAAATGGGGCCCTACATTTTGAAAAAATAGTTAAGAAACACTTTTACTTAATTATCATGAACTTCAATATATGAGCTTCAGGCATTGCTATTATTCTTTTTTCTCTTAGTGCACTATTGAGCGATGGATTCGTAGTTTCTATTTCGAGAATACATGATTATTTCTGCTTTATAAACCAATAATGTGCAAATGACGGCTCCCCTTGTGTCTGTCTGTTTCCTGCACACCAGTAGGACTAACTAATTAAGGAAAATAATAACTCCCTAATTAATCTTGTCGACGGGTGCAAACGATCGAGCTAAGTAATCAATCATGCTGAGACCAAGGTGCTGCACCTGCACGGGTGGACAGTGGGGGTCACGTCAGTTTCACTTTCAGATTCAGACAGCTCTACCTTGCTCGCTAGCCGAGTGTATAAGGAGCTGCACCGAAACTGCACGCATTTGGTACGTACTACCTGCAGAATTCAGATTGGATTATCACCTTCCCTTTTACCTGCAAGGGGCGTAGCCAAATTTCTAGCCTGCTATCTATATAAAAAAAAGTTTGGCCCGGGGCGCAGCCAAGGTCCGGCCCAACTCGTTGCTCTTTTCGGTCGGTCCACTACCGGAAAAAATTTCTTTGCCGTGCGGTTGTCTCTTTCCCGTGTGTCCAGTTTTGCGGAACACGGCAAAGTTTAGACTTTGCCGTGCAAAACTGTAAAAGGCGCACGGCAAAGTTTGAAACACGGTAAAAATTTCTTTCCCGTGAGGTTGTCTCTTTGCCGTGTGTCCAGTTTAGCCGAGCACAGCAAAGAGTAAGGAAAACACACGGCAAAGACCTATACACGACAAACATGTAAGAAAACACATGGCAAAACACCACGCACGGCAACAACCAGAGACCACTGGTTTGCCGTGTACATATGAAAAACACACGGCAAATTAGAATGATTGAGCTAGCTAGCTAGCTGCTTTCCGTTGGGTTGCAACAATATTCAAGCTAAATAGCCAGGCACTAAAGCAAAGTTGTTTCAGTGCTGTAAATAAATCGCAATCACAGTAGGTAGCTAGCTGGCTGTTTTGCCTAGATAAAATAAATCACTGTAGCTATTCTTTTTTCTTGCAACACAACACTGTAATCATCCAACAGTTATAGGTGATAAAAGTGAAGAATTAGGGCCACGTCGACAGTCATCTCATACACGTTATGTTTCTTTCCGCCCAAAGTTTTCTGCGTCAAAATTTTCCACGTCTAATTTCTTTGCCGTGTTCTAGAAAAATACACACGGCAAAGAATATTTATCATTTTTTCCATTTTCTAACACTAATAGCCATTTCCGTGGTATAATCCATATTATCTAAGACTATTTGCACTCATATAATTTCCACACAAAGTAGTCCATATTTGATGTGTAATCCAAAAGTATTACAATTTTTCTAGCTTTTTACCTAATTTCACTTATTTAAATTCTTTTATGCCGTTTTTTAGAATAATTCA
Organism: Poa pratensis; assembly: GCA_947311845.1. Lineage (NCBI taxonomy): Eukaryota > Viridiplantae > Streptophyta > Magnoliopsida > Poales > Poaceae > Poa > Poa pratensis. Next base: position 740,430 of record CAMZMU010000050.1, on the reverse strand, counting down.
AATTTGAACTACAAATGTATGATAGTTTGCTCTAAATTTTGTACAAAAATCATTTTAAGGTATACAAGTAGTGGTTATATCAAAGAACCGTCGATAGTTTTGAAAATTTTGACCCCTTTAAATGAATAGACAAGACGGCCATTTTGACCGTTTTTTCAAAAAAATAAAAAAAAGTGAAACAATACTCAAAAAAGGATATTATTTGGCATGCAGTCCTTTTATGTGTAGTAGTTGGTAATAAAAATGATAAACTTGTGTTTTGACAAAGTTTTCAAAACCATTCTTCACAAAAAGGGCAATCATCTACAAACATGTATAAGTTTCGAGTCAAATGACTTAGTTATGAGCATTCATGTGGCATAGTTTGTGATAATGTGCCCATATTTGACACATATGTGTGTCTTGGTATGGCAAACAATGTTGCAAAACAAAGTTTTTTCAAATTATTTGTATAAATATCATTTTCCATTTTCTAAGTGCCGAAAATGACTTTTTTATGAAGCAAGTACAAAAAATATGGTGCAAAATGGCACCCATCTAAATTTCACACAAAGTAGACCATCTTTTTTGGATAATCTAGAAATATTAGGAATTTTATCGGTTTTAAACTAATTTCGCATATTTAAATGACTTTATGCCGATTTTCCGAAAGTAATTCAAATTTGAACTACAAGTGTGTGATAGTTTGCTCTGAATTTTTTTCAAAAATCATTTTAAGCTACATAAGTAGTGATTATGTCATAGAACCGTCGATGGTTTTGAAAAATTTGACCCCTTTCGACGAATAGCTATGGTGGCCATTTTGACCCTTTTTTCAAAAAAATCAAATAAAGTGATAAATTGCTCAAAAAATGAAATCCTTTGGCATGGAGCCCTTTTATGTGTAGTAGTTGATATAAAAAAATAATAAACTTAAGTTTTGACAAAAAATTTAAAATAATGTTTCACAAAAATGTCTATCGTCTATAAACATGTATAGGTTTTAAGCCAAACGACCTAGATCTGACCATTTCCATAGCATAGTTTGTGATAAAGTCCCCATATTTGGCACATAGGTGTGCTTTGTTATGGGCAACAATGTTACCGAATTGAGTTTTTTCAAATTATTTGTATAAATATCATTTTCCATTTTCTAAGTGCCGAAAATGACTTTTTTTGTGAAGCAAGTACAAAAAATATGGTGCAAAATGGCACCCATCTAAATTTCACACAAAGTAGACCATCTTTTTTGGATAATCCTAAAATAATAAGAATTTTCTCGGTTTCTACCTAATTTTGCCTATTCAAATGACTTTATGCCGATTTTCCGAAAGTAATTCAAATTTGAACTACAAGTGCGTGATAGTTTGCTCTGAATTTTTTTCAAAAATCATTTTAAGTTACATAAGTAGTGATTATGTCATAGAACCGTCGATGTTTTTGAAAAATTTGACCCCTTTCGACGAATAGCCACGGTGGTCATTTTGACCCTTTTTCAAAAAAATCAAATAAAGTGATAAATTGCTCAAAAAATGAAATCCTTTGACACGGAGCCCTTTTATGTGTAGTAGTTGATATAAAAAATAATAAACTTGAGTTTTGACAAAAAAATTAAAAGAATGTTTCACAAAAATGTCTATCGTTTCTCAAAAAATGAAACCGTGCGTTCTGATTGGTCAGAAAGAGTTCACGTGGATCATGCCTATGAGCTGTTGGATTATTTGATCCTGCCGATCCAACGCCTCCTAACGTATTTAAGAAAGCACCCAATCCATGTAGTTTCTTTCTGATTGGTTGAGACCAGCCTCAGGCGCACGTGATGACGTGAAGGATAGCTAGCTAGCTAGTACTCCCTCCGTTCCAAATTAATTGTCTTTCATTTGTACAAAAGTGGACAGGTCGCGGAGGCCGTCGAGCGTGGCTTCCGTGCGCGCGGTGACGAAGTGGAAGGCCATGAACGCGGCCAGCTCCGGTCCGGCCTCAGGACCTCGGCCACGGCGACGCGGAGGACCTCCGCACGTACTGGATTGGGTCAACGGAGCACGACGAGCTAGCCAGGCCTTCAGCCAGCTAGCGGCCGGACGGGATGCTGGATCGATCGATAGAAAATAGTACTCCCTCCGCTCCAAATTAGTTGTCTTTCATTTGTACAAAAGTGCCGAGGCTGCCGGCGCCGGCGCCCTGGCCGCGTTCCAGTTGACGCGTCGCCCGCCGGCACGACGGCGGACCACACGGCCGCGGCGCTCTACCGCACGGAGTGGGGCGGCCACATCACCTCGGGGCCGTACTTGTCGCGTCCGGCCGCGTCGCCGTCGTGGTCCGCGTTGCGTCGCGGTCTGCGTCGCCGTCGTCGTCCAGCTTGGTCCCGCGCACGCTCCTCCGCCTCGCGCACGGAACAGATCGGAGGGGGTGCTGGCGGCGTGCACGGTCGTCGGTCGAGCCGGCCTCGAGCTGCTCCAAGTCCTCTACCCTGTCCGCCTCGCTCACGACGCCGTCGAGTCCGGTGCTGCCTTGCCCGGTGCGACGCCGCCAGCCCGTCCCGACGAGGCCTCTTCAGCAGCTCCAGGTGCACCAGCAGCAGAACGTGCATAGCGGCGGCGACGGCATGGCTCCCTGGCGCTGAGGTTCTACTCAGCGAGCGTGGGCGGTGATTTTTTTAATTTTATCTTACCGGTTTGCCGGGTGGTGGAAAAACACACGGCAAAGATGTTTGCAAGCACACAGCAAACTGACAGGCACCGCGTCGTCAGACGTCCTACCGTCGTCAAATGCCGTGCGGTGGAAAAACACACGGCAAAAGCCTTTGCCGTTGTATTTACCGAAAACGCACGGCAAAGGCCTTTGCCGACGTGTATTATGCCGTGCTGTTCCCCACGGCAAAGCCTTTGCCGGGTTCCGCAAAGCCGCACGGCAATGAAGTGATTTCCGGTAGTGGTCGCTTGGTCGACATCCTAGTACTATGTACAGGCCTACAGGGACTTGTAAATATGATTTTCGTATGGATCTCACGAACCAGATTTTTTTTTGGATTTTTGGCTGCGACATAGATACATCATGTGTGGACAACTGGAAGTCAATTAATTTGGAACGGAGGGAGTAGCTCTTTAGCTGCTATGTACTGGAACGTATAGCTGGTAACACAAATAGTCGGATAATGTAAGTTACAGTTGAAATGTAAATAGTTGCACGGCTAATTAGATACTCCAAGATCATATAAATATGGAGCACGATCCCATGACCAAGCAACCGTGATCTCCACCTTGTAGCCACAAATCTCACATGTACCCTTACTAGGCTTGTCGCAGAGTTCAGGGAAGATGATGTCATGCCCTTGTGCAGCAATACCACCAGACTGTGAGTAGGCTTGCACGACAACTTTGAGGCTTCCTTCCACCTTCGCATCCACGGAAACACCCCGCCTTGTTAGATTAAGGTAACCATCTATACCGACTGGCATTTCTCCATCGTCGTTCTCACGAGAATCAACCAGCACAACCTGTCTAGACAAGGGCTCCGTGACTTCATGGGGTGGTGAGGAGCAAACGACCCGGCCTCCATATTTGAACGGCCATGGGCCCCGTCCAACAACACGGACACCCAAGATGGTTGCCTGGATTGTATCCGTCATCCAATCGAAACTTATCTCCATTGTGCAAAAACGGTCATCGATGCGAGCAATCTGTAGACCTTCGTTATGCGTAGTGGAGTAAGTGTAGGAATGGCTGATCAGTGATATGTCTTGAGACCTTGTCTGGCCTTTTACTCCGAGTTGGACTTTAAGGTCAGCTTGGTCGGATGTGGCGAAAACCTGGCCAGACGGGCCAATCAGGTGCAAATATGGATCCTGCAAGCATGATACATTAAGTGTTATCATTATACTAGCCAGACAAAAATGAACTAATCCACAATTAACTATTCCATATGCAAATACAAATACATGTAAGAAAACTGTTGCGATACAATCTGTATCTTTCCGTGTTGGGTGTTAGTGTTTCTCATGGTTTCGATCTGAAAGCCAACAACATACATACATACATGCATACATACATACATACATACATACATACATACATACATACATACATACATACATACATACATACCTCTGGAGTGAGCTTTTGGCAGGCTTCCCTTGGACGGCAGAAGAGGATGTTGGGGTTGTGGGGGTGGTCGACGGAGGCGGCGGGGTCCCGGTCCCGGGCAGCGATGACGCCGTACACGTACAGCGACCAGTTCAGGTCCCCTTTTACGTCGGTGATCTTGATGGAGTAGATCTGGAAGGTGCAATAGCTATAGCCCGAATACGAGAGTGAGAGTGAGAGCGTGATCATGTCCAACTCGTCGTGGTCTGCTGGATCATGAGGTGCGGGTCCGTGGAGGAGTGTCGACTTGAGTCTGCAGATTCTCTGGCGCAGCTCCGTGAACTGCTCCGACACGTCCTCGTCGGTCACATCATCGGTCTCAGGTTTGATCTTGTCCCGCAGGAAAGACGTCGTCTCCTCCATTTGCACGCACAACTCCTCCATCTGCTCCTCGTAATTTGATCTGCCTTATCCCTCCATCTCGTCCGCCGCCTCGATCCAATCTTGTGGCTAGGGTCTCAATAGGGGTCGGGAAGGATCAGATAACGAGGCACAAACATACATATGGAAGCTTTTTGTCGCCCTAATTGCAATCGAACCAGACAGATCACGGATGCTGGGCTAGCTGTAATTTCGCGCCGAACCAATCATACCGGTTCCCTTGGCCCGTACGTTTGGCTGGTTTATATCATCTCTAGCAGCCAAAAACATGCAAAACTTTCGAGAGTCCTTTTACGAATCCAACCCCATGAAGCCATCCACATAATGTTAGCATGTCCATGACGTAGTCCTCTCCCAAACCAAACAATCTCGGAACGTCCCCATGGCGTCGAGGCAGCTGCTCCGCTCCTTCCGGTTCAGCCGGCCTCCGGTGCATCCCCCTGCCTCCTCCCACCTCGGAAACGACCTCCGGCATCACCTCCTCCACCGCTCGCCGGTACCGCTGCCGAAAGGAGTACTAGGCAACATCCGATGGTTCAGAATAGGATCACAGCACTCCTTGCCGTCGTCCAAGGCGGCGTCACCCGGCCGCCGCATCCTTGCCAACATGCTCTCTGCATCAATTGTTTCCAGTTCCGCTGGCCTACTTAGTGACCACCTTAGCAACCAAAAGCAGCCGCCCAAAAAGGGGCCACAAGACCATGCGGAGGAGCCAAAGATCTGCACCGGTGCTCTCATCTCCGTCAATGTCCTGTGAGTCATCGGTCAATGCTACATTATATCTAAGCATCATGCATGCATGATTGCTTGCTGTTTCAATTAATTTTAAGTAGCTAGCAGCTTCTTTCATTGTGCTTTTGTTGAATTATTTGCTTATTTATCCTCGAAGGGTTCACGGCGTGGATGTGGCCACAAAAGAAAAGCTTAGTAAGTGGGGAGCCAAGGTAGGTTCCGTCCATCGGTCGACTTTTTATTGTACTTCGTCCGTCTAATTGTGAATACAACAACGATGATTTTCATCTTAGGTGAACCACCTGGTCAGCAGAGGGCAGATCTGGCGTTTGGCTACGTCATCTCTTCTCCATGTAGATTGGGCTCACCTTACCGTGCGTGTTTCATCCCATATTTTTCGGTTGACTTTACATTTTACTATATATATGATCACTTAACTAATGTCACTAGCTAACTTTGTATCGTCTTGACGACGATGCAGTGTAATATCAATGCTCTGAATTGTTGTAAAATAGCGCAGCAAAAAGTAGATCAAACAAATAACAAGAACACAGATTTAACGTGGAAACCTTGCGGGAGAAAACCACGGACGCACGAAGGCATATAACTATAATCGGAGGAGTATTACAATACACGAGAGGACAAACCCTTCTCGTGCTATGGATCTGGTGGATCTCTCTCAATCTCACGATCTAATCTATGACTAGCTGGAACTATATATGGGGGACAAAACAACTTACTTTCTTGACGGACACGAAATAGAGTTATACACATGCCTTTCTGGTAGGACTCCATATATGGTAGAATAGGATTCGGAGCATAACAAAACAACACTCCACCTTGAGACGAATCCTCTATAACAGTCATAGATAGAATCAACTCCTCAATTAAAGTCAGCACAAGTAAATCTTGTGTCTCCAAACGTCCATAGGACGAATAAACTTTTCTCGAAGTCATATTGAGCAAATCAACGATAGGTCGTACGAAAAACAACACTGCTGTCAACAAAGCAGACGAACGAAACTTGGATCTCTCAATAAAAGTCTGAGTCTGTGCCACTGACCTCCAAAACTGAAACTGCTCAATCATCAAATGACATAAGTCATCATATCTCCTGTGGTGCCTGAACGAGCGCATAGCTCAATAGTGCAACATCTGGTGCACATAACAATGTGAAGAACTCATACCATGGAATCTGAACGTCCCACAAAGCACAAACCTCGACAAATAATACTCATGCAAGAGCATCTGGTACGATGGCATCACGTACACCAATACTGCCGACGATAATGAAAATCCATGACATGGCCAAAAACTGTCCTTGTAAAACAACTGTCGGATGAAAAGAATCTCCTCAATGTGCAACGGAGTATCAACTCTGCAATAGACCCCTCATAAAAGAGCAAAGACAACTGAATTGTACCGAAAACTTAACAGTACTAAATGTTGTAGTATCTAGCAGAAAACAAATCTCCTTGCATCATAATTGATCCTCATCACGAACTGAATAAAACCTTCACATGCATAACAGCAAAACTTTGGAGAGAAAAAGTATATGCTGGCTACCAACAGGCTTAAATAATTACCTCCTCCATAATATTTTTTTTTCTGAATTGTGTTCATGTAATTGCAGCAATATAATATTCTGAATTTGCATCCATAACATCTCCCATGTAAATTCCATTGAATACGAATAATTATAAAACTTACTTGAATTTCCAGCCTTCAAATAAAATAACCCAATAAACGAACGAGTCGTCATAGAACGCCGCAAATAAAACCGCCTTAATGTTGAGCCTGAACTGCAGACAACTCAACAAACTCCAGCTTGAACTGAAAGCTATCAAAACGATGATCATATAAGCGGCAAATCATCGAACATAGGTGGCGCGGATAGAACCGGTATTGAGACCGGGATAGAGCATGGGTCAAAGATCGAGCTGAAAACAAATAGTTCACTTTTGTCCATCTGTGCTAAAATAATCCGCATCTTCGGCTTACGCCAACAATGCTCCCATCTTGACTTGCCATAGGGTAAACCTTGTGTCACGGTCCAATGACGGAAGATCATCCGTGCACAAGTAGTACAAGCCAAGCAACAGAAAATTTCCCAAAAGAAATTATTTATACGGAGCAAAGAATTGAATTGATAGCACCTGGTAGATGTATGGGTGGACGTAGCAATTGGAGATCTGAAAATTGATTTTGCCTTGCAATAGTGGAGCAGCACTCGCCTTGGGACTAAGTGCTTCAAATTGATTTCCTTGGAGCTGCATGCGATCGGGCCTGCCTGGCTAGCTAGCTTGCACACGCGCATGTCACCGAGACCAACACGACACGCGCTGGACACTTCTCCTCATCTCGTTGTGGCGTACTTCGCCTGCTGCCGCCTCGAACGATCGAACCGATCCGATCTGGTATAATACAATCACGCCGAAATTGCTGTTTCCGATCACGCCGCCACTTCCGATCTTCTATGTGTCACACCAACGATCAACTCCGGCAGCCTAGATCGAACTCTGATGAAGCTGCTTGCCGTAACCTGCGGCTGCTGATCCAATCAAACGAAGCTGCGCCGTGCTGCCCCGGGAGCGCAACGGAAAATCTCCCGGGGCAGCGGATCGATGAATCCTTCGGCTCTGATACCACTTGTTGTAAAATAGCGCAGCAAAAAGTAGATCAAACAAAGAACAAGAACACAGATTTAACGTGGAAACCCTTGCGGGAGAAAACCACGGACGCACGGACGCATATAACTATAATCGGAGGATTATTACAATACACGAGAGGACAAACCCTTCTCGTGCTATGGATCTGGTGGATCTCTCTCAATCTCACGATCTAATCTATGACTAGCTGGAACTATATATGTGGGACAAAACAACTCACTTTCTTGACGGACACGAAATAGAGTTATACACATGCTTTCTGGTAGGACTCCATATATGGCAGAGTAGGATTCGGAGCATAACAAAACAACATGAATAAATTCGGAAATATGCTGGAAGGGTATGTCGGCCCTGGGAGATTGCTAACTGTCTATTGCACCTCTTCACTGTCAGGTACATGTGTCTCTTTACCTTTCTCCCGTTTTCCATGACACATAATGGATTGGGCCTTCTGTTCATTTTTCTCGATTCATAAGTACGTCCTGACTTCACTCCTGGAACTGTTGTTACAGGTTCACTGTTTAGTTACTGGTTTACCCCCGCACCCTCTGTCGGCGCATCTGATGCCATTTGTGGATTGGGAGTGCACAGGCTGTTTATTCATGGCGACACCGGCAGACCTTAAAAGAAGCAAATGAGACTTTAGCAGATATTGGAGTTCTGGTTTTGTCTAATCTGGTATAAATTTTCGCTCGATTGATTTTGATATTTGTCTTTCCTTTTGCCGTTTGCTCATATGTATTGCTTGACAGGTCATTGCCGTCTTTACAAAGCACAGCACAGACCAGTGGGCTCATGTAGGTCTCCTAATTTTTTTTCTACGTAAAGAAATGAAATTGTGTACTGTCTAACATGTATGTCCCCTTGGATTGACAGTTAGGAGGCTTTCTTTGCGGGGCGGCTGTCGAATTGTTACTTGGTGCAGATGAGAAACAACATGTTGCAACGGGTGGAGTGGTGGTGCTTCAAGACAAGCCGCCTGGGTGGTTCAGCTAATGAGTAGTAGAAGACCGCAATAACAGCTTGTACCCTATACTAAGTAGATGTAGTGCTTGCAAAGTGCAAACAATCACTCTAGCAGTAAACCAGACTCGCAAGTCTAGGCTTCCTCTAGGTACTAATTGAGTGTATTGTACTGCTAAGTGTTAACATGACAGATTTTCACTAGTCAATAGTCCAAAGTCACATGCTATTGTCCTTGTCTATAGTCCTCCTGGCATACTGGCGATGGAGGAGGTCGACTGGTGACAGTGAGGCGGGTGGTCGGATAGGAGGAGGAGGCCGCCTGAGAAGAGCGGAGCAGCAGCCGCTGAGCCGCGTCGCCGTGCCCATGGCTATGGTGAGCTCCGTTGATCGATCGATGGCACATGAAGCTAGCTGTAGGCCTTTTCTTTTGGATTGAGATTGCACGTCCATCCATTTTCTAATATAAGATGTTTTAGCATTTGTCCACATTCATAGGCATATAAATGTATGTGGACATATTTTAGTGTGCATATTCACTCAATTGAGTATGTATCAAGACAACATGTAAAACACCAAAAACATCGTATATTAAAAAATAGAGGGAGTATATCGTAATCAGTTAATTTTTTGACCAACCGAGCCACCTCATTGACTTCATAAACCGCCAGTTGATTAAAATAAAAAAGATTAACAGAAAGTAAACTACATCATCAAAAATTGGATGGTAGCAAACAGCCCCATCTAAAGCATCAGGCTCTAACTGGCTAACTGCACATGCGCCAAGCTGGGATGCAACCCAAAGGAACACCCAGAAGATTTTCAGTTCGCAACGAATTAACATTGTTTATTAGGCAAAGAATTAGCATTGTTTGCTCTACCTTGTTTATGCCTTCACTTGAACGGGTTACCTTTACAAATTCTTTTGAAATTACCATCATGGTGAGGTACGTACATCTGAAATTACATGAAATAGACCTAATTGTTGGTCTTCTATTGTTCATTAGTCAAACTGTCTTCCAATGCTATTGTTCTAACCCTTGCAACATGTTGTTTCCCATGTGGACCAAGGAAAAACTCAACGGCCGCTCCCACAAGAAAGGCTCCTAACTGTGAATCCAAGTGATGGAGTAAGCTTAGCTTTTCATATACTTTTTGGCCGAATGATCTAAGTCGAAGCTTAGTATACTTACATGAGCCCAGTTGTCAACGCGATACTTAATGAGCCTTAAAGCTAGGCTAAATACCTGTCAAACGAATCACATGAGATCTGCACGTGGAATGCGGCAAATAGCAAGAGCAAATGTAAAGATTAAAGTGAAACGAGACAAAATGTAAATTGATACCAGACTAAATAAAATAATATCTCTTATGTCCTTGAAAGTATCCCTTGCCGATGTCAAAGACTCTCGACGCCTCCACATGTAAACACCTTGTGCACCCATCTGATGATTTTTTTTTAGATAAGAGGGTGCGGGTCCCCGGCCTCTGCATCAAAGTGATGCATACAGCCATCCGCAATTATTCATCAAATCTTACAAGTTACAACATTGATCAAACCGAAGTCAGCCGCTCGACAACAATAAGTCGCTACAACTATGATGGGGGTGGCTATGATCAGAGCCGCATGCTTTGACCTCCCACCTACACGCATCATCTACAACCGGAGTACCGGTCCAGCAGACCCTCAACGCGCACCGCATGCGCGCGCTACAGAAGTCGCTTCCGCCGTCTTCCTCGATCCCATCTTCAGGCAAAGATCAACGTCATGACCATGCAAGGCCAGCCGGCGACGTCGCCATGACGCCAAACAGCACCACCTCCCTGCCCTCGTCCAATCGCACGCATCCACGCCGAGACCCCACTGCACCATGCTGCCGAGTCACCATTGTCGATGCGGAAAATGATACGCCGCTCCACCAGTAGACCCCTCCGGGCATCCCGAGTTCCAAAACGATCCCCCAAGAGGGCACACCATAGGGTGCTGTCATCGTCCGATCTGGAGATCCAGATCTAGGGTTTCCCCTGGAACTATGTGCAGAGGCGGGTGATTCGCGGCGACGACTCCTTCAGCAAGGCAACGACACCCACGGGTGCCGCAGTCGTCGGCCTGAGCCCGGCTTGCACCGGCCGCCCTCCTCACCTCCAAGATCTGCCAACCACAGATGGCCGGGATCTGAAGGGAGAGGTCACCATGCCACGATGTCGATCTGCCTGGAGGAGACCTTCACACCAGCCGCCGCACCGCCACCAAGAGGCAGCAGCGCCGTGACGCCGGCGGGCGCGCCACACCCCGGCCCATAGGATTCCATCCGCGCCGGTTCCCATGGGCGGAAGGGCGAGAAAATGCCCCGCCGCCGCCGGCAACAACTGGGTTGCGCCCAGTCACGCCCCTTGGCGACGGCGAGGGAGGAGGAGAAGACGGTGGAGGTCGCTGGGGGGGAGGAGGGGAGGCCCTCCCGCCGCCGCGCGGAGGCGGCGCAGGAGGGTTACGGGGGAGGAGGGTTGGAGGGTTACGGGGGAAAGGAGCACCCATCTGATGATGAAGGTAACCGTTAGTGAAACGATGAGATGTAACGAAAAGTATCACGAAATTGTTCTAAAGATAATGAAGATAATTAGCCATAAGCACATTATTTTTTAAATGCGGGAGTGCATTACATGAAACCAACCACACTAGTTGCCAGTATGCCAGTATGTCCAATACATCATATATGGCTTGAAAACAAAATATTTCTACAATTGTGTATTTAGCAATAGATGGACATACCAATCCAAATATTGCATCGGAAGCACCAACGGAATTTCCAGGGGTAAACCGGTAACTCATTAGTGAATCTGTTGCAAGATATCCAATTAGAATGAAGAGTTAGTATTTATGAATGCACAAAAATCGTGCAAATTGCATGTGAAGGAGAAAGTAACACCTGCTAGTGCTGACGTGCAATAGATAGCTAGAAATCTTGTTGGGCCGGAGACTTCTTCCATCAGAGACCCAAGATCATCTAAAGCGAGCATATTCATCTGCATACATCATCACATATGTACAATGTATGTGTGATGTTAATTAGCACTCGTCATTCCGTAGAGTGGGCCATATAAAATGTGATATCATCAGCTAAAAATAAAAAAAATGGAACACAAATACCGTAATGTGAAAAATGCCCCCATGAAGAACAGAGGACGTGGCGAGGCGCCAAAGTTGGCCTTTTCTAATCAGATCATTGTTCTTGGAATCATTGTTGCATTTTTTTTTTTTTTTAGATAAAGGGCTTTATTACTCAAATGGTTTAAGTATTACACCCGGCCTCTGCATCAAAAATGCACACAGCCGCAATCCAACAGAGAAAGTAAAAAGTTGTGCAACAATAGACGCATTACAACCAACAAGATAATGTAAAACGCCTATGTCATGGCTAATCTCGACGGCCTATGGAGGTCCAATCCGGCGATCAAGCGGCCACCCATGTTGTGAGAAAATGTCCCTTGCCACCTCCTCCAGTCGTGCACACGCCTCCGTAAAGAGGTCTCGATGTCCCACACGTTGTAAGGTGGACCACATACGGAGAATACTTGTGCAACGGTAGAGTACCTGCATATGAGAAACATTTTTATCATTGAAAACCTTGTCATTTCTACTAAGCCAAAGCGACCATATAACAGCAATCGCTCCCACCCTAATAACCGTTCTAAGCCTTTTATCTATCCCATGTAGCCAGTTACCAAAAACATTGGCAACAGACTTGGGTGGATACAAGTTAGACGCTATTTGGATGGCTGACCATATAGAACGTGCGAAACTACACTCGAAGAATAAGTGTTTTATTGTCTCTTCATTTGGACAAAACATACACTTCGTACTTCCATGCCAATTTCGTTTAACAAGGTTATCCTTTGTTAGAATGACACCCCTACGAAGATACCACGTGAATACTTTAATCTTAAGTGGTATCTTCATTTGCCATATTTTTTTATTATCATCAACTGGCACATCGGAATGTACTAACGCCCTATACATGGAATCCACAGAGAATTTACCATTCTCACATAGATTCCAACGAAATTCATCGGGACCCTGTGTGAGTTGAACTGATCTCAACCGTGCCAGCAGGGAGTTCCAAGACGCTAGTCTTGGCCCGAACAAATCTCGCCTGAACGTCACATTCGGAGGAGAGCATTGCAAGACAGTGGCAATGGTATCTCCCTTATGACGAACAATATTGTATAGGGCTGGATATCGATCCCGGAGGGTGGTGTTGTCTAACCATTTGTCCTCCCAGAATCTAATCTCCGAGCCATCCTTAATATTAAATACCCCGAAGCGAAAGAAATGTTTCTTTGTCGCCATCAGTCCAGCCCAAAAGTGGGAATCACCAGGTTTCCAATATACCTGTGATACCGCCTTTGTGCCAATGTATTTTCTCTTAAGGAGTGTTTGCCATATCCCCTCTTCAGTAAGCAGCTTAAAAAGCCATTTACCTAGGAGGGCTGAGTTCTTGACATCAAGGTCATGAATACCAAGCCCTCCCTGATCTTTAGGGCGACAAACAATATTCCATTTAGCCAGTCTGTACTTCTTCTTCTCACCATCTCCTTGCCAAAAGAATCTTGATCGGAAATAATCCAATTTATGCAAGATCCCTTTTGGTATTTGGAAGAAGGAAATCATATACAGTACCATGTTTGTTAGTACCGAATTAATGAGAACCAATCTTCCACCAAGAGATAGCAATTTTCCTTTCCAACTAGATAGCCTAGCTTGTAGACGTTCTTCGACGTGTCTCCATTCCGCATTAGTCAGTTTCCGATAATGTATTGGTATCCCAAGGTACATGATTGGAAATTGACCCTGCTCGCAGCCAAAAATATCGGCATATTGAGCAGCTGCTTCTTGAGCCTCACCGAAGCAAAACAATTCACTCTTATGGAAATTAATTTTCAATCCCGATAATTGCTCAAATGCTGATAGGATCAACTTCAGATTCGCAGCTTTATCTAGATCATGTTCCATAAAGAGGATTGTATCATCTGCATATTGAAGAATAGATAAACCACCATCAACAAGATGTGGAACTACTCCTTCAATTTGGCCATCCGTCTTAGCTCGTTCAATCATGATCGTCAACATATCCGCCACTATATTAAATAGTATAGGCGATAGAGGATCACCTTGCCTTAATCCTTTTTTGGTCTGGAAGTAGCGGCCAACGTCATCATTGACTTTTATCGCCACACTACCTCCGGTAACAAAATTGTGGATCCAAGCACACCACTCTCTGAGAACCCTTTCATTCTCAGAGTCTGTAGCAAGAACGGCCATTTGACTTTATCATATGCTTTTTCAAAGTCAATTTTAAATATCACCCCATCAAGTTTTTTCGTGTGCATCTCATGTACGGTTCGTGTAAAACCACAACACCGTCAAGGATATTCCTCCCTTGCATAAACGCAGTTTGGGTAGGTTTTACCACATGATCTGCCACTGAATTTAACCTGATGGTCGCTACTTTTGTAAAGATTTTGAAGCTAACATTCAGAAGGCATATTGGCCGATACTGTTGTATCCTTTCGGCATTCTGAATCTTAGGCAACAAAACGATCTCCCCAAAATTAAGGCGAAATAACTCAAGGTGTCCGGCATGTAAGCAGCCAAATAACTCAAGCAAATCAGACTTGATGGTTTCCCAGAAATGCTGGTAGAACTCAGCCGGAAAACCATCTGGTCCTGGCGCCTTATTATGCTCCATTTGGAAAACCGCCTTGCTTACCTCCTCCATAGAGAAAGGTGCAGTAAGAAAGTTGTTTTCCTCAGGAGTTACTTGGGTAATATCATCTGTTCGAGACTCATCTAGAGTAAAGTTCCCTTCCTCGGGAGCCCCGAACAAACCTTTATAGTAGTTCGTGATATATTCTTTGAGTTGATCCTGTCCTTCGATCAAGCCCTCATCCTGTAGGAGAGAATGAATACATTTCTTTCTATGTCTGCCATTAGCAACATTATGAAAGTACTTTGTATTCAAGTCTCCTTGTAGAATGAATTGAGCTTTAGATCTTTGGTACCATTTGAGCTCTTCTTCCCGCAACATACGTCCCACCTGCTCATTCGAGTGCCGTTTTAGGTCACTCTCATTGCTGATAAGGGGCGTACTTCTGCTAGTTGATCAAGCTCATCAATAATGGAACACAGGCGCTCCTTTTCTTTTTTAAGCATACCAGTTGTGTGTCTTGCCCACCCACGAAGGAATTTACGCAAATTGCGCATCTTATTATTCCACCGCTGGATAGCGCTATCACCCACAACCGGTTGAGACCATATCCTTTTAACCAAATCATCGAAACCATCCCGTAACAGCCAGCCTAATTCGAATTTGAATTGGTGCTTCCCGGGCGATGTCAACGTTCCAGTAGATAGGAGTATGGGGGCATGATCCGAAAAAGCCTCTATACGTTCGAGCGCACGAACCGTTACTAATGGATATTTATCCTCCCAGCGGGAGTCCATCAGAACCCGGTCCAGCTTCTCGTACGTAGGCTCGGGGAGACTATTAGCCCAAGTGAATTGTCTCCCCGTCATATGAACCTCTCTTAAGGACAAGCTATCAATGACAGCGTTGAACAAGGTGGGCCAATGAGTATCGAATCTACCCCTACTTTTCTCGTGTCGGTACCTCAGCAAATTGAAATCCCCTCCTATAAGAATAGGATATGGGTCATCTTTAGCTAGATTAACCAACTCTGTGAGAAAGGTAGCCTTATATTCTTCTTGGGCAGCACCGTACACAGCAACGAGACTCCATATAAAGTTGTCGGACTTGTTGCGGATTTGAAATTTAATGTGGAATTCACCATCCGAACGACCCAACAACTCCATGGTTTCCGTTTTGATGCCAAGTAGCATGCCACCCGATCTACCTCGAGGGGGACAGGAGTGCCAAGTAAACTCCACACCACCTGAAAGGCGTTCTAGTAGAGTGCTTGGAAAGTCTCGTCTACCCGTCTCGGAAATAGCCAGAAAATCCAACTTATGATCTCTCACATGATGCGCAATATTCAGATGTTTAGCCAAGTCGCCTAGACCTCTGCTATTTTCGAATATGCCATTCATCGGGAAACAGTTGGGGATTTTGACTTTTTCGCGCTTTTACGCGAAGGTTTGTTCTTTTTATTTTTGGCGGATTTGGATCTTCGGCCGGTAGCATACAGGTCATCAAAAGATCCCAGCTCAGCCTCGTCCATGTCCACCTCGGTCACCTCTCCTACAAGATGTGATAGAAGCTGTCCATCTATTGTGGCATTCGCATCATCATCATCTATAGGTGAGGGTACCGGCCTAGTCGAAACAGTAGGAGAAACTCTACGACGGTCATACTCTACGTGTTTCAGAACCTTAGCCGATAACACTACTTCTTTTTCATTTTTGCCCATGCGAACCCCTACCGCTGACAACCTAGCAGATAAAGTAGGCGTAGATAAGGACAAAAAGGATTGTGTGGAACGAGGCGTACCAGCAGGGGGAGTGGAGAACAAGGCTGCCTTGCGACGCATTGCCTTGGCCATCGTATCCTCATCAGTTGCAGATGCACCGTCCTCGCCAGCCTGGTGACGTCCACTACGCCTAGGAGCTCCCTTCGGCTGTGGACGTCCCCTAGCTGCATCGGACACAGTGGGAGAGGGCGTCGGTGTGGTCGCAGCCCTCTCGACCACCGTGTCTGTACTCGGCGTCACCGGAGAAGCCGGAGTCGCCATGGCCTCCGAAGACACCACGGGGGAGGACACGGTCGGTGTAGAGTCCCCCTCCGCCCTGGAGTCACCGCGGGTGGTACCCACGTCATCACCTGTCATAGGGCAGCACAGCGAGCCGACCACCATGCACCTGGATGGCGACTCGGTGCTCGCACCAGCCGCGGAGTCGACGGGTGCGCACACCGCATCAACACCCGACCCGCAGCCGGCAAGCGAGAGCTCGTCCTCCGGCGCCCCACCGTGAGAGTCAGCTCCAGTCGAGCTGAGCAGCAGCCCACCAGCAGCGCATAGGTCCGAGGCCTGCCGGTGGTCATGCGTCACTCGGCCCAACACGCTGGTCGGCGTCGCCACTGTATCCGTCGCGCGGTCGGCTCCCAGCAGCCCATCCCGCGCCGGACTCCCAACAGAAACAGCCCGCCTAGCCCCCCCGGCGGCCAGGATCCGTGCAGCTCCCGGGGCAGCACCCGGGGACGAGTTGGCACCAGCATTCGGCCCACCAATTCCGCATGACTCCCTCCATTTCTTCACTAACTCGATGGCCCGTGGGGTTTTGGGGTTGGGATTAAAAGGAGTGACGGCCAGACTCTTCAGCATATGAGTTCTTGGCACTCCTTGTCCTTGTCCCCCGCCTGTAACCGGGCCCTGGTCGATCATCATATTAGTGGCCCCCGAAGTATCACCAACGGAACCACCATGCGCTGTTTGATCTCCCGACCCGTCTTCCCCTAGGCCATTATCGTCCGTGTCATCCTTTCCCTTGCGTTGCCAAACAAACGGAACGAAATCCGCCTCCGGAATATAGTCCTCTGTCTCTGGCCGGAAGGTGAAGTCGTACCCTTTCAGACGCAGCACGCCATCAGTTCTCATGTATGGCCCCAAATCATCTGTCTTCTTGAAACTATCAGCATCCATCATCCCAACTAAGATACGGACCACACCTCGTCGCCGAAGGGAGAGCATATCCACATCAATAGTGGTACCAATGAGAGACCCGACAGCCCACACTCCCCAGAAGTGGCGCAACGGATTTGGCACCCCAGTCACATGCACCCAAACCTGATCAAGTTCCATCTTGTGCTTAACATCTTCTGTTTTCCACTTGCTGAACACCAGTCTAGTGTCCTGAGACGGGACCCCGAGTTCGATACCATCAAACCTCATCAGATCATCTTCAGTCGGAAAGTTAACCGTGAAAGAGTCCTCCCCACTAGGTATAGCTTCCCAACACCAAGACTTCACCGGACACAGTCGCGCCACCTGGGTTTCCACCTGTTTTGCGGTGGCGGTTGTACCATGAACCTTCACTAGGGCCACCGGAGTGTCTTTGGGCAACAAGTCCGCCCTATATAGATTGTCCGGGAACTGAGTAAAGATCGTATCCCTGTGTCCTTGTCCAACCGCGAACACCACCGGCCTTGGGAGCTTCAAAGACGGGCACATAGGAGTTGGATGCTTTGCGTTCTCACAAATATGACAGTAGTGTTTAACGGGACACTCCTTGGAGGCGTGATCCTTCACCGCACACTTCCAGCACCAAGCGTTGGCCTTCTTGATCACTTGTGCCGCTGCAGTCACCGGCGCCACGTCCGTCGCCACGATCAGAGGAGCGACAACGGGCTGGCCGGTTCCCGGGATCATCGGGTGTCCGCCAGCAAGCGGCTGCTGCATCAAAACGGGCCCTTGTGCCGTCTGCTGCTGCGGACCTGCAGCGGCCAAGACCCCTTGCTGAATCCCTTGGTTCGTGTTTGCGGTGGTTCTCTTCTTTTTCTTCTTCCGAGCCGGCGCTTGAGCTGCAGCCCCGAAGGCGAACCCCGCAGGAGGCGGAGGTCCACCCGTGGGCATCAGGCCTTGCTGCGGTGCGCCCTGCTGTCTTGGCGCCGCCGAGGATGGGCCAGCGGCGTTTCCGAAGACGACGCCAGTACCGCGCGCCTGAGCACCGGGATTGGCCCTAGGAGCCCACGTCGGAGGGCCATGCCCAGGAGGCGCCGCCATGGACGGCAACGCAGCCGCGACCTCCGCGAAGGATCGCCGGAGGGACGGCGTGTGGCCCGAGCTCGGGGAGGATGGCGTCGGTGAAGGAGCTGGCGCAGGAACGACGGTGACGGGCGGCGATCGCAGGGACGGGGGCGTGCGTAGCGATGGAGGCTGTGGTGGTCGCGATGACCTAGGAGCACGATCTTCTCGCCACAGTCCTCCGTACCAACGCTCCAGATACTCCCAGGGCGATCGATGTCTGCCAACCGCTGACGTCTGGGGCCCACTGGACAGCAAGTCGCGATTTTGAACAGCAACCGTTTCCGCGCCCGCCGCCGTGATTTGTGCTGCCCCGATGCCCGCCCCGGCCGCCGGCGTAGAACCGCCATCTTGCTCCGCCATGGGGGAGTTCATCGCTGGAAGAAAATCTCCGAGGCATGGCGGCGGCGTGATCCTAGGCCGAGGTAGAGGACCCCGCCACCCCATCCGCACCGGCCGCCTCAGGACCCTAGCATGGGCCGAGCCACCCCTTACTTCCCCATCTCCGACTGAACCAGGCGAGCGCAGCTTCTCCGGCGACCTGCACACAGAAACAGAGCACGTACCTTCATCATCAGAAGAGGAAGCATGCTCCCAGAAACGCGACGCCGGCGTCGGGAATCCCGCATCGTTCCAGAACTCCTGAACGAGATCTTCTCCGGATTTGGGAGGTCGCTGGATGTCGTCCCGGGAAACACGCCACTCTTCCGCGATCGTCTCCTCCGCCATGCGCACGGCGAGCTCCTCCGTATCCAGATCATCTCCTTCCCCACCTTCCTCTAGGGCAGAGAATCGGGATCCCGAGGACGTCGGCGAGGCAGAGGATGTCCCTGGGGCACCCGGCGATAGGGCGCCAGGCACCAGCGTCAGCCGCCGGCGAGGCCACTGCCGTGGCGTCGCTCCGTCGGGCAGCCCGCTCCGCATGGCTCCGTCCGTCCGCAGAGGCTAGTGGATCGTGCTTCCTCAGCTTGATTCGTCAATGGCTTGACGGCACGCTCCGTCGTGGTGCCACTGCCACGACTCAGCTTCTGGTCGCCGTCCGGGCAGCGTCATGGGCGGAGGCGCAGTAGTCGTGTGGTGGCCGGAGAGCCATCACGGATTTCATGGGCGGGTCATAGTCGTGTTGCATTTATATATAACTAGTTCACGTGCACGTGCAATGCACGTCTCTATAATGATCAACAATATTTACTCTGGTCAAGTTCTTGTGCTCATGCGCCGAGATAAACAATTTTATATTGCTGAAGACTTCCATATAAACCGTCCAGATTGCCAACCAAAAGAAGGTAGCTGCAGGAGGCAAACTTCATAGGAAGAACTGATCGATCTTATATCATGTCAGTGATGGAGAACCGAAGGTGTGCAGCTAGCTGAGAAGGGACTGGGCCGATGGTTCTTGTCTTCCTGGGTAGTAAGTAATTACTAAGGAGATAAATATGTAACCATTTTCTCAACAGCTATAATGTACTGTAATTCCTAAATCAATCATGTATACCTTTAAAGCTGCGTCCATGTGAAAATATGGCAAGCGCTCGCAGTCTCACACACAACGCCAACTTCAGGGAGAATAAATTAAAATCCAATAAATAAAAGACAAACTCGTTTCTATAAAATTCGGCTATAACACTTTAACCATCGCTGATTGCAAAAACAACTGAAGTTCAGTGATCCCTCATCCATGCATTGTCCTTTGGGAGGCTTACTCATGGATCTACATTTTCAGACGAAAGTTATGAAACATAAACTACAACCATCTCTTACGAATAGGCATCAACAAATAAGAACTTGCTTTGGTCAGATGATTAACAAAACTACTTACCACTGAAATATTGAGGCCTGCTCAAGGATGGGTTGATGGGGTGATGCCACCCATCGCTGTAATACAACGGGTGTGTGACCGTGATCTTGTAGAAAAGATGTACATACCCATCAGGCCAACATGGCTACATGTACGTCGGTAAATTTAATCCATAGACCACTGCAAAGACACACTTGTGTATCTAGATTGAGCAGCAATTACCAGAGATAAATGTCAACTGCATGACGTGGATGATGTCTGATTCTACCGTTTCTCGGGCAATAGGGCATCGGTGCTAGCAGCTGCAAAAGATTCTTTATCTACAGCAGCCATACGTGGTTTGCTTTCTTCTTCGCTGTCCTAGAAAATTAGACTCGAATCATACAACAAGTGTATGTGGGAGTGGTGCCTTCTGATTGTATGCCAAAAAAATCCGGGAGAAGATTGGAGACGGCGGCCACGGTGGTAAGAGGCCGGAGAAGAGATAAATCAGCAAACCGAAACAATAGTTGAAATCGTACCTTTGGTGGAACACCGCAAGACGTCAACGGCGACGGCAATGTTAAGCACGGGCGGAACGAAAAGATTGGAAGCTTCGGGCGTGGCAATGTCGGAGCTGAGGTTTCGTGCAAGGACTCGAGGTCGGGCGTGGCAATGTCGAGAGCTGAGGTTCCGTGCAAGGGACTCGAGTCTTTTTTATTCGTGGCTTCGGCTTTCCGATGCGGCAAGGAATTCCATGTCAGGCGCGTGTTCGAGGAGAGTTCTGATCGAAGTAGTGGCGGACAATAATAATTCTGAAATTAATGCTTTAATTTTTGTCGAAGTGGACTGAAATAAATTGTGGGAGAAGAAGTTAACGAAGCCGAGGTCGTCGGCGCGGCTTGTGCCAGAGCTCGCTCCGGTCCAACAAGGGCACTGGCCAGGCCGCGGACAGGATGCTGCCGTCTCAACAACAGAGCAGGAATCTCGCAAAGTGCACCCGCACCTCGCTTGAAGACGACCGGAGAGGCATGCGACGGGCTGCTTGAGGACGCACATCCCGTCGTCCACCTCCACCTTGCTAGCGTCCAGCGCCACGACG
Organism: Poa pratensis; assembly: GCA_947311845.1. NCBI lineage: Eukaryota > Viridiplantae > Streptophyta > Magnoliopsida > Poales > Poaceae > Poa > Poa pratensis. The sequence continues at coordinate 718,929 of CAMZMU010000050.1, read as the reverse complement.
CTCACTCCGGCCTCTCCTTTCGCGTCCACATCCTTCACGCCTGCACCGCTCGTCGTAAGCCGCTGTGCGGGCCAGAGAGCGGCGTGCGTGCGGAGTGGCCGGCCACGCCGGCGGCGTCGTCCTTGTTGCTGGCGTGCGCGGCGTCTGGCAACTCCGGCGTCGTCCTTGTTGCTGGCGTGTGCGGCCAGAGAGCGGCGTGCGTGCGACGTGGTCGGCCGCCGGCGGCGTCGTCCTTGTTGCTGGCGGCGTGCGCGCGGCGTGGCCGGCCGCCGGCGGCGTCGTCCTTGTTGCTGGCGTGTGCGGCCAGAGAGCGGCGTGCGTGCGACGTGGTCGGCCGCCGACGGCGTCGTCCTTGTTGCTGGCGGCGTGCGCGCGGCGTGGCCGGCCGCCGGCGGCGTCGTCCTTGTTGCTGGCATACGGTTCGTCGGGGTGGCAGGCCGTCGTTGGAGAAGGGCGCCCCTGCAACTGCAAAACGCAGACGCCCCTGCCGCTGATTAAAAGGCATAAAGGGTTACATACCGCTTCGCTATTTGATCTGAAACGTTGATCACAATGAACGGATCTGATTTAATGTATCAACATAGCACAACACAAGTTTGTTTTTTTAATAGTAGTATAGATTAGAAGGAGAGTCAATCGAAATAATAAATAGTAGACAAACATAGTGAGTTCATTGTAGGTCTCTAAAAAAATAGTTTAGCGGAGGAGGATGGAATGTTGAACCCAGTGTTAGACAGGTACAAACCTTTGTTCCCCACATATTAAGCCTTCGGTTTGTTGCGACGTCGACGCCATGAACACTTGGTTGGATGGACCGACCGACATTAAAACAACAAAAATCGGCAGATGCAGAATTAAAGATTAATTTTATTGCAATAGATAGAAGCTTAATCATGCACGTACAGGAGATGAAGAGCGATGAGAGCATCAGTGACGGGCCTCTTGTCCCGTTGGACGTGCGGCCTGGTTGGCGGCCAATCCTTGGAGCCGTTGTCCCAGTCGAGAAGTAGGGTGGCGGGCGGGCTCGTGGGTGGAGCTTTCACGTCGAAAAAGAAGACGTTAGCGGAAGCGGAAACGAAGCAGAGCATGTTCACCAGGATACCGCAGCGGCCGCGCGGTGGCGCCGCAGTGGACGGCGATTGTCCCCGAAACCACCACCGGATGTTGGGTAGCAGTGCGCTTGGCTGCAGTATTGGTGGTGGCGGCGAGCGTTGGAGCAGGCCGGCGGGCGGACGGTGAGGTGGAGGAGAAAGACGCGTGAAGGAGCGGAGCAGCCGCAGCGTCGCCGTGCCCATGGCCATGGTGACTGGCGGCGATCGATCGTCTATGTATGACGTGCTGGTAGCCAGCTTTTGGTTTGGATCGATCGCTATCTATACTTCTATACTACTATTAAAAGAGCAAACATGTTGGGATACTTTTAATCTTGTCCGTTTAATTTTTGATCAACGATCCAGATTGTCCCGATGTCGAGCAGCAAACATTTTAAATCTTGTATGTTTAATTTTCGATCAAGGATCCAGATTATCCAAAAATCTACCAAAAACGCAAGCACAAGCGTCTACTAGCAATCCCGATCTGAAACGATTCGTATGAAAAAAAGAAAAAGAAAAAGGAAAAGAAAGGCAAGCCTCCCGATGGAATCATCGGAACCAATTCCGATCGGCCGGCCATGATCGGGCCAAAGCAAACTCAGCCCAGCCAAGCATCGACTACCTGGCTTCGCTCACATCGCCCGTCTCTTCTTCTCCTATGTTTTCTGATACGAACTCTGCTATAACCTGTCCAATCAGGTCAATCTGCCTGCCTGTCGCGTTCTATGATTTTTCCCAAGGCTGAGCGGTCTTCTCTTGCATGGATCTTGCTTGGCTCACCTTGATGATGAGTTGATTTGCCGTGGTGAGCATGGCCGCGATAGATCTTGCATGGTGTCTTAGGAGTTGGGCGGTGAGATTAATTTTGTGCAGCAAATTGCAACTTAATGGAGAAGTTTTAGATCAATCACGGAATAAATGATTACAGATAGATATGCAGCAGGTTTGATCGCTGGCTGATTAAACCATGGTTAATACTGTATTATTCAAAAATTCATGATCATTATTCTTCCCCATGTATTACTGTATTTGTTAAACAACAGTAATAAACAGGGCAAAGGGCCAATAGAAAATTGTCCCCTCTGAACTTTTTCATGTTCAGACATAGAATATTCTGAAATATGTTCACCTTTACCTGAAATGTGTACCAAGTTATGAAGAAATAGTTTATTATTTGTCCCTCTTGTAGACATATCTCTATTATAGGCCCCTCGTGAATGAATAGGCGTCATGTCAGATGATCCTTGCTCAAGATAAACCACTAGCAGATATAAATTTCTGAAACCAATATTTCAACATGTTAAACCTGTCATTGTCTGTTCAGTATGCTCTTCTACCCTGTCGAAATCAGTTCCTATCGTCAGATGGATTGAGTTGCTCTGATCTAGATAGTTAGTTGCTGTGCATACAGTCGTCTCATTCTTTTAAAATCCAGATGCCAATTAGTCATGTCTAAGACTTACCAAATCCAGATGCCAATTACTAATGTAAAAAAAAAATTGTGTTGAAATCTTTATTCTGCTTTTTTTTTATTTGCAGGTGAAACAACCATTACAACTCGATTACAGAAAGGTCCTCGAAGAAACCGAAATTACAACGAGCCCCTCACTGCTACACAGCTTCGTCTTGAACCACGGCGCCGTCGATGGCGTGTCGCCGCCCCTGCTCTCCTTCAAGCTCTGGATCGAGAGCAGCCCCCCAGCGCGCGAGGGTGTCACCGAACGCCGGCCCCAAAGGGCCACACCAGTGGACGTCGCCGAAGCCGTCGCATCGAGCCGCAACAGCCGCATCAAGGTCTTCAACAACCGGGACCGCCGCCAAGTCGATCCCGAGCGGGGGACGCCGAACTCGCCAGATCCGCAGACCGCCGAGCTCGAGGAAGCCAGCTGCTTGACGAAGAAGCTCCCGGGAGCGCCGTCGCCGGAGGGAAAGCACGCCGACACCAAACACCACCCCGGCCGCATCCCCGCCTCCAAGACGCCGCCGGCCGGACCCAAACCTACCCCTACACTATAAACAGGCCTCGATCTATGGATTCCCCAGCCTCCCGCCGCCGGAGCGGCCGGCGGAGGCGGAGGAATCCACAGATCGGAGGCGAGCGAGGTGGGGGAGACTCGGAGGTTCAAGAATTCGCCTCTCAGCACTGTTGGCGGGGAGAGAGGAGAACGTCCAGAGTACGTGTATGTTGTGGTAGAAATCTTTATTCTGCTTCTTTATTCTGCTTAGTGCCTGATGTTGCTTATTACGGTATATGATAGTGCTGAGCGACGGTGGAAGACTCCATGCCTCTATCGGTCTTGTTTCTGATTCGGGAATCGGAATTTGCGATAGTAGTGCTGATTTTGAACAGTCAATATTGAGTTGGTGCGCCTGCTGGTTGGTTTTCATGGTCGCGTACAGACTACAGACTGACCGATCAATATTTAGTTGGTGCAGTGCCTGCTTACAGATACAGACTAGCGCCTACTAGCTGGCTCATTTGGATTGATCTAATTGCTAGCTAGTTGTATTTTCACATAGTAGCATACCTCAGTTGGATTCTCAAAAAAAACATATATAGGTTGTATTTTCATCATTTGTCACATGCATGAGAAGACTTACGTGTTGTCCAATGTTTGTTCATTTGTTCTATTGCATTGTGTAATTATGATATATTTTCATGTTGGTGGAGCAAATTTCACGCGCCATGCTTTAGGCCTCGGGATTTTACGTGTTGTCCAATTTAAGGTTATATGGGTTGACCGACTTTGGGGTGCAAAATATGGATCGTACAAACGTTTTTTAATCAGAAGTTGATTTTTTTTCACCTTCATGATAGTACCATATTGCGAGTTATCTGTGCTGCTATTGACTTGCACCAAAAGAGAATTCATCCAAGTAGATCCTGATACCTTTTTTTTCTTACTTGTAAATTGTCCCTTATAATTGTGAAGACGTGCGTTGCACGTACATTCCAACTAGTATTATTAAAAGAGCAAACTTGTTGAGATACTTTAAATCTGGACCGTTCAATATACGATCAAACAGCCCAGATCGTCCCAATGTTTGACAACTCAACAATGTCCGATTTTTTCCGTTTTACCCTCCCACCAAATCACATAATACTACTAAATTGCCACAACACACCTGTTCGTTTTCGTGAAAATTACACGGATTGCCACCCCTAAAATTCTTCTTGAGTGATCAGTTAAGTGATGGATTGTACAGACAACTGTTGCACTTTAGGTTGTACAGACAACTGACTGTTTCCTTATTTGTACCCGTTGCACTTTAGAAGGTGTGTACAGGAGTACAAAGTAACCAAAGAACAAAACTACAAAATCCTAGGAATGCAGCCATTTGTGCTGCAGTCCGCAAAAATACATAGGGTGAGTGATCAGTCTGGCTCCCTTGGTCGTAGCAACAGGTCAGCAGCACCAGTGCGCCCTGCGTCCCTCCAGCATTTGGCTTCGTCGATGATGCGTGCATGCAGTCTTGTTAGAGATTCAGCTTTGTTGTTGAAAATTTTCGAGTTTCTCTCCTTCCAAACCGTCCACCAGGCGAGGGGCACAAGCGCACACCAATTCTTCTTGAGTGTTGGTGGTAACTGCCGGCGCGAGCGCATATCATGAATCCATGATATATTGCTGCTTTATTGGCACCGGGAGCCAAATACCATGAATCCATGATTATTTTGTCATTATTATTATTATTATTGGCAGGGGACTAATTCTTCATGTTACTTTTTTTAAACACGAGTTGAAAATTTTGTATTGATAATGTGTGACTAGAGTTTATGATAACTTATTGGTAATCCACTCTGCTGTAACCCATGGACACTTGAGTTGAGGGGCTATTCAATTAGTTATTCCTTGCCTCACACGTTTTTGGCCTGCGTAATTATATTACCGCGAGTTCAGTATAGTTTTTAACTTTTAGAGGCTTATATTTCTTGTTTCTATCTTCTAGAAGCTGCGCTCACATCAATAGGCTTCATTCTGATCAACACGTGCATGCATTTGAATTGTCAGGCTTGTATATAATATTAAAATGTAACTCATGAAAAGATGAATGCCATTCAAAAAATGTATGTTGTGTTATAATTTGGAGACGTGCGTTGCACGTGCAAAGCAACTAGTATTATTAAAAGAGCAAACTTGTTGTGATACTTTAAATCTGGACCGTTCAATATACGATCAAACAGCTCAGATCGTCCCAATGTTTGACAACTCAACAATGTCCGATTTTTCCCGTTTTACCCTCCCACCAAATCACATAATGCTACTAAATTGCCACAACACACCTGTTCGTTTTCGTGAAAATTACACGGATTGCCACCCCTAAAATAACGATTTGTTAATATAAAAACTATTTGAACAACTCAACACACACGATTCGATCCCCTTCTATGTTGCCTACGCCTCTCACCGCACCATGGCCGTTGCCGTCCCGAGCGCCGTCCGGCCTGCTGTCCTCCACGGGCCACGGCTCCACGCGCACCACATCATCCTCGCGTCTGGAGCTCGCCCCTCGGTCTTACCCGCGCCCCTTCTCTCCCGTGCGATGCTGCCGCTACGACGGGACACTGGAGTTGGTCCGCTCTGGAAAACTTGATCCCCGCCAAGTCTGGCAGCCTATGTCAGCGTCCCAGCTCGGGTCACGGTCGACGTCCAAGAACTGCAGCCGGAGGCGGAGCGTCGGCGTGTGCGTGCTCGCCGCCGCGGTCGTCCAAGAACTGTATCCGAAGGCGGAGCGTCGGCCTGTGTGTCTTGCCGCCGAGGACGTCGAAGCCGTGGATCAGGATCACGTTGGGCTTGTACTCAGGACTGTTGCGACGACGACGACTACCAGAGAGAGAAGGGCAGAGCAGCGGCCGGCGGGAGCACCAGAGGAGGCCGCGCTCTGAGGACGGCGCCAAACTGAAGAGTCACCGTCCGAAATTCAACTCCAACACGAATTGTACTTTGAGTCTTTGATACAAACTCAGTTCGAACACGGATGCGTTGCAAGCGAACCATGGCGCCAACCGCTACCCGACCTCTCCCCTGCCCCTACCGCCGGCGGCCGCGGCAGGTGGTGATTCTTCTCCAGGACTCCAGGAGCACCACGGCGAAGTAGGACACGCGCATGAGGTGTTCGATCGGATGCCTGCACTTGACGTTGCCTCCCTACAGCACGCTGGAATAAGTTCGACGGCCGCATCAGCGACTTGGTCGACGTTGACCTGAAAATATTTTCAAGATGAAAATTTTAGTGTGAAATTCAGAATGCATAAGTGCCCCCGTCCAGAAGTCTTTACAGATGCGCGGGCTAACAATCCCGATCGACAAGATCTCATGTCGTCCACCTCACCCCTGGTTTCGTTGCTCCTGCAGTATCCGGGTTGACTAATTAGACCAAGGTAATGCGACTCTCAATTATACATATGCTCTATTTTCTGTAATCTAATCCCGTGGGGTGGCATGGTGCTCTTGAGCTTCCTCTACTGTAGTTTGCTGGAACTAACAAAATTTGTTTGTGCTTAGAATTTTACTGTCACTCGCGTACTCGCTCTGGCTTGCTGTGGTGTAACGTGTTGTAGGTTGCTGATTTCTGTAGGTGTTGTTCTCGCTTGCAAGGGCGGCCGGCGGCCGGGTAGCAGTGAAACTAATATTCTCATTCACACTTTGAAATTGAACCGCAAACAAAGGATAGCTGATTTTTCCCACTGATCGTTCAGAATTCAGATAGCTTGACTGAGACAGGGCAAAGGTAGAAAAGAATTGGTTGTCTGAACTATGAACCCACCGCTTCTATAATCTATACCAGCCCCACCACATTGGGCACTGTGTTCTATATATGGTGTGAAGGAGTTGCCTGATTTTTGAAGCTCTAGGCTCTTGTGTGCAGAAGTGAAACTTCGAGTGTTGAAACTGACGTACAAGATGGTTTCAAAAAATATTCTTGCTTCTCCATGTCAACAAGTTGATTTTGGCCAAGTTTTTATTATTATTTGATCATTTGCTATTATGAGAATAAGCTCATGCAGAGCCTATCAAAGATTGTTGTGGTGCATGTTGTACATTGATTGTGAAGCCTAATATGCAGAAATTAACAAATACTATTATATATCAGAGATAGTTGTTTTGTTTTTGGACAAATTACATTTCCTTATACCAACTCAATATTTGTCAAAAAAAAGTTTGATCAACATGGACCAACTACAAATGCAATCTAGAGTGACGGGTATATAGAGCACATATGAATGTCTTTCACTACTGCTATGTTTTCATAATAGATTATGATTCGTGCGTTGCACGTGCACGTTCACTAGTTTTGCTAAAGCAACATGCCTACTCTCAATCAAATAAGAAAAGGAATCTCAACGATGGCCTGCTGACTTAGCGACTCGTCTAACTCTGCGACCCGCATCATGCATACGAGGAGGCAAGCTATGCGCCGGCCACGGCCAGGAGTTCTGTGTTCCTCCCCTGACATGTTAGATTTGTATTGTACAGAATTAATTGCTCAATGTTTCAAATTTGCACCAAGATTGTGTGCTACATCAGTGAGCATGGTAGAGGTTGAGGTACGTATTTCGCTTTCTCCCATGTCTTCTTAAAACCACCAACATTTTTTTCTATCCCAAGTCTTCTTAAAATATCTGCAATTTCATGTATTTTTCTTCAAATTATTACTACTATGACATCCTTTCTGGTGTTTCGCTTAGTACCCAACCATGGACGCAAGCAGGACGGCACCCTCCCAATTATTTTACTTTGTACAATCGATAAAGGCTGTCTGGCTTTGGTTCAATTGGAACCACTTCCGCTCAACTCATAGTGTAATTCATGCTTGATTTTTTAGAACAGGCATATCATGCATACATAAACATATTTGTTATTAAGTTTATTAGCACAACCAAAACTCAAATATATTAATTGACCTTTCAGCTATTATTTATATATGGGACTATTCTACAACCCCTCTTTAAGAGATGGTAGAATAGCTATTCTACAACTCTCCCCAAATAAGCAGTATCTTATCCCGAACTTGACCCGAACATAAGAGCTTCTTCCGCGTCGGCGCGGGCCGCCATCGCTCGCCCGCGCCGGAGTCCGGCGAACTTCGCCGAGCAGGAAGACCTTTTTCCGCATCCACTGATCCTGCCTCCTGCCCGTTCTACCTACCACCGCTGGCCGATGTACTCTGCCCGAGTCCCCTCGCACCAGTGTGAATCGCAGCTGCCGTAACTTGTCCAGATCGACGGCGCGACGGCCGGCCGCCTTCCTCCTGCGTGCGCCCGGTCTTCTTCCTCAACGGTGCGATCTCACTCAACCATGGCGCATCCCTGGTCCCTCTCCTCCATTGCCCCGACGCCCTGCCCAAGCGCCACGAGCCCTGGTTCTACCGCGGCTCGCCATGGATACGTTCTGTAGCACCGCCGCGGAAGGGATAGGTGGCTGCCCGTTGGACTTCTGCTCGCTGCCGTCGACTCTCGTTGCGCCATGGACTCTGCCTCCGTGCTTCACTGACCCCATCTGGACTCCGGCGCATCATCGTCGTTGACTTCTGTTCGCTCCTGGCGTGGACTCCCTCTGCTGTACCCCAACCTCCGCTGCCGGCGTCAACTCCCTCGAGTGCCAGCTTGTACTCCTCAAGTGCCGCTCTGAACTCACATGGGCACCAGGTTCGTGCAGTACTAGAGCAGGACGTTCGCCCGGCCGTCATCCAGGATACTGAGCACTGCCGGCTAGCTGAAAGCCAACACCGGTGAAGTTAACTGTTGCCTAGTCTGAACTCTTACTTTTTCAGCTATTAAACTGCGATGCCGAACTGTTAAGTTGGTCCAGGTCTGGAATTTTCGTCCGCCGTGCAGCCCGCTGCTGTTGTGATGCCACACGGGAGATTCTTCAGATGGATGTCAATTTTGTTCTCAGTTCAGTCTGTAGTTTAGCAGTTGGTCCTAGTGCAGTTTTTATAGTGAAGTTCAAAGCCAATTGCATGTTGACTGGGGAGCTACTGCATGCGATTCACTGCTGCTAATTAATATCTGAACTGCGGCTATTTCGTGAACTTCTTGCCGGCGTCGAGTCGTTTCCTAGTGTAGTTCAAACCTCAAAAGTCGTGGTTCATGAAGTTCGTTTGTTGATCTCTATTTGTTGTTGCATGCTACTGTTGTAGTATTAATCGTGGTGAAGGTCAGTGGGTCACAGTTTATCCGTTTGTAGGCTACTGGTTGGTTTAGAGTGCAGTTCAGAGACTACTACTGTGTACACTAGCTATGTGTATATAATTTTTTATACATATTATCTAAGAGTTATTCACTTTTTCGTCACACGAAGTTTGCTTCTTATACGCGTGAAGTTCAATTGCTTTCCTAATGAAGTTAACTTCAAATGAGTTCATTTGCGAAAAATTTCTGAAGTTAACTTATGTGACGAGCGAAGTTCTAAAAAAATGATGGTCAGCCGAGAAGTTTATTTGCGAAAAAATTATGAAGTTCGCTTATGTGACGAGCAAAGTTCTGAAACAATGATGGTCAGTTCAGAAGTTTATTTGTGTTTTTTTCTGAAGTTCACTTTATGTGACGAGCGAAGTTCCCAAAAAATTATGGTTAACCGAGAAGTTCATTTGCGAAATTTCTGTGAAGTTCACTTAAAAAAGCCGAAGTTAATTTATGTGTTCGGCGAAGTTCAGAAAGGGTTGTAGAATAGCTATTCTACAAGTGGTTGTAGAATAGCTGAGACCTATATTTACCATGTTAATTACAACAATTTAGAAAAAAATATGCTTAGAGCAATTATGACAATTTTGTGAGTTTTGCTCTTCCCAATTCAATACGTTAGAAACCCATTCTCTCATTGGCGATTAAAAACAACGAATATTATTTCATTCTTAGTAAGATTTCCCGCCACAACGCTGGGCATCATCTAGTACATTGAATAGGACCAGTTTATAATGTCCATTTTAACTATTACTAGTCTAATGCATCACATGTCAATATAACTAGAACAATACCCGCACGGTGCAGCGGGTATGTCTTAAGAAATCTAATAAACGCATGAAACTTGAACTTGACTATAGAAATATACAAGCAAGAAAGTTCACTTGATTGGTGAAACTAATTCCGGTATTCCACTATCACATGATTTAGTTTTGAAATAACGTAGCTAGATGTTGTGATCTTATCATTCGAATAGCAAAAAAGTATGACAAGCACAATTAAAAGTATGTAAAAAAATGATGTGCATACTTGCATGTAGAGATAGAAAATAAGTAATGAATGTTAGTGGAACAGCATGGACAATTGGTTGGCTAAGATTTCTCGCCACAACACACGGGCCTCATCTTGTACATTGCATAGGAGACGTCTATAGTGCACATTTTAACTACTACTAGTTTAATCCACCATGTGTTGGTACCGCCCCTCTTTCTTTTCTTGCATCCCATGTCAATATAATGCACATGAATATTTGCGTGTATAAAAAGATAGCCACGTAGTAATTGATCTTTGCTTGAATGTATTTCGATAAAAAAATGATTTTTTATTCGAAACATGCATGAGATCTGCATGTTGATAAATAAGAAAGGAGAGGTTCAGGTCATAGAAGACCTACATACAGCGACCCAAAACATGGAGGGGAAAAGTCTAGACAACCACGACCAAAAAAACAAGAAACAAGAAAGGAAAAACTGCGACCAAGGGCACTACGCAGCTACTACTGAAAACTTAGACGACCCTCGCTAACGACCGCCCATTGTAGTGCCTCAGACTTGATGTTCTCGGTTAAAATGTGCATCGGTTTAGCCATTTTATCAAACACTCTCTTATTCCTTTCGCACCATATCGTCCAGATTACTAGCATGAAGATGGCGAGGAATTTTTTCCTGTTCCCATGTAGTCTTTTTTCACTGTGTAGACACCATTTATTTAGCAAAGAGCCCGCCTGCGGCTTGATCTGGATTAGACGGGCCCATCCCAGGATATTACACCAAAGGATGTTGATCACCGCACACCTCATGAACAGGTGCTTGGCGCTCTCATCATCCGCGTTGCAGAAAGCACATCTCAGATTATGTGGTAGGCATCTCTTAGCCAGCTTGTCTGCGGTCCAAACTCGCCTTCTGTAGAGCAACCACGCAAGAGCTTTGGCCTCCCAGATTGCCTTGGCCGCCTCACAATTAGTGTTGGTGGCAAATTGGGCAGCATAGACGGATTTAGCGGAGTACACGCCACTAGGTTCCCAGGTCCAAGTCCAGATGTCTTCAGAACCGGGGTTTAAGACCAACGACCTTGTTTCTTCCCAAAGAGAAACCGCCTGCACTCAGGGAGGCCCTCAGTGACCGTTCTAGAAGCACTTGATGTCTTTGATCAAATTGCACTCAGGGAGGCCCTCAGCGACCGTTCTAGAAGCTCTAATCGCGGGATGCACCGCGCGATAAACCTCCGGTGCAATATTCTTCACCGAGCGATCTAGAATCCACTTATCCGTCCAGAAGAAGGTTTTACGACAGTTTCCAATTTCCACTCGAGCTGCAGCGTTAAAGAGATGCCTAATTTTCTCATCAACGGGTGCTATCAGGGGGCTCCAAGCCCTGTCTGCAGTTCTAGCATTCCATGCCCAGCTTACTAGAAGAGCCGAGTGCATGATCTCGAGATCCATGATTCCTAGCCTACCTTTTGGCTTCGGTCTGCACCACCCCAGGGGCCAAGCGACCAAGCTGTGTCCTCCACTGACCGTATCCGTTCCCTTCCACAAAAAGGCCCTACAGAGTTTATCGACTGCTTTGAAGAACCATGGTGGAGGGTTTAGCGACATGAGGTGGAAAATAGCCATGGCTGACTGCACTGATTGGACTAGAATCAGTCTTCCACCTTGAGTTAACATGTGGGTTTTCCAAGCGGCGAGCCTTTTTTTATCTTGTCGAGCAAACTATGAAATTCCTCTTTCTGTGCTTTCTTGTAGTGAAGGCGCAGGCCCAAATATTTGATGGGCAACGGCTCCACCTTGCAGGCAAGAATGGCGCTGATTTCAACCACCCGATCCGAGTCACAAGTGATGAGGGTGATGCTGCTCTTGGACATGTTGCACCGCAGTCCAGAAACCCCTCCAAAAGCCTCTAGTAGAAATCTGATTGTATTTGCCTCTTGAGTGGAAGGGTTCATGAAAAGGATCACGTCATCCGCGTACACCGAGAGTCGCTGCGGTATATCTTGCCTCGCATGTACCGGAGATAAAAGTCTCTCTTCTTCAGCCTACGAGAAAAGCAAGCTGAGGGCATCCATTACTAGGATGAAAAGCATTGTCGAGAGTGCATCCCCTTGCCGAAGCCCGTGAGCATGCCAAATGGTGGGGCCGGGATTTCCATTCAGCAAAATGCTAGTTGATGCCACTAGTACAGAACGACACATCGGATACCCCTCTATGGAAACGGCAGGGGTTAGGCGACGGAGATCGCTTTCCGCGCGGCCAGTGCGTACAAACCTGACCTGGGCCGCGGCTGGCCCGTCAACATAGGTAACGGAGAAAGTATTAACTCCGTTACCCATAGTATTGGCAACGGTCTTAATTCTGGCTCCGTTTCCGATATGTGCCTCTATAGCAACGGAGACTTTTGGGTGTCCGTTTCCAATGTGGACACGTTCCATCTTCTTGGAATTCGAAGCGAGGCGAGTAAATGCCATGGCGTAGTGGCACCGCCCACTACTCCTTGAAAACCCCAATCCTTGCTAGCTCAAGACGCCACCGAATCTGCTCTCTCTCTCTCGCTCGCTCGTCCCTCCTACTGATTAGCGAAGATGCCTCGCAGCAACGACACACAGGAGCACACTGAGTCGCCGCGGGACAGTCCCCCCGTCAGCGGCGAGTCCGTTGAAGGACCGACGCCGGAGACGAGCGACGACGAATACGCCAACTTCCATGATCCCACCTTGATGCTGGGCCCGCCGAAGATTGATTCTGATGATGAGTCAACCGAAGAGGAGAAGGAGGAGGAGGAGGACGATGAGGACACTAGTACAGAACGACACATCGGATACCCCTCTATGGAAACGGCAGGCGTTAGGCGACGGAGAATCGCGCTTTCCGCGCGGCCAGTGCGTACAAACCTGACCTGGGCCGTGGCTGGCCCGTCAACATAGGTAACGGAGAAAGTATTAACTCCGTTACCCATAGTATTGGTAACGGTCTTAATTCTGGCTCCGTTTCCGATATGTTCCTCTATAGAAACGGAGACTTTTGGGTGTCCGTTTCCAATATGGACACGTTCCATCTTCTTGGAATTCGAAGCGAGGCGGAGTAACTGCTATGGCATAGTGGCGTAGTGGCGCCGCGGCACCGTCCATCTCAGTACGCCACTTCGCCGTAGCCATGGATACTCCTAGCAACTCCTCGGGCGTTCGCCGCAGCAGTTTCCCGCTTTTGCTGAATTGGAACCGCGTCGTCGTGCCGGAGGCTGTCGCGCAGAGGCACTGGCAATATAGGAGGCCAGTGCCCTGGTCAAATGTTAGCCTCCCCGCTGGCTGGCGCGTCAACGACAGGAGGATGCCTATGCCGCCGGAAGAGGACGCGGGATCCTCGGGCGCCCGCGACCGCAGCCGCTCGCCGCGGCGGAGAGACGCTCGTCCGTGGTCGCCTGGATGGAACCGCGTCATCGTCGGGCAGGCCGTCGCGGAGCGGCACTGGCAATATAGGAGGCCAGTGCCATGGTCAAAGGTTCGGCTACCCGGTGGCTGACACCTCAACCGCGCGTCGGTGCCTATGCCACCAGAAAGAGTTGAGTTGCTTCAGAGCCGCCGGCTCCTCCTCCCGCCAGAGCTGCGCGACGATCCTGCCTATGACAACGACGAGATGTGGGAGGGGCGCACGGGCGGCGATGACATCGTCGGCGAGGAGCCGCGCGACGACACGGACGACTACGCGGCTCTCCTCGCATACGAGCAGGAGAAGGTGGAGGCCGAGGAGTAGTTATAGTTATTTATTTTTATGTTCTTCAACTTCAATACTAGTAGAGATCAGTATAAGCCCAGTGTGTCAGTGAAAAAATCAAAGGAAACGGTTGTTTATGCCCTCCGTTTCCGATGTTCTATTTTGCTATAAATGCGCCCTTCACACAGCCCTAAACTCTATCGCTCACTCTCAGCCTCACTCCCAAAGTGTGGCGGCGCCTCCACGCAGCACCAGATCTTAGCTCCACCGTGGCGGCGCGCATATCCCTCCCTCCGACCGTGGCGGCGCGCATCTTCCTCCCTCAGACCGTGGCGGCGTGCATCTCCCTCCCTCCGACCGTGGCGGCGCGCATCTCCCTCCCTCCGACCGTGGCGGCGCGCATCTTCTTCTCCTCCGACCGTGTCGGCGCGCATCTTCCTCTCCTCTGACCGTGGCAGCGCGTACCCGTTCTTTGCTCCACCCGGGCAGATCTCGTCGCCTGATCTGTAGCTGGAGGGCGCATGGCGTGTCGATCCGAGGACGACGAGGACGACTACATACTCCCGCCGCCAGATCCAAAGGTAATACATCTATTTGTGACCGGCCGTCGTGCCGACGAACTAGGGTTGTTGTCATTGTTCTGCTTAGGTTTTCTTCCATAGGACACTCATGAACAGAACTAGATCTAGGGTTGTAATACATCCGAGGACGATGAGGACGACCACTGGCGGATCCACCTTGAGCCAGCCGGGTGCACAGGACACCGGGAGAAGGAATTTTTCTTTGTAAATTAGCAATTTTTCATCACATATGCACCCCTAAAAATTGTTTTAAATGTATTGTGGTAACATGTGTGCATCCTGATTCAATATGTTCTAGCTCCGCCACTGAGGACGACTACGTAGTGTCGCTCGAAAAGAACATAACTAGCACAAATCGGTAGTGTATGAAACTCATGGCTGACTTATCTCCTTTGCAAAACAGATGTACATTTCGGTGACACTGTATAAAAAGCCGGGTCCTTAGCCAAGATGCGCTTGTCGTCCGGCATAATTGTTGGTACATAACAACTATGCAATGGATTTGTAAGTTTGTTATTCTGTCTTACGCATCCTTTTGTGTTGTATGTCCTTTATGCTAGATGTATAGTGAGCTAACATGGAGTCATATATTCTCTCTTTGCATTTCAGTGACCACTTTACAAAAGAGGCACCTTCAGTACATCAGCACTCGCTTGTTGCACTATGTGCAGAGCATGGTGCTGATCCGTTTAGCTTATTTAAATGAGCTAAATACAAGGTCGGGGACAAAGCGGCGAGTTGATTATATTTTGGCGACACCGTCCAAGAAGAAGATTGAATTCATGAACTCTAACAGCAAGTCATGAAGATAAATTAAGTTGGAAATGACAAGGATAAGTTTAGAGAGGCATGACATAGATAGATTTAGCTAGACATGTCAATGATAGATTTAGAGATGCATGACAATGAAGATAAGTAATTGGTTGTCTTGTGATGCAATGTATCGGTGACATTTGTTATACCTTATGAATGAATGAATTTGTTAGCCTTTTTGTGCTTCTGCTGTGAAATTTTAAATGTCCAGTGCCAAATCTATTCCTGCTCTAGGCTTATGAAGAAACCTCAATGCAAACGAGCAGAAACAGAATCTCCGTTACTGATGTTCCGACACATCAGAAACGAAGGTTGTGCACAACCGTTGCCAAACCGACGCCTCATCAGCGATGGTTTTTCGCCTCCGTTACCGATGAGGGCCTTCACATCAGTAACGGGGTCGGGGACACGGACCCTTTTTCCGTTTCCGATGGGGTTTTTGGTCCGTTTCCGATGTGTCGTTCTGTACTAGTGGGAGGACGAGGCGGAGGCGCCGGTCCCGAAGAAGGGAGCCCCGGCGACGGAGAAGAAAGCCGCCGCCACCGCCTCCGATATGCTGCTGCCGCCGCCGCTGCCACCACCTCCAATTGCCCCCAATAAGCGAGGCCGTGAGAAGGACGAGGATTGCGCGGAAGCAGGGCGCAAGAAAAACAAGAAGTAGCTAGTAGTAGTTCTATAAGTTCTCCAACTGTAATTTACTTTATTATTATTAATATGTACTGCGTATGTAATGTAGTAATCACTAATATTAATATAAGTATCCTATAAGTGGTTTTCTCCATATAGTAGAGATTAGGAAAATATTATTCCAGAGAGTAGAAGAAATTCCACAGAGTGCGCGCGTAGGTCCCACACCTCAGTGGAAGAAACACAAAGGAAACGGTCCTTCTAAAGAACCGTTTCCTATGTTTTACCTATATATATGGGCGTACAGAGCAAAACCTAACACTCGTTTCCTCACTCTGTCCCAGTATGCTAGATATGTTCGTGGCGGCGCCTCCTGGCGTTGCGGCCATCGCCGGCGCCGTGGCGGCGCCGTCTCCGCCCAGACGACGGCTATCACGGCGAGGTCTTCGCCATCTCCCCCGACACGGCGAGGTCTTCGCCATCTCGCCCGACACGGCGAGGTCGTCCCTCTGTCCGCTTCCTCTGCCTCCACCACTTCCGGATCTGCTAGATCGATCCAACGGCGACGTGAAGAAGGTATCAGATCCACATCCGGTAGTTCTATCTAGATCATTTCTTGATGTAGTTAACTTGCCTATTGTGCACTTGCAACTAGTGGTAGTTTAGCTTACTTGTTGATAGTAGTTCAGTTCACATCCGGTAGTTCTATCTAGATCATTTCTTGATGTAGTTAACTTGCCTATTGTGCACTTGCAACTAGTTGTAGTTTAGCTAA
The DNA here is from genome assembly GCA_947311845.1 of Poa pratensis. NCBI lineage: Eukaryota > Viridiplantae > Streptophyta > Magnoliopsida > Poales > Poaceae > Poa > Poa pratensis. The sequence goes on along the minus strand of CAMZMU010000050.1, from coordinate 702,149 downwards.
CTTGTTGAAAGTAGTCCAGTTCACATCCGATAGTTCTATCTAGATCATTTCTTGATGTAGTTAACTTGCCTATTGTGCACTTGCAACTAGTTATAGTTTAGCTAACATCTATCTAGATCATTTCTTGATGTAGTTAACTTGTCTATTGTGCACTTGCAACTAGTTGTAGTTTAGCTAACTTGTTGATAGTAGTTCAGTTCACATCCGGTAGTTCTATCTAGATAATTTCTTGATATAGTTAACTTGACTATTGTGCACTTGCAACTAGTTGTAGTTTAGCTAACTTATTGATAGTAGTTCAGTTCACATCCGGTACTAATTTCTTGATGTAATTAACTTGCCTATTGTGCATTTGCAACCGGTTGTAGTTTAGCTAACTAGTTCATGTGAAAACATGAGTCTATTTCGGTGACACTGCATAAAAAAGTCGGAGACACAGAACAAACAATGGACACTACTCAAGACAGTAGTGTTTGTTAACTTTCCCATAATGTCCTCCAATTATATACACAGTTCAGTACACACTAAATACTACTATATACTTCATATTATTGTGTTAAATTATTCGTTCTATCTAGTAGTGTCAGAACTAACATAAATCCTTATTTACATTTAGAGATATCAAGCTATTCCCTTTCAAACTACACCATACATATCCACCGCCGCTATTGTGACGTTTTGGTACGCTGCATAAAATACTTTTTTAAGTAAGAGTGTTTTATACAGTGTCGCCGAAATGTCACATCGATGACGTATTAGATTAGATTTCGGTGACACTGCATAAAAAATCCAGAGCCGGTGGTGGCCTCCATAGAAAGGATGATCGGTGTCAGGCATCTTATGAAGCTGCTGACATCGCAATATCTTGTTGACAAGCCGTGTGTTGGCTGCTCCGGTTCATCAATAAGAGCCACCTCAAGACATAGGTAAGATATCGTTTCAGTTTGCTTAAATTCATAGTGTATTTGCTTTAGCATATTATTTAACAATTGTAACTCTATTTACAGATGTATAGGGTCCAAAGCTTCAACATCCTTCTCTCAAGAAGTTGAGATAAGAAGAGATTGCTAGAGTGACACCTGCGAGGATTGTGGACAAGGATGTAGGGAAGAAATCATATATTCTTTCCGTCCTTTGACATGATAGGCTTAGTATAGATGAAATCTGTTATCGTTTTACCTCTTATGTTTGTCACATCTTGTGATGCAATTGTAAAGGTGAAATTGTGATGGAAATGTAAAGTTACATTATGATATGAATGAAATCTGTTACCGTTTTAGTATTTGATCTTGTGCTGTGAGATTTTAAGTATCTAGTGGCATTTGTAAACGTGGCATCCTGTAACCGAAATATGAGAAATGCTCAGTGCAAACGGGTGGATGGCAAACTCCGTATCTGATGAAGGAAAACTAAGGAAACGGAGGTCTGCGCACAACCGTTGCCAAATGGAGACCTCATCGGAAATGGTTTTTGGCCTCCGTTACCGATGAAGGTCTTCACATCAGTGACAGAGGCGGGGACACGGACCCTTTCTCCGTTGCCGAAGGGGTTTTTGGCCCGTTTCCGATGTGTCGTTCTGTACTAGTGTGCGGAGGCCAGCAACAAGGTAATCCAAGAAATCCATTTACGACCAAAACCTTTTTTCCGGAGAATTTCGAGCAGAAATTGGCAAGCCACGGTGTCGAAGGCCTTGGCGATGTCTAATTTCAGCAGCAACGATTGGCATCTTTTGTTTCTCAAGAACCTGATCGACTCCCTCACAAGTTTGAAGTTGTCATGCAAAGAACGACCCTTCAAAAAAAAACCTGATTTTTGCCGAACAACGAAGGTAGGACGACCGCCAATCATCGAGCAAGCACCTTGGAAAAGATTTTTGCCAGGCTATGGACTAGGCTAATTGGACGAAAGTCCCCAGGTTCACTAGCTCCAGGCTTTTTAGGCAGCAGGATGGTGTAAGCATTGTTGACACACTCAGAAAATAACGACGAACTATGGAAGGCTTTGAAAGCTTCTAGAAGATCCTTTTTAATCGTATGCCAACACTTTTGGTAAAAAAGTGTGGTGAAACCATCAGGTCCTGGGGCCTTTTCCTTGGGCATATCTTTCAAGGCTTCCCAAATTTCCTCCTCGGTGAAAGCAACATCTAGTGTGCTCAAATCCATCTCATTCATGCCGATGTAGTCCAAATTTAGTTGTGATGTTCTAGCTGTGGGAACCCTAAACCTGCTTTTGTAATGCTCAAAGTGGGTGTTTTGTATATATTCTTGTGAGGATAGGACCTGATCCCCATCATGGAGACTTCCAATATAATTCCTTCTTCTTCTATGGCTAGCGTGCAAGTGGAAGAAACTAGTATTAGCGTCTCCCTCAGCCAGCCACAGTTGTCGAGATCTATGCCTCACCATGGTTCTTTCCACCACACATAGACCTTGTAGTTTCTTCTTCAGTTCTCTCCTTAGCCACCTTTCTTGAAAGGAAAGGGTACGGCGATCCTCCTCCTGGTCTAGGCAGCCGATTATGGTGTTGGCCCAAACAATCTGTTCTTTTATTTCTCCGAATTTTCTGTCACCCCATCAATAGTTGGACAACACAGGCGCCTTGCCTTCAAAGTCCGCCATTAAATCCTTTGCAACGTTTTGTTTTCCATCTGGACCAAAAAACCATTCGATAGCCGCTCCCCCAAGGAAGCCTCCTACCTGTGAATTTAAAGGTAAGCATTTCATTCAATGCCAAAATGAAACATGTCAAAATATAGGAGGCTTACATGAGACCAGTCGTCAATGCGGATCTTGAAGAGCCTTAAAGCAAGGCTAATGCCCAAACAAAACATATGAGATCTGCACATAGAATGTAGAAAACAAAAAATACAAAGATAAATATTAAAAATAAATTGAGCAGAAAATATTAAACCAGTACCAGACTTGATACAATCAAATGTATAATTTCCTTCAAAGTTTCTTCTGAATTTTCCAAAGACTCCCGGTGCCTCCACGTAAAGACAGCTTGTGCACCGGTCTGATCACAAAGATAAAGGTTGGTGAAACAGTAAGATGTAACTAAAAATAACATGGATGCCTTACCAGCTCTTTCGTTTGCAAAATATATGGTGAACTGTCATAAATAGATTTTCTTTAAATGAGGAAGTACAACTGATGAAACTAGCCACATTACATGCTAGGTTATTAGTGATGTTGTGTAGTACGTCGTATAAGTGGGTCAAATAATCCTTCGTGACATTTAGCCTCTAGAACGACAAACACTTATCCACAACACCATGCGAGAGATACAAGATTTGGACATTTGGGAATATATCTTTTGTATTTACACGAGTACTAATTCTGCATCAATTAATTTGTAACAGAGTGAGTAGCTATTAAGCTCTTTACTAAACATGTGATGGGGCAACAACTAATAGTTCTGGACAAAATACGTAGAATCCAAGCCGTTGCCACTATTACAATGGGGGGTCTCGCACTTTTGGGCTAGCCAAGTGAATGTGAATAGACATTTGTTGTAGTATCACCTTGACATAACGGATTTAATCAATAGAACCTCTCATTCCGAAAATAATATGAAAAGAAAACAATGGATTATCCACGTTCTAATCTGTAAGTGGCAATTCTTCTAGCGAATTATGAAGCACCCTATATATAGGGTTATTAAGAAAAAATGAGTTTTGTATGCAGAAAAACAAATAATTCTACAACCGTACTTAGCAAGATAGGGACGTTACCAATCCAAAAATAGCATCAGATGCACCAAGAGAATTTTCAGAGGTAAACTTGTAGCTCATTAGTGAACCTATTACGGTTCCAAGAATGAAGGGTAGGTAGTTATGGATACAATAAAGACGGTATATATAAGAAAACCAAACATTTGTGGAAAACAAGTGAGGGGAGAAAGAAACACCTGTCAATGCCGAAGTGCAATAGATAGCTAGAAATCTTCGTGGGCGGTAACCTCTTCCATCAAAGACCCAATATCATCCAGACCGAGCATATTCAACTGTATACATCAATCATCACCGCGCCCGGCACGGACCGCTTGGCGGTCGAGGCGGCCTTCCGGAGGGAATTCGGCATTGGCGCCGCCCAACTCGCAGTGAGCAAGCACTTCCCGGAGCCCTATTTGATCAAGTTCGACACGGCTGGCTTGCGCGACGAGGTCCTACGCAAGGATCGCGCCTCCTTCAAGCGCTACGGGCTTGACATCCACTACCGGCCATACCGCTCCGTCGGGTAAGCTTACAACGCCGACCTCCAGTGCCGCGTCCATCTCGCTGTGGATGGCCTGCCGCCATACTCGTGGCGCCCGGAGACCGTCGACCGGGTGATAGGCCGAAGGTGCGCGCAGAGCTATGACGATGGCTTCACGACCATGGAGAACACGTCCGTCTTCGGCCTCTGGGCGTGGACGGCGGACCCGCAGCTGATCCCCAAGGTGCTCTGGTGCACGTTCGCCAACAAGGCGCCGGGAGCCCTCTCCTCCCTCGTCCGCGTCGCTGAGGACCGGCCAGACCAGTGGAAGAAGGGGCTCACCTTCAAGGTGTTGATCCATGTCGAGCGCATAGAGGACTTTGTTGGAATAATCTAAACTTACCAAGTAACAAGAGGTAGGCTTGGGTTAGTTTCCTAGTATAATGCGTATGCCTGATCCAAGTCGTACGTGAGTAGTAGTCCGTGTGGTAAGTATTACTAGTTCATGTACGTGTGTGTTAGGAATTGTTTCCTACTAGTTTGGTAGTGCTAGTACGAGTTGGTTTGCTAGTATTGGGTAGTGTCCGAGTATGATTAGCTTTGGTCCAGGTTTCACGTGTATATATACGTGACCTGGGACGTGAGTTTGTAAGACCGAGACATTGAGAAAAACAGAAATAAAGAGGAAAAACACGGGTGCGACACGCGCCCTTGGCTATAAATTTTGAGTGTCTCGTGTCCGTTTAGTTTGATGTGATTCGATCCTGTGGGCGAAACTCAACAATTGGTATCAGAGCGAGGTCGAGGATTTGGGGCCACGCTTGCCCCGGGGAGGCGACCCGTACTAGCGCCTCGGGGCGGGCGATCGTGGTTCAGCGGAGCGACATGAGGAGACGACGGGGAGATGTCGTCGGCAAGGGAGCAGAGGCGGATCGTTGGTGAGAGCGGTGGTGCCGAGGCGTGGTACCGGTAAATCTCGTCAAGATCATCATCTGGGGGAGTAATGGAGTATAGGATGAGGGCGTCAAGGTGTGCGCATGAGTTCTTGCAAGATGCGTTCAAGAGCTTGTGGGTTGTGATGTTTTCTGTGGCAGTTGTGTTACTGGCGGGGAAATTTGTATGGAGGAGCGAGCGGAAAAAGGATATTGTGTCCTTGCGGTTCCGTTCGTGGTCGAAGTTTCGGCGAGTTCGTGTGCGGAAGTTGTGTTGCCCGTATACGGCGAGGTGTGTTGCTGCTGGACCAGTGGAATTGCTGCGAGATCGTGCGTTCGATCTTAGGCAAAGGTAACAAGTTTCGGCGAGTTCATGTACGGAAAGATGTGTTGCGCGTACATGGCGAGTTGTGCTGCCGCCGGACGTGAAGTGTTGTTCGGTAAGATGCGTCACCGACAACAAGGATAAGGTGTGAAGTTGTGTCCAAGTGCTGGTCTGCGGGAGTTCGTTGCAGCGGAAGCGCGTCACAGTCGAGGTACTCCAGTGAGCTGTATCTCCAAGGGGCGAAGACGTGAGACGTCACGGTCGAGGTGTTCCAGTGAAGGTGCGTATCTCCAAGGAGCGAAGACGTGCGCAGAGACAAGATAGCGGGTGGCTATCTGCGAATCTCAACGAGAAGACGAGAACCAACGTGAAGATGGATGCAAACCGGTTAAGATGTGTTCCTGCATGAGGCTATGCGTTTAGTCTGCATGTGGCACGCTAAGATGCGAGAGCGTGGGCTGGTAATCCGGAGGACACGTTGAATTGAGTCATCGAGTTGTGAAGCTGCATCGAGTCAAGACCAGGAGGAGCACGAGGAGACGACAAGTTTAAATTAGGGGAGAATGTTGGAATAATCTAAACTTACCAAGTAACAAGAGGTAGGCTTGGGTTAGTTTCCTAGTATAATGCGTATGCCTGGTCCAAGTCGTACGTGAGTAGTAGTCCGTGTGGTAAGTATTACTAGTTCATGTACGTGTGTGTTAGGAATTGTTTCCTACTAGTTTGGTAGTGCTAGTACGAGTTGGTTTGCTAGTATTGGGTAGTGTCCGAGTATGATTAGCTTTGGTCCAGGTTTCACGTGTATATATACGTGACCTGGGACGTGAGTTTGTAAGACCGAGACATTGAGAAAAACAGAAATAAAGAGGAAAAACACGGGTGTGACACGCGCCCTTGGCTATAAATTTTGAGTGTCTCGTGTCCGTTTAGTTTGATGTGATTCGATCCTGTGGGCGAAACTCAACAGACTTCACGGCAGCGCCAGCCATGGACGGCGGCTCGGCCGTATCCAACTTCAAGCCAGTTGTGCGCGACCTGCCGGAGTGGAAGCAGGGAGTCATTGATGGCGGGCCGGCAGCCGGCTCTTCCTCGGTCACGGCCGCCGCTATCCCCCGCTGGGTCCTGACCGGCTCGATCGCCCGCAGAGCTCCAGGAGCAGAAGGTACGATGAAGGCGGAGCGCGCGACGCGGGACGCCCCTCGGAACGGCACGGAGACAGCCGCAGCCGCTCACGCGGCGACACTGGACGTAGCCGCTCAAGGCACGGCGAGCGGTGCGACGATCGCCAGCTCCGGCGCCACCACCGCAACGACCAGGACGAAGACGACGCTAGGCGCCGTGATGCCAGCCAGCGGCGTAGCCACTCACGCCGGCCTAGCTCGGGACAGCATGGGCACGGGTCCTCCCGTCGCGAGGAACGGTCCGCGAGAGATCGCCGCGACGCTGCTCGCCTAGCTGCGGCCACGGAGGGCGACGCCACGCCAGCGCTACTCCAGCACCTCTAGCGCCACGCCTGCCGTCGATCATCATCGCCCCGCTGCCCATCCTCACGCAAGCGACGGACCCCACCATCGACGAGATCACGGGCAAACTCCAGGTGCTGATGCTCTCTCGCCCGACCGCCGAGGCCATGCCGCGCACCAGCACCCCGCCGTCGCCGTTCAGCTCAACGTGCAAGGACTGGCTCGCGGGGCTCTGGTCGCTGCCGCCAGGTTTCATGGCCTCCTCGTCCAAGCTCGCATCTCCGCGGCTCATCCCCAACAAGCTCATGGTGCAGGAGGAGGCAGGCGACATGAATCACGTCGTGGGGAGCGCCTGGGGCATGGACGAGGATGCCACGCTAGCCGTTGTTGGCGCAGGGCTACCTGACACTGTCGGGCGCATCGTGCCCGCACGCTGGGATGAGGTTGAGGAGGAAGAAGAAGGATACACCACGACAGAGCTAGGCGGTGTCGGCGACAGGATTGATTCTTGGTCCGATGAAGAGGCCGAAGTAACTGACGAGGAGGCGGCTAGAGCTATCGACAATGGCAGCGCGAGCCATGTCGCTCGGGGCGGCATGGCAATGCAAGCCGACGAGGCCACGGCCATATTGATGGACGCAAGCGGCGAAGCCGCGGCGATCGGGGACCTCCTCCTATCCCCAACTGTGCAGGCTGACATAGCTGCGATGGCATTGGCGCAGAGGGCCATCGCTGCTTTCTTCTGTCAGCCGGAGATACCACTGCTGCCGACGCCGGCACCGAGGGCACCTGCGCTCCCTATGCCTCCTCGCCGTAGCGATCGGCTCGCCGACAAGCCGCAGATGCCCGCCGTCGACAAGGCAAGAAATGTGTTGTACACCAAGCTGGGCATCAAGGTCCAGGAGATGCCGCTGCTGAAAGCAACGAAGGAGTTCAACGACAGCTACAAGATGACGATGCCCGATGCTGCTGTTGCTGCTGTGGGCACGCTGCTCAAGCTGAACCTGCCATCCGTCATCGCCGCGGACGAAGCGCTCATCGCCATGGCAGGAGCAGGAGGGACAGAGTTGGCTGTCAACGCCATTGATGCATCCGCATAATCTTCAGTTCCCCGTTCTGCTATTTATTTGTACGCCTGCTAAGACCATGCACTGCACGCGCTTAAGGACTAATCCTACTACTGCTACTACTCCGCGAAGCAACTCCTCGCCAGCAAAATCGCGAAGCAATTTTTTGCCATTCCGGTCAAAGCCAACCTCGACATACCCAGCTCGCAGAATTGTGCTAAGTTTGCATCCATCAACAGCACCAAGAAAACTGCCACGACCGCCGCCCCTGCAAAGCGCATCTTCTCGTTTCCTGCTTCTGACTTCCCCTCCGAACAAGTCAACCCTATTGTCGCTCTGCTCGCCGAAATGTTAGGCCTCACCTTAGATATCATCTTCTGGAATGTGCGAGGGCTGAACGACCAAGCCCGAAAAGACACGGTCAACGCTACTCTGGCGCAAACCATTTGCCACATCGCCTGCATTCAGGAGACAAAGTTGGATTTCATAGACCACCAGACAGCCGCTTATATTGGGGGCTTTAGGCTGCGGTCTTTCGCTCACCGTCCCGCTATTGGAACAAGAGGAGGTATTCTGTTGCTTTGGGATGATGATCACGTCAGCATCACCAACATTCATATCGGCGCTCATCTGATCTCTGCTGACGTCAAGGTGCGCGCTTGCGGAACTGCATTCAAACTCACCACTGTTTATGGTCCATCCACGGACGCTGAAAAGAGAGCCTTTCTAGATGAAGCAATTGCTGCGGCTCCCACCGATGACACCAAATGGCTTATCCTCGGAGATTTTAATCTCATTTATCAGGCGGCCGACAAGAACAACGCCAACTTGAACCTGCGTCTCATGGGCCAATTCATGGACGCTCTCAACACTTGCCATCTCAAGGAAATATGACTGTTGAACCGTAAATACACCTGGAGCAATGAGAGAGCCGACCCAACCCTTGTCAGGCTTGACCGTGCGTTCTGTAATGCTAGCTGGGACCTCGCCTTCGACTCCCACACCATTCAAGCTCTCTCATCTTCGCTGTCAGATCACTGCCCTCTGCTACTCTCGAATCACAGTGGCCCTCGCAAGCCGCCGTTTTTCCGTTTTGAGAACTTCTGGACGAAGATGCCAGGGTTTCTTGACGTCGTCGCCTCGGCCTGGAACCAAGCCTCCTGCCACACCCAGCCGGTTCACATACTCAATCATAAGCTCAAGTTTGTTGCGAGGAAGCTTCGTATTTGGAGTAGGAGTCTGTTCTCCAACCACAAGTAGCAGCTCATCATAGCCTTAGACGTCATCCTCCAGCTCGACACTGCTCAAGAATCTAGAGCGCTATCTGCTACTGAGGCTGCCCTCAGGGCTGCGCTCAAACGCCGTGTGATGGGCCTGTCGGTCCTCGAGAGATCTCGCAAGTGTCAGGCATCCAGGATAAACTTCCTCCGTGAGGGAGACGCCAACACCAAGTTCTTCCACCTTCGGGTGAACTCTCGCAGACGGAAAAATGTCATACAGAGGATTAGGCGTAACGGGGGATGGGTGGCAAACCATGCAGAAAAGGAACAACTCATCCACGAGCATTTCACATCCACACTGGGTGCCCCGCCTACTCGCCTGCTTGATTTCAACTGGGACGCTATCGACCCAAATGTTGAGGACCTGGACGATCTAGGGCTCCCTTTCTCCGAAGAAGAAATTAGAGAGGCTATTTTCGACCTACTGGCGGACAAGGCGCCTGGACCGGATGGATTCACATCCAGCTTCTTTCGTTTCTTTTGGCCTATTGTCAAGGATGACCTGATGAAAGTGATCAATGCCTTCTCTGAACTTTCAATCAACAACTTTCAAGTCATCAACAACGCCAACATTGCCCTTCTCCCGAAAAAGGACAGGGCCGACTGCCTGAAGGATTACCGCCCTATCAGCCTCATTCACATAATCCCCAAGATTATCGCCAAGGCAATGGCCTCAAGACTGCGCCCTAAGATGAACGACATTGTCTCGGCTTGCCAGAGCGCCTTCATCATGAATAGAAGCATCCATGACAACTTTATGTACGTCAGAAACGTGGCCCGTCGTCTTCATCAAAAGCACACCCCTGCTCTACTGATTAAGCTTGATATCGCCAAAGCCTTCGACATGGTCAGATGGGACTATCTGTTGGACCTCATGCAACGCCTGGGCTTCCCTCCGCGATGGCGAGCCTGGATTTCGCTCATCTTCTACACCGCCACATCTCGGGTGCTTTTGAATGGCACCCCCGGCAGTGAGATTATACACGGTCGTGGACTTAGACAGGGAGATCCTCTCTCGCCGTTGCTCTTCGACATCGCAATCGACACGCTACCAAAGATACTTGAGCTGGCCACCGAATCTGGATTCCTGCAACCTCTGCCTGGCAACTTTATTAAATCCCGCATTTCCTTATACGCGGATGATGTGGTCATCTTTCTAAAACCAGAGGCTCAAGACATCAGCAACTTGACAGCTCTTCTGGAAAACTTTGGCATGGTCACAGGCCTCCTGACGAATATTGAAAAAAGCTCGGTCGCCCCCATCCGCCGTGAGGGTATTGATCTAACTGCCACGCTTCTCAACTTCCCGGCTACGGTGAATCAGTTCCCCATCAAGTACTTGGGTCTCCCTCTCTCTCTTGGGCATATGAGACGGGTAGACCTGCAACCTTACATTGACAAGGTGGCGTCAAGGCTAAACCCTTTCAAGACCAAATTCCTAAACCGTGCCGGATGTGACGCTTTGGTAAAATCGGTCCTCACTGCCCTGCCAATCTTCCTTCTAACGGCAATCAAAGCTGATAAAGCAACCCTTAAAGCTTTCGACAGGCTTCGTCGGGCCATGCTCTGGAACGCAAGTGACACCGTGGCTGGAGGGAAATGCAAGGTGAGTTGGACTAAGGTCTGCCGCAAAGAAGATGGGAGGACTTGGGATTCTGGACCTCGAAAATTTTGCTAGGGCACTTCGGCTGCGCTGGTTGTGGTTCGAGTGGACGGCCCTGAAAAGCCTTGGGTGGGGCTTGAAACACCTAATGACGACACTGATAGGGAGTTGTTTAATGCTGCCACAAGAGTGACCATCGGGGATGGGCTGACCGCGAGCTTTTGGTCATCTTCCTGGCTCAATGGGACCACTCCGAGAGTAATCGCCCCCAAGATCTTCCAGGTGTCAAAGAAGAAGAAGCGATGTGTCAAGGACGCCCTTGCCAATCTCAACTGGGTCGCTGATATCGCGGTTCATGAGTTCACCCTCGAGCACATCACACAGTTCGTCAACCTTTGGGATCTTCTACAGGGTATTACGATGGATCCGGACACCACTGACACCATCACTTGGACGCTTACGTCGAACGGGAAATACTCGACGGGGTCGGCTTACAAAGCTGAATTCATCGGATCCAACACTTGCTCGTTCAACAACCTAGTCTGGAAGACTTGGGCTCCCCCCAAATGCAGATTCTTCGTCTGGCTTGTGGTGCAGAACAGGCTTTGGACGTCAGACCGTCTCGCTAAGAGGGGTTGGCCTCACACCCCCCTCTGTCAGCTGTGCAGATGCCTCACCGTGATCCGACCCTCCATCTCACCGCCGATGCTCACGTAGCGTTGGTTCCTCACCACCTCTGTCGTTGTAGTGCCCTCAGCCCCGCCCTCCATCTCCGCGCTTGGTAGAGGCAACCCACGGGTGAGAACTTCTCGGTGGTTGTGTGACGAGCTTCTCCTAGCCATCGGAGAGCAGATCAACCACAATCCTTGCGCTCATGCCAGCACCTGTGCAGAAAAATTGAATCTTTACATTGAGCTCGCAGGCGCGCAAGAGGGGTAGGGGGGCCAGATGGAGAAGGGAAATGGAGGAGCTCGTTACACCGAAAATAAAATGGGGAGGAAATTCTGGCGGACTGTGAGGTGATCCGAAGAAAATGTTGACGCACTGTGGGTTGATGCGAAAAAATGCTAAGGGCCTTCTTGCAATAATGGCCCCCGCAACAGGGTATTTTGGGCCGGAGGGAGTATTACTAGTAACGCACAGGGGCGCATGCCTATATATGTGTTGGACCGACTCGGTGTTTTTTAACATAAAAGGGCCCCAAGGGACTCAAACGCTATATTAATACATGGCAAGGGATACACAGTGGTTTAGAACAGGACCCAAACTGAAAAGAAAATTACAACTAGGTCCCTAGATACTTATAAGAAGGACCTCCAAAAAAGATTTTGAAACGCGGTCGAGTCCTTCAGGGTGCACGGGATCCACTTCAACATCGTCAGGGACGACGCCACTTGGGACGGCGAGGCTGCCATGTCACGTGGTCGTGGCTACCGAGCAGCAGGGCCTCCGCAGCGGCATGATGCCTGGAGGTAGAGGAACGTGGCTAGCACACAACATAGATACCGTATAGCCGCCCTTCGGCCAAAACGGTCACCGGTGCATCAAAGACTGCCCGTCCATCGCCACGGAGAAGATCTCCAGGCAAGTGGCATCGATTTGCACCCAAGTCCAACGAGATTGGGCTAACAAGGCCGCCTTTTGGCCAGCAGATGGAGAGGCAGCTTGGAACTCCAAGGAAACCTCCCAAACTCAGCACAACAACCCACAATCTCCTCCAAATCTGTGCTGCTCCGCAACGCCCCACTCCTTCCCCTCGCTGCCACGGCCGGCTGGAAGAAGGAGCATCAGAGAAAAGCAGCAAATGAGGAGAAAATCCCCTACCTTGAGCTTCATCTTATTTAAGTCATTGCCGCCACGACACCAGGGGACGAGGTGAGGCACCGACGCCGCTCAAAAGCGACGACAGCCAGCAACAGCATAGCATGACGCCATATAGGACCAAACTCTAGTAGCATAAAGATTACTAACCCTAGATCTACTAGCGGCATATACAGAGGAGGGACTCCCTCCCCCTCCACTCCGACCAGCAAAGCCGGTGGAGGAGAGAAGGAGAACGACGACGGGAGGAAAAGTCGGTGGCAGGTGAGCTCCCGAGAGAGAGGATGAGAGAAGAATAGGGAAAGAAATGAGCCCCTCCGGACCGACTCGGTGTACCATCCATATACTACTCGGACTCGTATTCTAACATCCTCCCTAAAAAGCGATCGAGCTTCTCTCTCGTACGAGACAACACGTACGCAAGTACAATCTTGAATCGAAAGGGCCTGCTAGCTGCACGTACGATCGACGCAGGTCTTCTTGGGCATGGCGACGCAGCTGTTTCTCCGCTCCTTGAGGCGGCATCCTTCCGGGCGCCCGCCTCGTCCTCGCCGGCCGGCCTTCTCCACCGCCCGCCGCCGTCACCACCAAAACCCCATACACAGGGCCTTCACGTCCTGCCGAGAGCAGTACAACGCAGCATCTGGTGGTTCGGTGGACGATCAGGGTATTCGTCGACGGCTGCGCCACCCGGCCGCCGCCGCGTCCTTCGTTTCCACTTCCGCCGCCGCCGCCCTTCTGGACTTGGAGGGCATGAAATCGCCACCCACGAGCCCGCACTCCGTTTCCGGTTCTGATGGCGCCACAGTCCTTCTCCACTGGGACAATGGGGGCGAGAAAAGGCCGCCCACGCGGCCCCTTGTGGAACGGGAGAAGAGGCCCATCACTGACGCTCTCATCGCTCTTCATCTCCTGTGAGTCCACCCATGCTCACGCGCTAAGTACTTTAAGCATGATTCCCTTTCTATCTAGTTTGATAAAATCTTTTAATCGTGCAGTTGCTGATATTTTCTAATATTTTTTTCTTTTGGTTGGTCCAAGGGTTCATGCCATCGACAAAGTAACAAATGGAAAGCTCATTATGTGGGGACACAAGGTTCGTACCTCTCACTGAGTTCAAAACTCAACTTTTATCTATTTTTAGAGGTGTCAGGAAGGTCCTATAAATTTGATACCTAGCTATAAATGAACTAATTCCCTACTATATATATATTTATTATTTCGATTTATTGTCCTTCTAACTCTGAATGCAACAATGATTCGAAGAGCAACGCAATGATTCGAAAAGGCCAAATTTGGCGCCTGGCAACACCGGCCCTTTTTCATACGGGTATTATTCACATTACCGGTTTGTTATAGTTGAGATCACAGTTAATCATCGCTCCAATACTCTACTGAATGACGAGTGCTAACATCATCATATATTCATTGTACATACGTGATGATGCATGTGTAGTTGAATATGCTCGCTTTGGATAGTTTTGGGTCTCTGATGGAAGAGGTTACCGGCCCCGGAAGATTACTAGCTATCTATTGCACTTCAGCAGCGGCAGGTGTTTCTTTCTCCTACACATGCAATTTACATGGTGTTTGTGTCTTATCTTATTCTTCCGTATTCATAACTACTAAGTCCTCATTCTAATCTGATGTCTTGAAACAGCTCAAGGAATGAGCTACAGCTTTACCTCTGGAAATTCTGTTGGCGCATCCGGTGCTATCTGTGGATTGGTATGTCCCTCTATTGCTAAATACAATGGTGATTTTTTCTAAGTCATACAAAACTCATGTCTACTTAAACCTATATATAGTGCTTCATAATATGCTAGGAATATATGTCACTAGTATAAACTTGCCACTTATAGCAGGATGTGAAAAAAACATTTATACGACGCATTCGACATATTGACACTTTGGCAAGTAATGTGGTTGGTGTCATGTAATGGACTTGCACATTATTTTAAATATAATTATGCTAAATTATATTCATTATGCTTTGTAAGTCAGAAGAGCAATTATCCATGGTATTTTTTTTCATCTCACTGTTTCACCAACATTTACCTTCATGATTAGATTGGTGCACAAGGTGTTTACACGTGGAGACGCCGAGAGTCTTTGACATCGTCAAGGGATACTTTGAAGAAAATTAGAAATTTGATTTTATTAAATCTGGTACCGATTTATGGTCTGGCTTATTTTATTCTAATATTTTCGTCCGCATTCGCTATTTGCTGCATTACACGTGCAGATCTCATGTGTTTTGTTTGACAGGCATTTGCCTTGGCTTTAAGGCTCATCAAGATCCGCGTTGACAATTGGGCTCATGTAAGTCTCCTAAACTTCGACTTAGCTCATTTGACAAAAAAGTAGATGAAATGCTTAGCTTACTCCATCGCTTGGATTCACAGTTAGGAGGCTTCCTTGGTGGAGCGGCCGTCGAATTGTTTCTCGGTCCACATGGGAAACAACATGTTGCAAGGGTTGGAACGATGGCGTTGGAGGACAAGACGTCTATTTTGTTAGCCTAATGAACAGTAGAAGACCACGAATTAGTTCTTCTATGATGTAATGTCAAATGTACCTGACCATGACGGTAATTTCAAAGGTAATCTGAAAATTGTAAACTCACTGGCTAGCACGCCTAAGTGAATACATGCATGCAAGCACCAGAAGAGTGACAAGTTAACTCCTATTTATCAAATTAAGAATTAAGCTTGTATGATAGTATAATATTCCACAGAAACGGCCAGCAGTTCCCAGCAGGCCTGTCTTGAGAGTGCTCCGTGGTTCACGCTAGCCTAGCCTAGTGGCTCTTGCGAGCAACCAAACGGCATGATTTTCCAGCTGGAGGGGCTCAATGTAGCGTACCAATCGCACCCAAGTGATTTTATAGTGGGCAAAATTAATTGTTAACATAGTTACGTAGATGGATTCCAAGGGAGTGTATTGTCATTGACTTATTACAGGAATCTAGGCCGCCATGACACACGGGTCAGACAGGACCGCAAGGAGAGGCCTAGTATAGAGAGAATTGCTCTGGAGCTTACAACTATCAAAATACCAACCTACAAGAAGGGAACATAGCGAGGTGTGCTCCTACGGCGACACATGTCACGCGCGCGGAGAACACCAAACACCTGAATACTAGGTTTTCTACTGTTGAAACAATTTATCCTAATTAATCAGTCCTAGCTAGTCGTTTCGAACGTCGATTTGATTGAAATTTTGATACACGCAAAATCTGCGAATATTTAAAAAATCCGGATTTTCCCAAAAAAAATCGAAATTGCTTCATCAATATTTTATCAGGATTAAACAAACTTGATTTTTAAAATATTGTCGATCGGTAGTAGGTACCTGAAGATAGCAGGCCGCCACATGTTTTTTTAGGTTAGCAGGCCTCCACATGTAAGACGGTTTTCTCTTATATTAAATTCACAGTGACGGCCCAGCCCAGGAAGGGAAGCCACAATTTGGTGACACTCCGCTAGCGAAGGGATACAGACTGTCGATGGAGGCAGCCGCATCGTCGCCGTCGCCTCTGCTTCCACCGCCGGCGGCACCCAACCACCGCGAACTCCTCGCCGACGCTACCTCCACCAGGTCTGCTCTCCCTCCGTCTCCCTGCCGCATCCTTGGTTTATCTATGGTGCACGCATGCGCGTGTGTTCCGATCGATTACGGATTGATCCAGCTAGATTTCGCATGCCGCTAAAAAAAACTAGTTGTCTGTTTGAGATAAATACATAGATTCCACCATTCCAATGTTCATCATTTGGTGGTGTTTCCGTACTGGTTACTGCATATAGTTTGGTGCAGACTTTTTGAGTTTCTCGAAAAAATAATGTAGGTATAAATTAAATGTGTAGAAAAATATGCTTGTCTATGGTTTGAGGATCCACCTATCTTTGTTTTTTCTCTCTTCAGTTTCTTCGTCGTGTCATTGTTATATATACTAG
The DNA here is from genome assembly GCA_947311845.1 of Poa pratensis. Taxonomy (NCBI): domain Eukaryota; kingdom Viridiplantae; phylum Streptophyta; class Magnoliopsida; order Poales; family Poaceae; genus Poa; species Poa pratensis. Next base: position 685,506 of record CAMZMU010000050.1, on the reverse strand, counting down.
TTGTAATCGGCGCGGCGACACGCCGCACCCTTGGTGACAAATTTGATGTAGTTTTTTTTTAGCATGAAACTATATATTATGAAAAATTGATGGAGGATTTGAACTCAGCAATGCTAATTCTGTCATAGATGAACTCCATCTGAAGACCTTCACGCAGATCCATCAGATGCTAATTCTGTCAGGTGCAGAATGCCCATTCCTGTAAAAGATAACTACATCATGCTTTGCATCAAATCAGATGCTATTTCTAATACATGTTGAATCTGCAATGCATGAAAAATAAACCATGGGACGGTATAGTTGTGAGAGTAATTTTCTTTGAACAGAAAGAAAGAGCCCAACTTGCACGATGGTTCAGATTTTAAAAGGCACTATGGTTCAGATTCTGGAAAGGAACAATTACCTGCTTGAAATGAAAGATTTGGGTCCAATCTTGTACAGAAGATCATCTTCTTGCTCAGTCTAGCATCAGAACAAAAAAGAAGGCAAAACAAATGCACAATATCAATAAAGAATATATCCGACTTAGAAATTAGCAACATTGTCTCACTAATGAGATGATAGATCATGGCTGCAAGAAAGGAGCGGCCAGACGTCATTTCGGAAACATCGTAAATATATTATATTTAACTATTAGATGCCAGTTCAAGAGTAACAGTCTACACCTAGATACATTGGTATGATCAGGTATTTTAAGAGTCTTGTTGATGAAAACAAAGCAAATAATTTTGTACATTTTAAATAGATGCAAATGGGATTTTGCCTACCATCAGGTGAACTACAAACCATAACACACCTAACGTTTCTACATAACAGAAATGATATTTATACAATTTACACCTCTACACCTAATAATTTTTAGTCATTAAGAAGCACATATATACAATTGTAAACTATAATATGTATTGCTGAATATAGGAACAAAAGAAACATGACAAAGGACAATACACACAAAAAAAACGAATATTGCAGTTCCGTATAACAACGCAGTAGTTGCAAATATTAGATCTGAGATGTCACCTTTGTGCTTCAGCATAAAATAAATAGACGGAGCCAATTGTCAGGCAATGGAGAGGTTAGTTGCTTCTTCCAGCTAGGCAATGGAGTGGTTAGTTGCTTCTTCTAACTGTTCGGGAATGATAAATTCAGCATGTACCTGTAACAAACTGAAGATGTGCATTCACCATTAACACTTTCAGTTAGAGATCATGGCAATAATTTTGGAATAAAGTGCATTCAGTTTATGGTAATAAGACATTAGAAGAAACTGAGTACTCTCTTATGGCAGCAAAGAAAAGGGAACTGAAAGAAAAGAATAAGCATCCAAATAAACCTAATATGCAGGGATAGATAATAATTTTGGAGAATAACTCCTGGTAGCTTACATTGCTTTCCACATTTAGATAGCTGCACAAACTTCAACAGTGGCAAGAACCAATGAAAACAACATGATTAATCTGATTTTATATTTTTTTTTAAATTGTAACACCGGATGCTAACTTGCAATACGAAGATCGTGTAGTCTATTAAAAATATCATTATTCTCAAATGAAAAGGGTGCCTCGGCTCATGTGAAGAAACCAATATATGAAAATATATGCTAATACTACTAATATGAAAGGCAGATCACCAGTAACTGAATATGCAAAATATCACGTAACTGTAGCAGGTTAAATCAGATTGTGCCACTTAAAGCTTGAAAGAAAATTGTGCAGCTGACGAATATTCTATTACTACCACATCAACTGTCAGAAAAAAGCTTCTGAATCATATGGCCACCTAAAGAAGTATCATTGATGCTCCAAACTGCCAGACTACCTAAAGAATAACCAACATGTAGAATCAGCATACTATGAAGTTTTGTAAAGAAGAAGAAAAAGAGAAGTATTGGGGCAGGCCAATGGCTCCGCGGATGCGCTGCTCATCAGCGAAACAGCAGCCCTCGACAGCTGCTACGTATCAGCTGAAGTGTCGGAGCACGGCGGCGACCACCACTGGCAGGAGCGCCACCAGGTCTGTCTGGGGCTGGACCTGCTGCTCCTTCTCATGGCGAGCTATATAGGTGACAAATATTATTACCAATGATCTAACTGAACGGGGAATTAAAATCACTTACTAAACTGTAGCGTAAGTAACTCCAGGTGGATTATCTCACTACTTGGGAGTGTCGGAGCACGGCGGCGACCACCACTGGCAGGAGCGCCACCAGGTCTGTCTGTGGCTGGACCTGCTGCTCCTTCTCATGGCGAGCCATATAGGTGACAAATATTATTACCAATGATCTAACTGAACAGAGAATTAAAATCACTTACTAAAACTGTAGCGTAAGTCCAGGTGGATTATCTTACTACTTGGGCAAGTCTGAGAGGTACTGTGAACATTTCACTCAATGTAGCAACCTAACATGATAAATATATTCGAATTTAATCACCTATGGGCCTTGTAAGCATCTAAACAGGAGGGTACATTCATACCTGTGTAACACGCAAGAAACAGAAATGATGGTGCTGTAGAACATAAACCTAGTACCTTACCAAGAAAGAGTAATCCTTGAACTGATATAATATAAAATACAAATTACCATATATTTTTCTTCTTCAGTCTATTACTCTTAACGATAAGTAATATACTAATGCAAGTTAACATGCAGTTTGGCCTTACTGCCTTGCATGACAAAGTTGGAAATTATCAGAGAGCTCACAATAAATAAATAAACGTTCCTGCTCTGCTCCAATATCGAAGTAGCAAGAAAGAGCTTTTTTCATTGGGTAATCTAGGGAAATGGATCTCTTCAACAAAAATGGCACTCCAGAGAAGATGAGTAACAAAACCATGAACGTTGTGAAGCAAAGCATATAACATCAACTCAAGACAGAGAGGAAAAAATTCCAAACAGAGAAGCACAACACTGCTCTATTTTCCATCAGTATAAGAAGGATATGTGATAATCAGTCATTTATGAGTCTAAATACAACTCAAAACAAAGAGGAAAAGATCCCAAATAGAGAATCACAACACCGCTCCATTTTCCATCAGTATAAGAAGGAAATGTGATAATCAGTCATTCACAGGGAAAATAATTTCGTCGAAATTTCGAACGAAATTCGCGAAATTAACGATTCTCGCTAAAGGGCGAGAAAATATGATCTCGGACGAAATTTTCGTTTGAATTTGAATAAACCCAACGGGTTACACTACAAAAGGATGTATACCATTTTTCAAACAAATACTAGCCTCTGTCCTGCTGGTTGAGGACGTATGTAGTTGATTGTGAGGTCCTGGGTTCGATTCCTGCAACCCCTTTTTATTTTTTGGAAATAATTTGAACGTCAAACTATAAATCTGTCCGAGATTTTTGAAATATTTCGTCGAAATTTCGTTGATTTCTCGAAATTCGCGAATCTCTGTGAGTGCGAAAGAAATTAGGAAAACGAAATGTTAAACCCTGGTCATTCATGAGTCTAAATACAACTCAAAACAAAGAGGAGAAGATCCCAAATAGAGAATCACAACACCGCTCCATTTTCCATCAGTATAAGAAGGAAATTATGGCCTACCTGACCTAAGCGCGTATACGAAAACTTATATTTTACAAATCTTAGGGGACAGACTATAGATTTATCTCAATGTACAGAACCGAAAGCTACATGGAAGGAAAAACAAAAAGGGACCAGCATAGCCGAGAGAAACCAAGCAATTTGAAGCTCTCCTCAACATACAATGAATCATGTGGTTCTCTATTGATGGGCAGACCACAACATCACTGACAGCGGAGCAGAAAACATGGCCAGCCGGCGGACGGAGTAAGCAAAGCTACAATCACACATTTTTAGATTTTGATTAAATAATCAGATTTAGAAATATCCAGAACTAAACCCTGTGAATAAGATGGCAAGCGAACCGTAAGAACCAACCAACTTGCAGATAAGCAACGTCACTGACAGCAGAGAAAAAAGAAAGCCAACAAAGCTACAACCGCATATTTTCATATTTTGACTAAATAACCAGGTTTATAAATAGGCAGGCCGAGCACAAATAGTCCTATGCAAAGGAACTTAGCATGTAAACTATACACCTCTCGAGAGGCAAGCGGAGGAGATGAATCATGGAAGAGAACTCTGTGCATGCTTAACATCTCTGATATTGCTGTACAAAATGAAAGATTACATGCATCAAGTAACATACTATGTAGGGACACTATGTACAGGCAACAGATTGTAAATACCTCACAAAAAGAGAGGCAAAATCAGGATAGCTCTAGGAATACACTTCATTGGCCGCACAAAATCGGCAGCAACATGGATTTTAAAACTGAGTATTATTATTGAGGGCATCCCGGTAGCATCGAGCTGCACGATATTGACAATTGAATTGAAGTCACAATCTAAAGAATATTCCAACTAAATTCAGATCGGCGGTGAGAAGGGAAAGGAAATTAGATCGTAGAAGCACGCACCTCTGGTTCCTCCTGCTGATGGCTCTCTGCAGTCAGACACTGGCGCTCCTAACCGCCATGACCCGCATGACGAAGCTCCTGTGCTGGGCCTCCGGGTCGACATGCTCGTGCCTCTGGCCGCAACCTGCGGTCACGGAGCATCAGCACCGAATTTCGTGTCTTTGCTCTGCAGATTCGCGAACTCAGTAGAGGGAAGACGCAAGCGGAGGGCAGGGAAGAAAAGATAGAGAGGAAGATGGGGGAGAGGGAAAGGGGGGCTCACCGGAGCGGCCGTAGTCCCCGCCACGGCCGAGTTGCTCCACGTCGGGCACCGGGACGAAGATGCGCGGACGACCGAGACGGCGATGCACGGGCGGCCGAGTCGGAGATGTGGCCGGCGACGTCGACGGCTTAGGTCACCTCGAGGCCGCGCTACAGCGTGCATCGGGGAGACGCCGGCTCCAGTGCACGGACCTCTCTGCCGACTACTTCGACCTCGCCGCGGGAACCGGCGTGGGCACGGGAGGCGAGCTTGCGGGCGTCGAGGATGGAGGGAGAAGAGGAAAAAGGGTTGTGGGAGGCAGCGGCGGTCACGCACCACGAAGGCGGTGGAGGGCTCAGCGAGGCGGGAGGAGGTCGTGGGCGACCGAATCGAGCTCGACGGGGCGGCGGCCGGACTTGGGGAAGACGGCTGTTTGGCAGCGATTCCGGGCGTCCCGGCTCGCGTAACTCGCAGAGGAGGTAGAGGACGGCGAGGCGGTGCTTCCTGTGCTCTTGGATTCGTCCGGGGAGCAGCGGAGCGGCGGCGGCGCGCGTCGGCGTCGGCGGCGATCTCCGGGTCGCGCGGGGAGAGAGAGGGGGCAGGGGGGGATTGTGGGGACATTTTTGCACGGAGACCCGTGGACGTTTTACAATTTTCCGTCAGGTCCTTGGCGGGGGGTTTTCTGCTAATTTGTTGCGCCAAAAATCGTGCGCGGGGGTGACCGGCTGCGACCGGGTGGACGGGCTGGTGACCGGGGCGACGTGGCGTCTTTTGATTGGAAGAAATCCCGGGTACTGTAGCAGCTACAGTAGAGACGACGTGGAGTGCTCGCAGCCGTTGGATGGCGCGGATCGGACGGCCAGCAAATTGGGGCGACGTGGAGGGTGCGGGCTGGGGGTGAATCTAGCCAGCCTTTATATATAGTATATCTTGCTTGTCCATGGTTAATTTGTAGCATGCACCTATTTTATGCTTTCCCCTTCGGTTTCTTGCTTGCCTCATTTTTGTAATCGGTTTGATTTTTACTATGTGTTGCAGAGAGTTCGCTACCATGCAAAGACCAACAAAACAGCTCGTCGCCTCTGCCTCTACACACCCTTCTGCTGTGTCCGACCTCCAAGGTTGGGAAGATCTACCCGACGTCCTGCTGCACTCTATTTTGCCTCTCTTGGGCTCCTTCCGGAACCTTCTCGCCTTTGCCGCAACCTGTCCCTCTTGGCGTGCCGCATTCTCTTCATACCCATCCAAGTGCACATTATCTCCGCCTCTCCTCATGAAACCCAATTATATCCGTGGACCAAGCTACCGACATGTTTATTTTTTTGAACCAAAGCTAGCACCGGATCCCATCAAGCTACGGACATGTAACGTCATCGATCCAGCCAACCCAAACACCACCATGCGCTGCCAAATTTATGAAGAAACTCTGCACGAGATGCATTTTGCTGGCTCTTCCTATGGTCAACTCATCTTCTGCAACAGTCAATGTTGTCTTCTTGTTGACCCGTTCAGCGGTACCGAGGTTTCACCTCCACATTTCACGGTGAGCGTTAAGTATGGTGAGGTAAGTTTTGCCGAGGTTTCAACTCCACTCTATCCATTCCACAGTAACCTTGAGGAGATCAGAGAGCTATATCGGAGGTGCCAAGTTCCCAACCCTTCCGACAGGAACTCGCCCTTTTGTGGTGTTCTAACAGCTCCCCTTGCGTCACCCAGTTCTCACCTCCTTGTCACAACCAGATTTTCCCTGTTTGATTGGCCGGTTGGAAGCGACTCTTGGTACGAGCTCCGCCTTCACAATGCACAGATAAATCAGATTGTGGAATTCAACGGCCAGTACATCGCCATGGATGATCATCACAGGGTCTACAAAGTACAATTGGCCCCCCAGCTTGATCTGCAGGAGATAGCAACTGAGAAGCACACGCATAGGTACTCATGGCTAGTGGTCTGCGGGGACATGCTTCTCGCTGTTGCTCATTTTCAGATCCGCCGCCTCGACATGTCAATCAAGCCCGCGAAATGGGTGGAGGTGAAGAACCTCGACAACTGGGCTTTGTTCTTAGGGGGACATGCGATGAGCCGACCCCTTTCTTTCATGTGCCCGGAACGATGGGGAGGGAGGAGCAAGTGTATGTACTACGCCCGTTACTCTCCGTCTTGGAGCATATACTCGCTGGGAGACGACGCTGATGTGTCCATTGACTACGGGAGATCCTGGCCTCGCAAAATGGAGGCCCTCTGGCTGTACCCAAGCATGTTCTACTCGTGAAAATTTCTTCTTGGGAGTAGCCAAGTTTAAGCAGAATTGGTCTCTAGCCTGTGATGTCTAACATTGCAATGAATGGATATGTACTTCTAAATAATTCTTGTTACTGCTTCTTCCTGGTTCTAAAAAGTTACTGCTTCTTCCTGGTTTGCTGCAACTTGATATAAGTTTTTGTATGGTGGACGCGATTATCAGCTAGTGATTGTCGATGTTGGTTTTGTATTACAGATCACCCTAAAAGTTATAGCATATGATTCATCATCTCCTCATTAGATAGATCACGATGATTTACCCCGACCATCTCCAGACGCATATTAGGAAATAGTTTGGAGCCTTTTGCTCAAGCCACGGCCTTCACCAGATTCACCTTGTAGTAGGACTGATCACCACGATGAAGGCGTATGCCCAAAAAATGTCATGTCATGATCATGACCACCTCACCACACACCAGATTCACCTTATAGTAGGACTGCATCACCTAGCCTCCGATGTCATCAGAATGTAACAAGGGACGGTTGATGTTCAGTTTAAGCCTGTTTTGCCGCCACCAAAAAAATGCGGCGTTACCATGCCACCGAATGGCATGCATGTAACCAACGACCCTATGCTAAGTCATGACATTAACCAATCCATGTAAAAGTTTTTTTTCTCTATGACACATACAAGAGAATGATGCAAATCTTCTCAGGTTTCAGTGTAGCTGAGGCGGCAATCAACCTAACGAAAAATCTTACCAGTTTCAGGTAAGCAACAATTGTTGAGGCGAAACCGTAAGAATACATGACATCATCAGACAGCACAAACATCCACACACACCCGGAATTTTCCAAAATTTTCAACTGATGAACAGCAAAATTCAACCAGCTGCTTTACATACAACATCTAACGCCTCAAAAGATTAATGTCGCGTTGCTCTAACAGGTAACAGCTACTACTACATCACATTGCTCACTCTTCCGACAAAGCAAGATAACTAGAACCGTAATCTCAGGGTACAGACAGATCTGGACTTTGTGTGCGTGACCCAAAGACATTCGTCGTTCCAACTCATAGCCTTACTCCTGCTTCATCCAAGCGGTGCCCTTGCCACCGCGACACAACCGTGCAAAAATAAATCATCACCGGCTACTCTCTCACATGATCCAGGCTTCTTCGTCGCCGCTGCTAAAGGACTCGATCATATCACTGTCATCGCCGTCCCCGCCACCACCCATGATCTCCAGCAACCCCTCGCCCACGTCGAAGTCGCCTTCATCCTCGTTCTCATCCCCGCTGTCCATGTCCTCGTCGTCATCGTCGTCATCATCACCATCATCATCGCTGCTATTGCCTGGATCCTCATCAGAGTCCGTGTCCCCGAGCGCCAGATCGGACCCAAGAAGGACATCAACCTCCGAGTCATCCTCGTCTTCATCCTCCTCATCCGAGTCCCCTCCGTCCTCTGGGTCTGAATCATCGTCAGTCGGCCGTTTCCTGCCAACCTCGAATAAGCGGGCAGAGGAGAACATCTCATCGGGGTCATCCATCGCGACGACTCCAAGGAGGGAGTCGTTAGGCTCGGTGGCAAGGTCGAGGACGCCACGGTCTATCTGAACGGTCGCGATGTCCGAGTAGGTGACGGCGTCGATCGTGCGGAATGCAAGGAACAGAGGATGCCGGGTCCTGCGAGTGTTGATGGAGGAGGTAACATCCTCGTGGTTGCGCCTGAGGATGGCATAGATAACATCACCCCTGCCGTTGAACTTAATCACTGTCTGGTCCAGAGAAGGGACGCTCCTCAGAAGCTTAAATTTTCTCAGATCCCACACCTCTGAATTAAGGATCACCTGCAAAAAAACATTGTGGACAGAGATGAGAAGACAAGCACAGTACAAGGAAAATCCTCCCAAAAAAAGTATTGGCAAATGTCACAAACAATTAGTAATATTTGATTAAGTTCCATCTAATAATGGTTATCCATAACAGCGTCATAGAAGTTTTACAGTAGCATCAAGAGAATCAAATTCATTCACTACGGCATTCCAGAACAACAAGCACCAACGTACACTTCTGAACTTGCACCGACTTGAAACTAAGTAAACAAATGATGCTAAACAACTTTTTGACACGGCAAATAACATAAGTACCCATACAGATCATTGTTACCAAGGCATGTCATATTTTAGAACTTTCCAGTGCAATATAAACACATTTGGCAAATATTATCTTATTACCATGCACTTCTCTTATTATACTTGGCATTTTCTTGCAGAATAATTACTGAGGTCATTTATGTTGGCTGGAAAGATAAGATAAAGCTTACTCATAAAAGATCAGGTTGCAAAAGATATATTGCACAGGCAAGCAGTTGAACTTAACAGCAAACTTTGTTTTTTCAGAAAGTGAAAATGAGCATGCAGGCAAACGAGTTTACTCATAAGATCTCACCGCACTAGTTTGACCTTGTGTTGTCTATAACTTGTTATGTGTAGAATCCCAGAAGCACAGATAGTGCATCCAAAATATATTCACAACACAATTTCTTCTGTGCAAAAAGACTTGCAATTTCCATCCAAAACAATTATATGGTTTTAAAATGACTAGCTGCCACAAAAGTCTTAGCTGACAAGAGGAACGCTCGTGGTAATGCAAGAGAAGTGTAGGCCCTTAGAGGGCAAAAATGCATGGCACTTACAAATTTAAAGGAAATTACATGCCCTAAATTTTGACGTGGAGGGGGGGAGGAGTATTTCTTCATGGCCAGTTGCCCATGCTATGAAATGGATAGAAATAAGCTGAAACAAGAGAACACGATAACTGAAGTCAAAGAATAAAATTACCTCATTTCCAGCTGGATGGAAGCCACCACCGCAATAGTCTGTGAACTGGTCAAACTGATGGATAGGGTCCGGACTTCGTCTATCCCAGAGGACCCCGTTCCACAGCAGCATATCATCTGAAGGACTGAAATGTATAATTGGATGTACATAATTACGGCCAGAACCTGAGAGGCTCGAGTTATCAGGAAGCTGCATATCAACATTATGTGTCTGCACATCATACAACAGAACCGCCCGGCGAGCTGGATCGGTTGAAATGGCAGCAAATAGAGTTCCAGCATGATTAAACCTGGCAGCTTTGCAATCCTCGAATGTGTGCAAAGGCCCCGCCGACACTGTGAAAGAGCCCCAGAGCTTAACCTCATTTAAGCTAGACGAGAGAATCAGCTCATTTCCACCAGAAGATGTTGACTCCAGCGTTGTAACAAGATGTTGGTGGCACGACTGGGTCTCTACGAGATTTGCAGTGTTGCTGTCAAATATTCTTAATTCACCAGTATGGTTTCCAGCAGCTACTCGTGATGCATCTTGAATAAAAGTCATGCAAGTCAACAGCGAAGACTCGTCACGGCAAACACGGCATGGCTTGAACCTGCTGTATATAAACTGACGGTCCCTGCGAGGTACTTGGATCCCACTGAACTCCCTGCTTATCTCACGGCTTCCCATGCGGGCAGTTACATTTGGTGGTGCACTGATGCTGCGGCTAGGCTCAGGACAAACATGAGGCTGCAGCAGAGAGACTGGTGGTAGAGTTGTTATTGGAGCAGGACACTGGCGATGCTGATTTTTCAAGTACTGTACAACCAATGAGTCAAGTGTCATGCGCTCCAAATTTCCTGATTGCTGATCATTTGCACAAAGATGTGGTGTTCCTGCTACCACTCCAGGCGTGCCTTGAGAATCTTCAAAGTTCTCCGTGGAAATGTGGTTGAAATTTGTCCTTCCTGGATGAAATGCTGCAGCAGTCGGAGAATCCACTGCTACAGACAGGCCTCTGCGAGTAGGAGCAGGAGTTTTGAATACAGGAGAATGGCATGATTGATCAACTAGTGCAGGACGCTTTGCTGCTGATGCAGAACTAAGGTCCGTGTCGGCAAGCTTCCTCTTGAGTGGCAACGGCATTGGTGTTTTATGTGATGTCTCCGCATCTTCCGTATTGACAGCAGAAGCAGAGCAAGTTGTACTGTCCACATTTCCAGTAGGTACAGGACTTGTCAGGCTATTGGTTGCTCTATTACCAGAAAAGGAAAGGAAGGGCTGAGCTCGTTTAGAAAAACTGGATGAGAAGACCAGTGCCTTCTTCTTAGACGAAGGCACAACAGAATCTGATCTCTGGCCAGTTTGATCTTCAGCTATCATTGCTTTGTCAGGCAGAAATCCCTGAACACGGCCAGAGGGCCACTGTTGTTGAACTTGAACAGATGATGGTTCTGGGACAGCGGCCCGGTGGACAGGTAGCACTGGAGCAGTTGATTGCAAAGGTGCAAGGTCAGCCTCCTTCTGCAACATGGCAGCAGTAGCAGCCAAACCAGATCCAAGGAGATGTTCATGTATCAGTTGCATCAGTTCCCTACACGCAAAAGAGAAGATCAGATGTAGGAACGTGGAGCTTGGGAATTAATAAAAAGAACATTACACAATGTCAAACCTGGAATGGTACGAGATAGGAGTAGCAGCAGCTATGCCAGCTCGCTCTATGCGCTTCAACGCTGGAGCGGCAGCATCAGTTGCTGCTAAGGTTGTTTCTTTACCAGAATTTGTCAAGACCTATCAGGAGAAAGAAAAAAACATATTAGTCATTCAGCCCATCTTTCCCATTTAAGTACTAGGCAGTAGGCACACATTTATGGAAGCAAGCATAACTGGATAACATCAAAGGACCATAAGTTGGTTCCCTACATCAGCACTACTTTACCACTCTAGTGTCTAGTTACAAAAAAAGTCGACTTGATGAAGAGCAGAACACCAGCAAAAGAACTATACGGACATATAATCCTGAGCGGCTCAAAATAACATAAAACAATAGGCTTTCCTTACCGCGATAAGTTCAATTGCCACTTGGGTCAGTTCATTTATCCATCTTGCATTATCACTTCCAGATGTCTGGGTACTGGTATCACGAATCAGTTCTGATAATTTCTTCCCTACCTGAAATAACATGTTAATAGTTAGTTACTTACCTAGGAGGCAACAAGAAAAAAGAAGTTATCTAGGGGACACGCATGTGAAGACAAGATGAAAGAAGGATATCAGAGAGGGGCAGTTCGTGAAATCTATTATCACAACAGCAGGCAAAGTGACAGTGACAGCAAATTCGCGGGGGGGGGGGGGGGTGAAAATGTTTTAAGGTTACGAAACCTCATTCAGTACACTATTAACTTCTGTAAACAAGGCAAGAGAGGAGAACAACAGCCCCTAAATGTGGAACAGAGGGATACTCGCTAGCAGTTACTCATTACTGAGATTATACTCATGCAATAGTAAGAGAAAGAAGTGCATTGTTCTGCAGCCCACGATACCTGGAGCTTTGTCAGTATATGAGCAATTGCATCGTCCCTAGCCAAGCCAAGCAGTACACGACAGGCAAGGGCTCGAATAGCATCAATAGCCACAGGAGGAGTAACCATCCGAGTACTAAGAAGCTGTAGAAGAATCTTTATACCATTGTTGGCTCTGACTACTTCTCGAGCTTGACGATACCCTTGTTCCAGTTGAGCAGCAAGACCAGGACCCCCAGCTCCTACGCCAAGTGATATTCTCTTATCACCAACAACTCCAGATGGCACTACAGGTGTGCCAGATTCACCTTGGTTTGCTGCTAGATTTCTTTCTGAAGTAAGTTTTTCGGCAGTCCTGTCTCTGATTTCTGAATAACTCCCAGGTTGCTGATTGGCAGTTGAGGACGGCTTGTTGCTGATTGAAGGAGGGGGGCATACAAGATTGACAAGCACATTCAGTGCTGGACAAATAACCTAATACACAAAGGACGGCAAAAAAAATTATGTGGAAGAACTTTGGCAAATACTGCTGGGTCCTTAAAGCTTAGTTAATGCATAGCTTGAGAAGGAAAACACACCTCAGGATCAACATATCCAACAACACTGTTTGCTATATCAAGTAAGATAGTCATACCAATACGGCTGTTACTTAATGTACCATGCACTATCAATTTGCGACTGTATGGCATGAGTGTTATGATGTGAAGAACTCCAAATGCGTATTGAGCTAAGTCATGAAGATACCGATCAGCAGGTAGACCCTGAAACAGATTGTTATGAATTAAATCAGCGTACATACACACTTTGTTTTTCTAGAAAAGGGCAAAAAACAATACCATATTTTTACCTGGCATAACTCCAGCATAGTTATATGACCATTAGAGGCCAAGAATTTATCCATCACGGCCAGCGAGCTCTCACAAGAGCAGGTCCTAACTTTCTATCCCGCTGGATCTGACGAAAAATAGCATCCATAGCCTCGTTGCCAATGTCAAAAGGTTTGTAACCAGCTCTTGCACTGGAGGTATTCCGAGCAATGCTACGGATACTCTTGCTTGGCCGGATGGAATCAACAAGCTGGAGGAGATGAGCTCTAAAATATTGCCGTAGCGCAACACATGAATGATATGCAACCTGCTTTTCTGTTGCAGTCAGAGCTTCAGCAGGGGATCGTTCATTCCCTTGACTCGCATTGGAGGATCCTAATGCTCCAGAGTTGACACCAGACCTTACAGATGCAGCAACATGTAAAATATTCAGAAGTTTTTGCATCCCATCCTGTGCATCAAATGAATCCAGAACAGCTTTGAACACAAAAGCAGCAGCGAAGAATATGGCAGCATTCTTTCTAGCTGAATCTTGCGGGCATTCTAAGAGTTGAAGAGCTAGTTCAACCACATTGTTGAGTGTGTCAGATGAAAGCGCACAAACACGCTCCATGGTAGACTGCAAAAACCAAACATGCTTAGCAATAAGATAAATGAACGACCAGGGTAAAATGACAATAGATTTCGACAGACAGCATGACCAGCCAGTTTAAATTCTAAGTTTACCTGGAGGGAACCAAAAGTAAACAAGCATGCAGAAAGAGCAGTATATGTCTGAGTAATTCTAGGGACAGACAGGATCTTCTGAATACCACCACGATCAACAAATAGCGCAGCAAATTTCCGGTGGGCGGCCAGGGCACAGATTAATCTAAGGATTTCATGGAGTAGAGAAACGTGGCCACATCCTTCCTGGTCTTTGATGCCCCGTTGCAATAATGCGAGGCAAACATCAACACCCTTTTCATGCAGAACAGGACCCAAAGCTTCAACATACTCTCCCAGAACTTGTAAGCACAGAATGCTATATTTTTCTCTAAGTTGCAAGAGCTGCTCGTGGTCAGCAAGAACAAAATCTTCCAAATCCTGGTCCGGACTGATTTTCACAGTTTCTTCAACCACATGCTCCTCCTTAACTTGGTCAGAGCTTCTGTAAGACCAAATAAAACTCAGAGAAAGAACAACGATATAACGAAAAGAAGACGAGAGAGAGAGAGAGAGAGAGAGCAAGTGCTTCTTCCATTACCGTGAAACACTAGTGGACATGGCAGCATCCACTACAGTAGTTGCAGCTTTCTCGGCAGCTAATATAACCGCGTCACCATTATTTTCACTCTTCCAAACCTTCAAAAACACAGACCATCAGAATTACAAACAAATAATGAAGCAGAAAATGAACCAGGGTTAAGTAACCATTAATAGTATGTCTTTTTCCATACCTCTAAAGCAGCAGATTTCACAAGCTCAGCAGCAGCATCACCAGCTGCTTTCACGGCTTCCTCAGGTGCATTTGCAGCTCTGGCTTCCGCTTCTGCAGCTCTAACTGCCTTCAAAACAATGTCAGTTATATCCTTCAAGCCAATAATGCAATCCCTGAACCGGTCTTCATACTCTTCTTTCGAAATAACCATATGAGCCGCCTCAAAGCCTGCAACACTCAAATCAATTGCTTTCTTCGGGTCCTCGACCTTATCATCATTATTGTCTTTGCTAGCCTGACTTCCCACTCTCAATCCAGAGGCTGGTGAAATAGGTGTCCGTTCACTGTCAGGCAAGCTTTCACCAGCTTTGCTTTTCCCTCTTAATCGAGATCCTGTACGACTAGGTTTTCTCTTCAAGAGCTCATCTTTCAAGATTTCACATGGAGGACGCATTTCCTTAGGGTCTGAGCACATTCGCACATCTGTGTGGGGCATACCAACAGTGTCATCCATCAACCGTTCTCCATCTGCTTGCCTCATCACAACACCATGATCAAGGTCCTTTTCCAAAGTTGGGTCAGTCGGTATTCCATCTCCAGCCCTTGTTCTGTCCAATACAGAACTGTCTTGAAGAAACCGTACTTTGCCCCTGTTCTCATCTTTAACACGAGGATGCTTGGTATCTAATGGAAGATTGGCATCTTTCTGTGTAGATGTGACATCCCCATAGACCCGTGTTCGCAAAAAATGCATGAGCTTGGCTGATACCCCTATGTTCAAGATATCTTCTACCAAATTCCCACCGCTGGCGAAGAAAGGAAAATGCAACAATTAGATTAATGGTATCAGAAATGCTGCTGAAGAAGAGAAGAATGATATGCGATCTCATCTGATAAGTAATGGCAGTACCTATAAAACGCCATCGAAAGCAACCCAATAGCATATGTTCTCAGCATCTCGGTTTCTGTGGGTTTTTCACCACTTTCGTAATGCTTCCAATCACATGCTTCGGCATCTTCCCTTATCCATTTTTTCAGGTTTGCAATGGTAGCATCTTCAAAAGCATGCGGAAACTGGGACTGCGGAGGCAAACACGAAATCAAGTAAATACTCAAACAGAGTGTGACCGGAGAGTAAACCACAGATAGTAGGACGAGAATGTAAAACAGTGAGCATGGAGGGTGGGAGGGGAGGAAGCTAACCGCAAACGCGTTATGGATGCTTAGGAGTAGCCTAGCTGAAGCACAGCGTACTGCCACGGAGTATGATGTGTCGGACAAGAACTTACAGAACACGAGCTCGTAGAAATCATCATTCTCCTGCTGACACAGTTGAAACAACACAGTTTATTTCAGGAATGAACAGTAGTTAGTAAGAAGGCTCAGGTTACTTTGATGCAAGCCAAATACGGACCCTGATCAAATTTGCCAGCTTGCCTATTGTATGGGAACCCCTTGTGTTTGTGTTGTTGAAGGATGGATTGCTTGCGCACTCTTGCAGATGCCTGCATGGGGTATGGGCATAGCGATGATTAGCAATTTACAGGGATATATTGGAAGCAGGTTGGATCAACAAAGGACATATCAGTGAGGATTACATTTTAATCAAGCACGGGCGTTCTGACAGTAAACAAAATGTAAAATATGGCGTGTATTAAATTGTGAGCAAAATACAGAGTGACCCACAGATGGACCTCAACTGCTTTTATGCATTAGAGATGACACAGGCAAGCAGAAATTTCGTTTGTATTGACCACTTCAGTGGGACTGAGTGTGTGTAATTAAGCTTGCATAGACAGTGAGGCAACACCAGTTGATGATCACAGCAACTTCCAAGCTTGCAAACGGCACGAGTGTTAGACGGACAGAGATTATCTATGAGGATTTACAAGGACTGGTGCGGTCAATCACAAGGCGCCCAGAACAAACTATGTCGGATCGACTTCCCTGGGTAGGCAAGAGCAGCAGGAGTGGAAATCCCTAGAAATAAATAATCTGCCCAGTCGAATTATCCACTGCGAGTGCTAGAAAAACACACACGAGAGTAGATAGAATTATTTAAGTTTCTTAGTGACCACTCCACTCCAGTGAGTCAATCAAACAAGCGGTGGCAAGCCCTAGGAACCAATTAAACAAATCAAGCGGGAGGGCCCGAATTATCCACTGGTAGGGAGAGGAGGGGAAGGGCGTGGGTACAGACCTGGCCTCGTGTTCCTCGCAGATGGTTGCGAGGGTGTGGATGAGTCGCGGGTTGGGGTCGGCCTCCTGCTCGACGACCCGGGAGATCACCGCCTGCGCGCGCTCCAGCAGCGCCTTCTCCTCCTCGTCCTCCTCTTCCTCTTCGTCATCTGCTTCCTCCTCGTCGTCCTCATCCGCTTCCTCCTCCTCCTCCGTCGGCGCCTCCTCCTCTTCGGCGGGGGCGGCGAGGACGGCGGGGTCCGCCATGAGGGAGGGAGGTGGCAGGGGTTGGCTAGGGTTAGGGTGTGGCGCGGGGCGCGGGGTCGGGGCGGAGGAGAGCGGGCTAATGGTGCCGGACGGAAAGGAAGAAGAAGGAAGGAGGCGTGGCGTTGCGGCGCAGCGGTCTCAGGTGGAGAGGAGGAAGTTTCTAGTCTAGTCGAACGGAATCAGGTTTCCCTTCTTCTTCTTGCGGTGGTGGGCTCTCTCTCTCTCTACAGGCCCACACCACCGGCCTTCTTCCAAACTAACAACCGGCCTAGCTAGGACAGTACTACTTACTATCCCCTCAAAATAAAAATAAAAAAGAGTACCTAATTTTGGAGGTTGTCAATCAAAAACATCTTACCATGTGGTTCCTTTTGTGTGCTCTTTTCCCTTTTGTAATAGTACTAGCAAAATAAATGCCCGTACGTTGATACGGGAATAAGAAAAAATGTTAAAATTAAATTGGTAAGTCAACATTCTATATTCTGCCACACTCTCGGCTCCGAGGAAGACATGTGACAGGGTAACTATAAACTCCTCCTCTCAGCACTTTGATTGAACTGTAGCTCCTTCGTCGAGTGTCCGTTTATGTTCGTGCTATTGCTTTGCGTTCCGGGGATTTTCAATGTAGCTTGTACAAAACCTTATTTTGAGGGCCTCCCTTCAGGGTACATTACTAAGTCACATCCTTGGCTGCTCCTAATGAATTTCTTTCTAATGAACTCCCCACCATCATAAGGATTAAATCCAACTCCTAACCAGCACCCAAAAAAAAAATCCAACTCCTAACCATCTTCCGTCAGAATTGTGTATCTCAGCATTCATGCATTGCAAAATTGCGATAAATTTGTGATTTTGTAAAAAAAAAGGAGTCAAAGTGATTAACACTCGATTAGGGTTAGTCCAGAGGGGTTGAAATCGACTCGGACTCTATATTTTGGTTCAAACTATTTTAAAACATGAGTTTATTTAAGGAATTCATCAAAGATGAACTATATTTCTATACTTATCTCATTCTTCAAATATACCTCAAACTCATAAATTACAAATCATAATTCAAATTCAGAATATTTGAATTCAAAAACTTGACAAGTGTCAAGACCAGGAAAATTCACAAAGTACAAACTTAAATCCTTATTTCTCATATCAAAATTCTTTACAAAGGAATTTTACAAACAATATAATTACAGGAACTTCATTCAAGAAGTCCTACGAAGAAAATAAAAAATCACAAGGGAAAATTTCTAAATCTAAACCAAACTAATTATTGATCTTGTTATCTTGATGCTCAACACCTAAATCTAGCTTTGGTATCATACATACATGTTTCACAGCAAAACATTTCTCGCGCTTCAACTGTTTTGACACCCAAAGCTAGTTTCTCCCTGAACACGCCTTCTTACTTCTTACTCTTCCGGGGATAAGTCATGGCTCGCTTAACTGAACTGTGAGTAGAGTGGATCGGCGGAGAGCTTCTTTGATGTGCTTGTTCTCGGGATCCAGCTTCAAGGCACTGAGAAGGGCTTTAGCAGCGCCGGCATGATCCTAATTAACACACACTAGTAGAAACAGGGTCTTTTATCCCTATCATTAGTCCCCAGCAAAAATCGACCCGGGACTAGTGTGGGCATTAGTCCCGGGTCCGTCGGAGGCACCGCGGAGCACACCTAGTCCCGCGTCGAACGGGAGCATTAGTCCCGGGTCGTAATACGAAACAATGTTGCAAATGACCTAGATATGATCATCCCCGTGCCATAGTTTGTGATAATGTGCCCATATTTGACACATAGGTGTGTCTTGGTATGACAAACAATGTTGCAGAACTAAGTGTTTTCAAATTATGTTTATAAATATCATTTTTTAATTGTCAAAAATGACATTTTTTGTGAAGCAAGTACAACAAATATGGTGCAAAATGGCACCTATCCAATTTTTACACAAAGTATGCCATATTGTATCGATAATCCAGCAATATTAGAAATTTTTATCGGTTTCTACCTAATTTCGCCTATTTAAATGACTTTATGCATATTTTCCGAAAGCAATTCAATTTTGAACTACAAGTGTGTGATAGTTTGCTCTGAAAATTTTACAAAAATCATTTTAAGATACACCAGTAGTGGTTATATCACAGAACCATCGATAGTTTTGAGAAATGCAACCCCTTTGGATGAATAGGCACGACGGGCATTTTGACCGTTTTTTCAACAAAATAAAAGAAAGTGAAAAAAAATACTAAAAAATGAAATCCTTTGGCATGGAGTCCTTTTATGTGTACTAGTTGCTAGGAAAAATGATAAACATGAGTTTTGACAAAATTTTCAAAAAACTTCTTCACAAAATGGTCAATCATCTATAAACATGTATAAGTTTCGATTCAAATGACCTAGATATGATCATCCCCGTGCCATAGTTTGTGATAATGTGCCCATATTTGACACATAGGTGTGTCTTGGTATGACAAACAATGTTGCAGAACTAAGTGTTTTCAAATTATGTTTATTAATATTATTTTTTCATTTTTTTAATTGTCAAAAAATGACATTTTTTGTGAAGTAAGTACAACAAATATGGAGCAAAATGGCACCCATCCAATTTTTACACAAAGTAGGCCATATTTTATCGATAATCCAGCAATATTAGAAATTTTCTCGGTTTCTACCTAATTTCGCCTATTTAAATGACTTTATGGCTATTTTCCGAAAGTAATTCAATTTTGAACTACAAGTGTGTGATAGTTTGCTCTAAAAATTTTACAAAAATCATTTTAAGATACACCACTAGTGGTTATATCACAGAACCATCGATAGTTTTGAGAAATGCAACCCCTTTGGATGAATAGGCACGACGGGCATTTTGACCTTTTTTCAACAAAATAAAAGAAAGTGAAAAAGAACTCAAAAAATGAAATCCTTTGGCATGGAGTCCTTTTATGTGTACTAGTTGCTAGGAAAAATGATAAACATGAGTTTTGACAAAGTTTTCAAAAAACATCTTCACAAAAAGGTCAATCATCTATAAACATGTATAAGTTTCGATTCAAATGACCTAGATATGATCATCCCGTGCCATAGTTTGTGATAATGTGCCCATATTTGACACATATGTGTGTCTTAGTATGACAAACAATGTTGCAGAACTAAGTGTTTTCAAATTATGTTTATAAATATCATTTTTTATTTTTTTATTGTCAAAAATGATATTTTTTTTGTGAAGCAAGTACAACAAATATGGTGCAAAATGGCACCCATCCAATTTTTACACAAAGTAGGCCATATTTTATCGATAATCCATCAATATTAGAAATTTTCTCGGTTTGTACCTAATTTCACCTATTTAAATGACTTTATGCCTATTTTTCGAAAGGAATTCAATTTTGAACTACAAGTGTGTGATACTTTGCTCTGAAAATTTTACAAAAATCATTTTAAGATACACCAGTAGTGGTTATATCACAGAACCATCGATAATTTTGAGAAATGCAACCCCTTTGGATGAATAGGCATGACGGGCATTTTGACCGTTTTTTCAACAAAATAAAAGAAAGTGAAAAAATACTAAAAAATGAAATTCTTTGGCATGGAGTCCTTTTATGTGTACTAGTTGCTAGGAAAAATGATACACATGAGTTTTGACAAAGTTTTCAAAAAACTTCTTCACAAAAAGGTCAATCATCTATAAACATGTATAATTTTCGATTCAAATGACCTAGATATCATCATTCCCGTGCCATAGTTTGTGATAATGTGCCCATATTTGACACATATGTGTGTCTTGGTATGACAAACAATGTTGCAGAACTAAGTGTTTTCAAATTATGTTTATAAATATCATTTTTCATTTTTTAATTGTCAAAAATGACATTTTTTTGTGAAGCAAGTATAACAAATATGGTGCAAAATGGCACCCATCCAATTTTTACACAAAGTAGGCCATATTTTATCGATAATCCAACAATATTAGAAATGACTTTTTATTAAGCAAGTATCAAAAATATGTAGCAAAAAGTCATATACATGATGAAAAAGATGATATGGATATCATATTTGGATTCCTCTCATTTTTCTAATCGATTTAGACATTTTATTTGTTAAATTTTGATTTACGGATTTAAAGATATGAATTATTCCATATTAAATGTAAGAAGGAGACAATAAAGTAAAATAAATTTTATTCTTATTTATTCAAATATTATTATTACATAATCATTGTTATTTATTCAAATAAATTTTCGAAATTTAAACAATAAAAAGTGTAACACCATGACCCAGGGGTTAATATGGTTGATAGGATACTAATATCAGTAAGTTCTAACATCTCATTTGACAGCTAATTTGGAAGGAACTCTAAAGTTAAGCGTGCTTGGGCTGGAACAATTTGAGGATGGGTGACCGAACGGGAAGTTTGACTGGGGTAAGTACTTTGACCTGAGATTAAGTGTGTAATATGTAATTAGAGATTATGTGTGTGTGGCTATTTAGGAAATTTGAAATAAAAAAAAACAAAATTGGAAATATCAGAGTAAAATTAAAAAAATAAAAAATAAAAAAATAAAAAGTTAGTCCCGGGTCGTGTTAAGACCCGGGACTAAAGATCTCCGGCCACGCGCACCACGCAGCCTTCCTTGTCAGTACGCTGATGAAGAGAAAATAAGAGTGATGACTGAATATGTCTGGACTTGTGAATCTAGTTCTTTCGATCGGCATATCACCTCGAGCAAGCGCAAGGCCATTCCCTGACGGTAGTAGCCTTTTGCCCAGTCAGGCCTGGGCGTCCGAGAGAGCGTCTCCGCCGTCATGGAGGCGCAGCAAGCAGAGGCTCCACGACATTCCGGTATATAATGATTTTGCATACAAAGAGATCAACAACGGACTAGGAGTTTTTTTTTTTGCGGAGAAAGAAGCCAGAAACATCCGGCAAGTTACAGAGAGGTCCACACAAAGATAAAAATTACAACGCACTCCCTCCTGCAACATAGCACCGTCGTTGACCATGGCGCCGTCGGCGGCGCGCCGTCGCTCCTACGCCCCTTGAAGCCTTGGAACGGGAGTAGTCCCCGAGCGACTGGGAAGTCGCCGATCGCCGACCCCGGAGGGTCTACGCCAGCAGCCGCCGTCGATGAAGAGCCGAAGTGCCTGAGCTTCTTCCTGAAAACCAAAAGGAGCCAGATCCGCCGTCGATCCACGGACTCCGGCACGGGGAAGTCGAACGAGGCTGCTCCGAAGAACCGCCAGCCCGACGAAGGAGGTAGCTCGACGCCGGAGCCCCGCAGAGCGCCGCCATCGAGGAGGAGAGCCACCCCCAGCAAAACCGATCCGCCAGCGCCTTCTCCACCACGACGCCGCCGGCCGGAAGACCTAAGCATACCTACGCTATGTACACGACGCGAATCGGCGTTCCCCCGTCCTCCCGCCGCCGGAGCGGCCGGCGGAGGGCGGGGAAGCCGCCGATTCAGCGCCGGCGAGGTGGTACGCCCGGGTCGCTCACAAATCCCTCTCTGGGTTACTGTAGACGAGAGAGGCCGGTCCAAGGTCCGTCTGTCGATTAACAACGGACTAGGAGTTACCATGGTGTAGAAAAGTAGGGCAGTTTCGTAGTCCTTGCTTTTGAAAGCCGCGTATCCTTGTTGTTTCAGTTCATATTTCTTGGCAGTACAGGCTCTTGTCACCTACCCAAAAAAGAAGTACTGCTATTAAGCCAAACGATATTCAGATAACCTGAGCTAGCTCAATAGGAAGTCCATGCGAGTGCATTAATTCAAGATCATGCACTACAGGAAACGATAAGTATGCCGAGTGCCAAAAACGCTCGGTAAAACACCAAAAACGCTTGGCATATTACGCTCGGCAAAGCGCGCTCGGCATACTCTTGCTCGGCATATGCTACTGATACGCTCGGCAAACAAACCCGCTCGGCAACTAGACGTATGCCGAGCGCAAATAGTTGGCCTTCGGCAAAGTTCCGCTCGGCATACATTATACATGTGGCAACTGCTGAGAGATTCCCCGTCAGTGTATGCCGACCGTATACGCTTGGCAAACAGGTGGCTGTATGCCGAGCATATACGGTTGGCATACACTGCACACTGCTTCATGGGTGCAGTGTATGCCGACCGTATACGCTCGGCATATAGGATTAGCAGGACAAAAAAAATTACAGGAAATGACATACAGAACAGCATTCATATAAATCACAATACCCATACATCAATATTCATTGCATAAATACACACTAGAGTGATAATTATCACTAGGTATTTCAGACCTGATCAAATCCTAAACTAGAACATGTTAGGACAAGATCATAAGCAAACAACCGTAAAATCAAGCAATCAGCTACACCTGCAGCAAGCATTATCCTAAACCGGTACATCATTGGCTTGATGGCCGGATCAACATTACTTACGTGAGAACTGCAGCCGACGACAATAGTTTCATTTTTTTTTTTTTGGATAAAGTGAGCTTTGTTATTTAAAAAGTTTTAAGCACACAGGCGCCATAAGTCCACAAGTCTCAAAATAAATAAAAATACGAATTACAGAAACACGCTTATCATGGTGGAGTACAGATCCGAAGATTATGTTGCCATCCAGCTAAAAAAAACTTTTTCATTTATACAAAACCAAAACGATCTTATAACGGCAAGCGCTTCCACCCTAATAAGTCGTTTAAACCTACGAAAAAAAGGCGAATCCGAGATTGTAGCAAGCTCCGGGCTAAAAATTTTTTTTACAAAAACTATTATAATAGCATAAAGAATTTATAAAGAATTTGATGGATATCGGTCACCCGCAAGATTTTTGTTTTTTTTATTTGGTGAAGCGACAGCTAATCCATCATCACTGGTATATATATATTGTGATGTGTCACGTACATACGATTCAACCATCGGTTACATAAGTTTATCCATCGGCCATGTATATATCCATAAACCGACCCCTCCTTTCGTCCCTAAACCTAGAATCCAAGATCATCATTGTCCCTTGTTCTGCGGCAAGGAGAAACTCAAGCCCTGGACAAAAACATGGGCTTGCAGATCCACCCCATGGGCATGGAGCGGCAGCCACCACATGGAGATACGGAGATCCTGGACAATAACACAAAGGCCGTCAGCGATTGCTGGATCTTGTGCATCTCTGTGATCGGCGCAGTCGTGATCACCGCCTGCGTGCTTGTCCCCGTCCAACACTTTCGGGCCGACACGCATTACTACGTCGCCATAGACTTCGTCTCCGACCTCAACCCCACGCAGGGGCAGGGCCTCTCCTTCAACCTCACCCTTGGGGTGGCCTCACGGAGCCACGGCTCCAAGGCGTGTATCAAACACGGCACATACTTGGAGGTATCCTATCAGGTGTCCAGCTCGCCGCGAGTGAGGCAGAGGTTCGGCGGCTCTGCGCCGGGCCGAGGAAGTCAGTTGGGCACAACGTCGCCGCGAGGGCGAAGATGACCGCGGTGCCCGTGGCCGACGTGCTGGACAGCCTCACGGTGGACATGAAGCGAGAGGTGGCTGTGTTCAACATCATGCTGCACCTTCCAGCGGGGTCATACGACCCCGGAGGCAGGGAGAGTTGGCTGTCCGGATGCAAGGGCACCCGAGTCGGCGCTGCTGCCGTGTGGTGCGATGCCCCCGACAGTGAACCGGCGTTGTAAATATCAATTCATCCCGGGAATGCTATTTTTCGGTAGACTGCCGTGTGGCACCAACTATGCAATGGATGGCATGGCAGGGAGTACGACGTCCTGCTGCCACATAGAGTCGGGACATGGAGCTTGGGTCGACTAGGCTGGGTGTAGTTATACATGGAGAAGCATGACATGGTGTTCAACCTCTCCTTCGAATAGTGTAGTGGTGGGACTAGATCTTCCAGCTTGGCCTAGATTTGCGCAGCTGCCTTTGAGTTCGTCGAAGCCAGCAGCATCACCAACACTCAACCATGACCCCTTTCTTCAAGCAGTGGGCGTAGGGTTAACAAAGGCCGGTAAATAATACACAACAGTTAAAAATGATGTCGCGCTCGTGCAACCGTAAATTCGTTTTAGAATCTAAAAAGATTCAACAAGCCACGATCACTGCAGAATAATACAACGCAACTAACAGAACAATGTTATCATCACTGAAGAAAAATGCTGACGAGATAGCCAGTTTACAAATAAAATATCTGATACAAACACACAAATCTTCCCATTTGATACCCAAAACTTCAGGGCCTACGCCTCTGTTTTGCCGCCAGCATCACCTACAGACTTCTTAGCTGCAGTAGTCTTGTCAGTAGTCTTCTCAGCCAGTTCGGCAGTCTTCACGAGGGCCTCTAGGGAACGCTGCGCTTGCTTCAGGGCAAGCTGAGCATCTTGGAGGGCAGATTCCACCTTCGAAGTAACCAGAGCATCTTTGACTGCAGAATGCATCTTAGGATCCAGTTCCTCACAATCAACCTTCTTGGAGGTTGATTCTAAGACTGTCTTAATACGTAGGTATCTCTCATAGCCATGTATAAGCTCAGCAGCCTTTTCAACACAAATATAATTGAGGAAATCTAGCAGTCCAAGTGGTGTCAGCTCGAGATAGAGAGCAGCTCATACTCCTGCACCTAAGGGGAGGTAGGCAATCTCTCTCCTGTAGTGGCGGTCGCAACATTTAACAAGGAACGCATACAGTTTAGAAAGCAGACTATATAGCCAATTGGCTCCAACAGTAGCTGCAGAAAGTATTACATATATTAGCTACCACAAGTTGGGAACTAACATGGAATATAGTTGTCTATTACACTTCATAAATTTATATATTTTATATTGTAAATAATTATTTAAGGTGCATATTACTTTTATTTAATTTTAGTATTTTTCATTCGGTTGTACTCCAAATTAATTAAAATTATCTTGCAACAATATTAACTGTTTCCAATTTTTGGTGCATTGTTTCATACTAAACATTTATATTCAGTAAATTATCTCTACAACCAATAAGAGGAAAATTAAGAATATTTTTGACACTCAAACAGTAGGGAAGGGCCCTACTGCAATTTTACGTTTATAAAAAGGGGTGGATATTTACAATGGGTCGGAAAAGTTCATAAAAGGAAAATTACAATGAATCTAGCCACTGCTGCATGCCTTCCTTAAGGAAATAAATTCTCGTATGTTCTTTATGGAAATAAATTCTTCCCCGTTCCTTTTCTGGCACTACATGACATACCCCCACTTGTCTCTCATCTTGAGCTGAAATAGCATACGAGAATCTTTGGTACGTACGTACGGAGGGAGAGCGAGGCGATCTTTCACTAGTAGGAAAACAGTTATAGGTGGAATCACTTTTTGTGGCGCACGAAATAGCCGTGCGCCACAGAAATTATTTCTGTGGCGCATAATTCTGTGGCGCACGAAAACCAGATGCGCCACAGAAATATGGCTTTCTGTGGCGCACCCAGTCCCGTGTCTGTGGCGCACCCAGAAATTCTGCTTTCTGTGCCGCACCCTGTCCCGTGCGCCACAGAAATCAGCATTTCTGTGGCGCACCGAGTCCCGCGCGCCACAGAATTCATATTACAGATCCAGATCCAGATCTGGTTTCTCTCTCCTCTCACCTGGTCAGCTCACACCCACCACGAGTGCAAAAGAAAAAAAACACACACCGACCACGCACCCTTCTCTTCCTTCTCTCTCTGCGCGCACACGACGCCACGCACCCTTCTCTTCCTTTCTTCTCTCTGCGCGCACACGACGCCACGCTCCTGCCTATCTTCGTCGTCGCCGGTCCGCTCGCCGCCGTCCACCTCCACGCTCGATGCCACCTCCGCCTCCCCTACGCCCCCGCCCTCGGCCTCGCGCGCCACCTCTCTCTCCCTCCCCTCGATCCCCTTTCTCCCACGCCCCCGCCCTAGAGCTCCAGCCCTTGACCACCAGCTCCATCGCCTTCTTGTTCCGGTCGTGCATCCATCTCTGCAGCCAGCCACGGAGGAATTCTCCCCGCCGCCGGTGGTGTTCGCGGTCAACGGCGAGCGCTTCGAGCTCCGGGACGGCGACGACCCGGGCGCGACCCTCCTCGACTTCCTCCGCTCCCGCGCCCGCTTCCCCAGGGACCAGCAGCACCCACGGCCGCCCCGGTGACCCATCCCCATGGGCTGCACCCACGGCCGCCCCGCCGCCGTCCCTACGCCCGACCGCCCACCTCCCCAGGGACCAGCAGCAGCGGTCCAAACCCCTGCTCGACCACGGCCTCGACGCCGGTGGGATGGCCCTTTCGACGACAGCGACGGTACGGCGGCGGCTGCGGTCACGGCGTACGCGTCGTATTTTCAATTTTTTTTTTAAACTGGAAAACGCTTTCTGTGGCGCATGATGTGGGGTGCGCCACAGAATCTGTACATATTTCGGTGGCGCATATGATTGGTGCGCCACAGAAAAAAAATTAGTGGCGACGATTCTGTGGCGCACCGGCCGTGCGCCACAGAATTCAAAATTCGTGCGCCACTGATAGGGTTTTCTGTACTAGTGTTTGGGGCGATCGTGGCGGCGGCCTAGGGTTTCAACCCTAGCCGTCGCCGCCGGCGCCATCTGCAGCTTTATCGTCGCCGCCGGCGAAGATTTGACGGGTCCTCGCCTCCTCTAGTTGCCGTTCTGGCACTAGGAGGGGTGGGGACCTCGGACCTGCGCACGGTGCTATACGAAGGTCCTTAATGTTAGAACTTGGTTTTGGTCGTCATCTTCTTCGTTCATGGAGATGGTATCGTCTGCAATAAGTGATCTTCCACGTTTCGTTCGACGGCGAGATATCCTTCCCAACGTCAATGGTGGCTTTGGAAGATAAAGTCTGTCTAGGTATGGTTCTTCAGATCTAACTTCGCCAGATCAATCTTGGATTATTTCTCATGGTTGCCGCGAGGAGTTTTGTCCTCGCGATATCTATCCCGGCTACTACGTCTTCGGCAATGGTGATTCGTTCTCTTGGCTCCCAACGACGTCGACAAAGTGGTTCGGTTATTTGTCACTGGAATATCAGTGGTGGTGTTCTTGCCGATGTTGCTTGATTAATTTAATGGCTGCGTGCGTGCACAAAGCCTTGGCATTGCGGCTCAAAATTAAAAAGGGAGAACCTTCGGTGGTATTCACTGGTCTGTGGTTTGGTGTTTTCGGCGTTGTTCTACGGCTGCCATCAGAAAAGTACAAGATTGTGTCATGGATGATGAAAGGGCTTGAAGATCTCATAGATTTGCTCGTCTCTTTAAGTTTTGTTTTTGTAATCAACTAGTTAGCATGTACGTGCAACGCACGTGTAATTTTTGAAAATTTCGTTGCTCGTTCTAATTAACAGAAAAATATTAAACATATCTGTTTAACAAAAAAATCTATTACTTACACCATTATGGAATTTCATATCCCCATATGTGTTCTTTGTAAATTGGGCAATTACCATTGCAATTTAAGATTGTGGATAGGTTATTTCAGAGTCACATCAAAGGTCATGTGAAGAAAAAACTAATGGAATTAGCTTCAGCTCAGATCCACCCGTTTATTTATTGTTGCCTATATGCACAAAAGTTCATGATAAACAAAACTGCATCTTACTTGGTGGTCAAAGCTTCATCTTTTATCGCCTAACCTGATTTAAGGAAGTAATTCTATTGACTCTTCTAAAGGACAGTTGTTACCTCCGACAAACCACACAATTTCCCACCCCAAAATATCTCGGTTTATTTCATAAAACGATCTGAAACTATAAATATCACCAGTATAAAACAATGCCTAACTCTCCGCGTAATATAGGTACATATTGTGCATATATATTATATAGTATAGTTCTTTGTATGGCAATCTATCAGGGTTAATAACAGAGCAGTCATGTACTAAAATATCTACCTATGTTTTACATCTCCATCAGGTACTCAGGTTGATCGGCGCAACCAAGAAGCAGAACTTCATGGTAAGTTCTACTACTGGAATTGTTAATCAGAGCTCACTGAACCATGAAAAATTCTGATTCAGTTCTTACCTTTTTGCCGATGGTGACGTGTTCGCGAGAAATTCACACATGAGATCGATAATCCATCATGAGGAATCTGTGTATTTGTACAGAGAGAGAGGCGCAGTCTCCTCTCTCCTGTCTAGCACACGGAACCTTTATATTAATATGAGGATGGAATTTATTGGAACGCATTGCACATCTCATTTTCTCCACACATTGCACAGAAGCAAAAATAATACAAACTTAATTTTCATCCTCGTCTCCTTCCCTTGTGTTAGATCAATACAATACTGGAGGTAGTCATAACTCGTAACCAAAATAGTATGTATCGATAGAATTAATGCCACAAATAAATTGTTGCTAAGTGCTAACCAGCTAGGAATCTGTGGCTGCTCCACTGGATGGGTTCCCATCGTGGGGCTCAGACGGAGGAGGGCCGGCTCCATTGGAGCGGAACTGCACGAGCTGGGGCCGCATCCAAGATAGAGGGAACAGGGGTGAGGCGCGGCCGATGTGCACGGCCTGCTAGCTCAGGGGTAGGTCGGCTACTCGCCAAGGGGAATCGAGTGACCCAGCTTCCTCGGACCGGACTGCCGGGAGAAACGGGAGATCAGAGCGACGGAACGTCGTCAGGGTGGAGTAGCGGAGCATCAGCGGCAAAGCGCCGGGCAGGAGCAGCCGTGCAGGCGTTGGGTCGACCGCGGCCGTCGTCGCGGGGGCGTCGGCTGTGCGGGGCTATGGTGCTTAGATGAGGAGGAGTAGTGGACAGGAGACGTCCATGTCTCCGTTCGGTGGTACGCACGGGCGTCGGCTGTCTCCGTTTGGCGGTACGCACGGGCATCGGGCAAGCGGTGTCGGAGGCTCAGCCGTGCAGGCGTTGGGTCGACCGCGGCCGTCGTCGCGGGGGCGTCGGCTGTGCGGGGCTATGGTGCTTAGATGAGGAGGAGTAGTGGACAGGAGACGTCCATGTCTCCGTTCGGTTGTACGCACGGGCGTCGGGCTGTCTCCGTTTGGCGGTACGCACGGGCATCGGGCAAGCGGTGTCGGAGGCTCCCGGCGGCTGTCCGGCGGCGATGAATGATACGCCCCAAACGTATCTATAATTTTTGATGTTCCATGTATGTTTTATGTCAATTGGCACATGTTTTATATACAATTTATATCATATTATGACATTTATTGGATTAACCTACTAATAGTTGTCAAAGTGCAAAATCTTCTTGTTTTCCTATTTGTTGTGTAGGAATTATCAAAAATACAAAAGGAAACCATATTGGAGTCGAATTGGGACTTTCCAGAAATCTGTCTGGAAACGTTTTTCAAAAATGGTCACGTTATGGGACCAAGACGGCGTCAAACGGAAGTCTCCCTGAAAGGAAAGTTGCAGGAAATTTCGCGAGAATCGATCTAGAGTTAAAATTCGCCCAATTCCGAGTCCGGACGGCCGAGATATTCCCGATTTACTGCAGCCCTAGATGGGATGACGGAAATCCGAGAGTCTATATAAGGGAGGAAACCCTAGGTCGTGGGAGGGCCCAATACCACGAATTTTCCTCCTCCCAGGCAGCCGTCTGGGGGTGGAGAACCTCCTCCATACCACCACCATCTCCAAGGAAGAAGAGGGGCCAAGGGCCGCTGCCCCCAAGGGCCGCCGCCGATGGACGCCGCCGCCGCGCCAAGGGCAGCCGCCTCCACGGGCTGCCGCCGCCGCGCCGCCAAGGGCAGCCGCCTCCACGGGCTGCCACCGCCGCCGCCATGCCGTGGCTGCTGCGGGCTTCCATCTCCACTCCGGGCTGCACCTCTTCATCAACCTCTCCATCAAGCTCCTCATCACCATGACCATGTGTGAGTAGTTTCCCTCGGGGCTGAGGGCTCGTACGGTAGCTATGTGGTATACATCTCTCTCCCATGGTGTGATCTTTATGTGATCATGAACATTGTTAGTACGTACCGCTGAATTCATATGTAATGTTTATGCTACTCAAGTGAATTTATCTAGTTTCCGGAGTCATTGTGACAACACGGTATCAAGATGACAGTGTGGGTACTTGTGTGTGACTCTATGAATAATTTAGATATTTATCATGTCTTATTCTTTGCGGAATTGTGGTGTTTGTTTACTCAACTTTGAGGTGTGCTTTTGTAGCCCTACGCATAGTACTCTTGTTTCATCAAGAAGAAGAATAATCCCGAGTAGCATTTATTTGCGTTCAGTTGTGCTAACGTGTTGAGAGATACCACTAGTGAAAGTATGATCCCTAGGCCTTGTTTCCAAGCATTGAATCACCGTTTACTCTCAGTTTTGCTGCCTGTTTGCTTGCTGCCATTGTTACTACCACCTGCTACTACATATACCATCTGCAATTATACAACGAAAATCCCAAAAACACTTGCATCTTTCACTGTTTTATTTATCATTACTACTAACCAATACCTTCAGCTCCTCGTGGGTTCGACAACCTTTTCTATTCGAAAGGTACTACAATTGATCTCCTGCACTTGGGAGTCATCAAGATACTTTTCTGGCGCCGTTGCCGGGGAGCGTAGCGCTATTGGTAAGAAGTTTGGTAAGGAAACTTGAAAGGTGAATTTTATTTACTGTTTTGTCTCATCGTTACTATGGCATTTATGAATCGTGCTTCGCTGCATCTTGCTTTATATGAAAGTGCTTATGCTAATGCTCCTAAAGTGGTTGAAACTACTGTGTCTGAGGTACCTAAAGTGGGAATTAAAATTCCCGTTGACATGTTAAAGAGTTATGAAAAATCTATTTACAGGAGATGGAACTAAGTCTGCACGTGAACACGTGGAGACAATTGAAACATATGTGGTTTATTTAGGCTTCCTATTTCTAATGATCAGGTAAAAAGGAAGCTATTATATTTGTCTTTATCTGGTAATGATCGTATTTGGTTCAATCTTTGGATGAAGAAGTCACTATTGAATGGAGTAGTTTGAGGAATGTTTTTCTTGAATATTTTACTCCTAAAGAAAGAATTCTTGCTGCCACGGAAAGTACTAATATTTTGCAGGAAGAGAAAATTAAAAAGGCAATGGGAATTTGTTTGCATAATAGTGATAGCAATATTATTAGCATGAATTCTTTGAACACTATTACTCCTAATGCTATGGAAAAGTCTAAGCTTGGGGAAGCTAGTTTACATGAAAATGATCTTTTTAGTTCCCCAGCTTTGAAGGAGAAAATTTGCTTTGATAATGCTTTGTCTTCCATATGTGATAATTCTAATGATGCTTGTGATGTTCAAAATCCACCTACTGAAACTGAAAGTATTCCTTTTGAAATACCTATGGAACTTGTTGAAACGGTTAGGGAGGAATGTTATGCAGGGGATGGAACAGTCCATCCACATGATCACTTGTTGAAACTTACAAGACTTTGTGAGTTGTTTAAGGTTGCAGGTTTATCAAGAGAAGATGTCATGATGAAATTATTTCCATTTTCACTTAAGGACAAAGCAAAGAAGTGGTATAGGATGCTGGATGATCGTCCTTCGAATTGGAAAAGCTTGAATCTATCTTTTACTCTAAATTTTATCCTCTTCATGAAGTGCAACTAGCTAGGAGTTACATTTTCAATTTTTATCCTCATGATAGAGAAAGCATAGCTCAAGCTTGGGGAAGACTGAAAACATTAATACTCAAATGTCCTAACCATGAGCTTCCTAAAGAAATAATTGTTACTAATTTTTATGCAAGGCTTTCAGGTCATTACAAGGATCATCTAGATGCCTGTTCAGAAGGTTCTTTCACAAGTAAGAAGGTTGAAGCTAAATGGGATCTTCTTGAAACAATTCAACACAATACTGAAGATTGGGAGAATGACAAAGGTAAAGAATCAGGTATAAACCATGAATATGATAGCATTAAGTCTTTTGCTGAAACTGCTAGTTTTCATGAGCTTAGTGCTAAATTTGGTCTTGATTCTCAAATTATTGTTAATTGCTGTAAAACCTTTGCTTCTCATATTAATATTCCTAAAGAGAATTGGGACATGTATCATGAACCTTTTAAAGACACTTGCATGGAAAATGAAATTGTTACTAATGATTGCAATAAACATGCTCAAACTTCTGAAAATACTATTCTTATAAGCATGTTAATTTTTGTGGAGCACTTAGACCTTGTGAAAATAATAAAATCGAAGAGGAATATTGTATTCATCATAGGAATGAAAAAACTACAACATGGTACCGAGCTCTAAGTGATCTTGCTGAAAAGTTTGTGCCCTCTATCCTTTTATTTGTGAACTTTGCTATAAAGAGGGTCATTTCAACTTCCAATGCTCAGGATCTAATATGAGTCCTGCGAGAGACTTTTGTGATAACATGATCACTCCTAATCAGCATGATGAACTTACATTATTTTTGGGGTGTGAAGAGTTATCAAGAAAAACTTCTTCGTTAGATATGAGTGCTTTTGATATGAATAACGTGTTGCATGGATGTTATCTCTATTGTATTAATAATTGTCATGCCAACACTTACATACAAAATATTATAAAAGATGGAATGGCTTTACCAAAATATGAAAGGACTAATGTTTGTTTTACTCTTATTAATGAAAGAGAGGAATCCTCCCAAGTTTCTTCCGTTGTTTCTAACAATAAACCAGGTTATATGGAGAAGCTTCCTTTCAAGCCTCTCTCTCCTAAGGAAGGAAAGAAGAAGAAGAAGAAGAAGAAGAAGAAGAGGAGGAGTAAAATGAGAGAGGAAACGGTATCTTCCCCTAAACATGTTGCTCCTATTACAGTTGTTGCTGATGAGTCCGAACTCGATGATGATCCTATGCCTGTTACTTATAGTAGTGATCATGATTGGGAAAAGCACACTACTTTTGATATTGAAAATATTTTTGATACCAATTCTGAAAATGATGATGTTATTAATTGTTATGCTATTAGTACTATCCATGTTCCTTCCAATGATGATATGGAAAGCTCTAAGCTTGGGGAGGAGGTGTTTGAAAATCCTTTTGCTACTAATGATTATATATTTGAAACCTCTCCTTCTAGTAAAAATGATGATGATATGTTTACAAATGAACAAACTTTGGAAGATAAATATTCCATTGCTTATGATGATACTATGCCTCCAGTCTTTGATAATTATTATAAAGAATACTATGACATAGGCTATAATTACAACCATTCCCCTAATATACAACTTGTCTATCATGTTCAAGTTCTTTATGATGATCCTAATCCCATTATTAATAAGAAAAACTTTGCTTATGTGGAAAATAATGATACTTTTATGCATGTGGATCATGATAAGAATGCTTTATGTGATAGCTATATTGTTGAGTTTATTCATGATGCCACTGAAAATTATTGTGAGAGGGGAAAACATGGTTCTAAATATCTCAATATTATTGTGTCTCCTCTCTTTAAGTTCAAAGTCTTGAAGTTGCACTTGTTTTGTCTTCCTATGCTACTCACTTTGTGCTTTATTGATTTATTCTCTTACAAGATTCCTTTGCATAGGAAGTGGGTTAGACTCTTATATATATGAGAGCATCATCAAAACTATCAAGCCCAGCATATGGCTATAAAGAAAGCGCTTTACGGAGGCAACCCGGTTGTTTTTTTTGTGATTTTCTTGTGTCCTCTTGCTGTAACAAGAGACTTTGTTTATAGTTTAGTTTCTGGAATTTTAAATAAAGTGCCAAGTTTTACCCATTTTGGTCTTGAAAAGTTGCTTATTGAGTTCGGAGATTTTTTCCTGCACGAATCAGTGCACGGTATGATTTTTAATTCTTATTCTGTAACTCCGAATGAGCTCATATTTGAACTGTAGTTGCAACTTTTCATCCTCTGTATGCATGAATTTTTCGGAATTTTTCGAGAAAGTTTGGTAGGGTAGAAAAATACGTTTTACTGCTGCTGTTTTTCTGGACAGATTCTGTCCCATTTTGTTTGATGCATGCTTTGAGCTTTTAAGTTGAATCTTTTTGATCCAATTGAGTTTATGAGTAGGCATACAACATTATACACTTTCTGGACATCTCATATGAATTTTTGTTCAATTATTATATGCAGCAAGAAACCTATTTGTTTATCACTATTAATGCACCCCACAGAAAAGAAATGGGAGAAACGGTGTTTTGAAGTTTTTTCACAGGGATTGGAGGAGATGCACCAAGAGCTATCCAAGGATGGTGAAGACCATAAGCTTGGGGATGTGAAGACAACCCCACTGGACTACACACTCTCGGTTTGCACACGTCCAACTTCTGTTTTTCGATCGAAACACTTTATCGCATAAACTTGGAGCGTCTTTTGTTTGTTTTGGTTTGATTCTTTGAGAGACACCACACTATCATTTATATATGGGAGAGCTACTGGAAATATGGGTTGAAATATGTTGGATGCTTTTATAAGATTGGGAAAGGGATGTTTGAGTTGATTTTTAATGATACATATAGTTGCATGATTCATGAGCTTGTTTATGAGTAATAGTTTGCAAATCCTTTTTGAAGAGCTATCACTTATTCATGTTTTGGTGCTGATTGTTATTTTACTTGGTTTAACATGGATTAGTTAGTTCTATGGACACTCATGCATGCATCTAGATGGTCAACTTTCTCCCTTTTGCTACCCAAACATTCCAACAAGTTAAAACTTGTTTCCAACACCTTCAACCAAAGTTATTCCAGTGAGTCCACCATATCTACCTACTAGCTATATGCTATTCCGAGTATGTTCATCATGATATTTGTGTTATCTATACCTCTGAATGAAAATGATTATGTTATTGATTGCCATGGAAAAGTTGGTTATATAGCTCTCACGAACTTGATGCACATTTTACTATCATTGCAATAAATAAAACATGACCCATTGTGATTAAGATTATGATACTAGTGGCTTGATAAATGTTCGAGGTTGGGAGTTAGCCCATATGTGCTGTCACATGCAAAGCTTTCAACATGCTCCTTCATCTCATTTAGTTGATATCATGTACTTTTGTTTATGGATGCCTATCATGGTGAAATGAGGTGGAAATGAAGTAGTTTAAATGAGTTTGTATAAATGGTTAGAGAGACGCCTGGGCCGCTAATCTAAGCCATGCATCATTCATGGTGGAAATTTACTTACATGCTATGGTGAACCGTCTGTGATACACCTTATAATAAATAGCTATTCCAATGGTAAATAAAAAGGGTGTTGAGCTTGTTCATCTTGTTTGTTTGTCTTGTCATTTTGATATGTGCTTGTTCCATATCCTGGGACAAGAGGTACCCCAGTTGACGCTCTTGATGATACTATTATTACTTACAATGATATATAACTTGAACTTGCTTTGTTTCCTAAGTTGAGTAATCATGGTGTAGGTACTTGTATTCAAGGGGCATGAGACACCTAACCTTTACTTTGTCAAGCACACTACTCATATTTGCTCTCACATTAAACTATAATCATTCAAGATGCTATGATAGGGAATGAGAGCTTGAAACCAAGTATTACCACATTGCATCATTAACTAAGTAGGAGAGTTTGGAGGTTAGATGAAACTTATGCATGCTTTACCTCTACTCACTTATTCATCTTTCCAAAGTGTCCACCAAACATATTCAGATTTTCATCATCACTCTATGGACCATATGTATGCAAAAGTAAGAATGTCCATAGTACCTTCTTCTATGTTACACTTTGTGAATTATCATTGAACATCCTTACATTGAATAATTGATATCACTTCATAATCCATCTTGTACATTGCTACTCCTTTGAAGAATGAATCATTTGACTGTATGTAGCAATAACTTCATCACTCATTCATAACATGTGCCTTACAATATTATATGATCAAGATTATGATGGTAGCATGTCACTTCAAAAATTATTTTGTTTTATCGTTTACCTACTCGAGGACGAGTAGGAACTAAGCTTGGGGATGCTTGATACGTCCCAAACGTATCTATAATTTTTGATGTTCCATGTATGTTTTATGTCAATTGGCACATGTTTTATATACACTTTATATCATATTATGACATTTATTGGATTAACCTACTAATAGTTGTCAAAGTGCGAAATCTGAATCGTTGATCAAATTGGACGGATTAGATTTAATGTATCAACGCAGCACAACACAAGTTTGCTCTTTTAATAGTAGTATAGAATAGATGTAATCGTGTATTCTTTGCTGGTTTAATATATGTGGAAAATTCAAAAAAAAAGCATACGAGAATCTTCTTCAAACATTTGACGGGCCTCGTTGCAGGAAAAAATATTATAAAGTAAAAATCCCGGTTGACACCATTCATTCAACTATGTAAATCAACCATGCATCAGCTCAAGTATCTAGAGGGAAAAGCCAAGTCGAAGCCCATGAACCGCTATGCGCAACCACCATAGATAGATAACTATATTAAGGCCACACGAAATTGAGCCTCCAGCGCGCGCCACCGCAGCGGTACTGTGCCCCGCTACAGGGTAACAGTACCGCTGGAGATCCGCGCCGTCCGCTGCCGATCCAACGATCCACCCGACAGGCCCGTGACGGTTTTGCAAACAAACCCTCGAAATTCAAGGAAATTAACCCGCGGTCCAGAATTCAACGCAGCGAAGGACCTAATTGCAATTTCGGAAAAAGATATGGACTTTTCTGTAAAACAACACAGAATCCCCTTTTCCCCTTCTTCTCTCCCGCGACGCTGGCGTCGCCGTCGCCGCCGCCGCCGCGCAGCGCCGCCTCTCCGCGCCTCCCCGCTCACATCCGAGCACACGGGACGATCCGGCGTCGCCTCCTCTTCGTCCTCGCCGGAGATCGGCTCCCGGAACCACGCGAGCACGCGCAATCGACGCCGCCGTCGTCGGCTTCCGCCGCCGCATCCGCAGCTCACCGGCGATGCTCCGGCGACCTAGGAGGGGCGGCGCCGC
The DNA here is from genome assembly GCA_947311845.1 of Poa pratensis. NCBI lineage: Eukaryota > Viridiplantae > Streptophyta > Magnoliopsida > Poales > Poaceae > Poa > Poa pratensis. Next base: position 647,665 of record CAMZMU010000050.1, on the reverse strand, counting down.
CACCTCCTGCCAGCCCGCGTCCGGGCGCGTCCAGCGCGCTGAGCCGCGCGTCCCGGAACGCGCTGCACCGCCGCCGCCGTCGCCGGCGATTCCGCGGCCAGATCCGGCCTCACCATTGCTGACGTCATCATGACGTCAGCATGGGCCCCACGTGTCAGCGACGGTGGAATTCCGAAAAAATTTATGAAATTGAGAAAACAATGACATGTGGGCCCGTCTTATATTAGATAAAATCCAGAAAAATCATTAAAATTAGAAAAACAATATATTTTCACTGGTTTATCAGAAAAATATAAATTATATATCAAAATGTTCAAAAAAATAAATCTAATTTGTTTACGTTAGAATTTATACATTTTGGAACATTTCAGTTTGAAAAAATATTTGTTGTAAATTTAAAATAATCAATGTGTTTTCGCTGGTTCGTCAGAAAATCATGAAACAAATATATAAACATGAAAAAAATATATAAATACGGAAATGTTTTATAAATATTTGAGCAATAACTACAAAAATATTTCTAATCTAAAAATATGAAAACAAAAAAAAAACAAAAAAAACTTCTAAATACGATTACAATTCAATTTTGAAAGCACGACGTGCCGGGACGTCGCGTGCGCGACGCAATCGACACCACCGTGCTCCGTTCCCTCCGCCGCGGCTGCTGCCCGCCGGCGACGATACGTCGACGAAAAGGAAGCGGCGCCGCCGCTTTTGGGTAGCGCGCCTACATCCGCATCCGCCGTGCCCGACCACACGCTCCAAAACGCACCGACGCGCCGCCGGCGTCATCCCCGCCGCCGCGACATCTCCGGCCACTGTGACGTCGACGTAACATCACAGCAGGCCTGGCCTGCGGAGATGGGCCGGCTGTTGGGCCGGGCTGCTTCCTCTGTGGCCGGCTAAGACTTTTTTTTTTCTTCTTCATGTGTTGTTTTAAAATTCTCAAAACTTTAAGAACTTTTGAAATACATCTCAAAATCACTTCAAACCGATTTCAGAAAACATGTAACAAAACAAACATATTTTATAAAAATACTTTGTGCCCTAATTAAAAAATATTTTAGTTTAAAAAAAAAACTACAACTTTGTGACCTTCTCATTTCCAGTCATACCACATATCCACGATGTATAAAATTGCATATTTCAAAATTATAGATGCCTTCCGATCCTACACATTTCGCACACGTAAAAAAAACTCGAATCTAAATAAATTCCCATTTCGAACAATTTTCAAGATCTAAAAAACCTTTTAGACGTAAACTCTCTTTCAATTTCACTAATTTCCAAAAATTCAACAAATTTAAATGCCCACATTTCAAAATTTGAATTTTACACACACACGCGCGGCATCGCCGCGCAAATTTACCTAGTATCCTCCAATGGCAATGGCGGCGCAAATTTACCTAGTATCCTCCAATGGCAATGGCGCGAGAGTCCCTTGTATCATGTTGTACACACCACGATATACCTTCCTCCCCCTAGTCTCATTTAAATAGTATATGCAGTTTTCTCGAGGTCCGTTACATTGTCTGTCATCGGTAAGAAGTATCCTTGAGCAGCCTTCACTTAGAAAGAGAGCAAGCCCCGTCAAATTTTCGATCTTTTTCCAACATCCATCGCCGCCGTTGAGTCCCGCCGCCTCAAAAACCTCGAACCAAGTGGACATGGTAGCTAAGCTTATGAGCTTGGCCTTGAGCTCCCATCGTTGCTTGACCATCAACAACCGATTGTTGAAAGCGACTAGATAGTGTTGCACAAAGCCGTCACCACCAACGCCACTGTCGTGTGGATCCATGTCTTTTGGTGTATTGAGTGTGCATCGTAGGTTGACCTGCTTGCCCTGGATGATGTCCATGACGTAAAGATCGTTGCGTCTAGGTTCCCTATCTGTTGCGGCGAGAACGTAGAGCTTCTCTTGGAAGAGCGCGATATCTAGGGCACATGCATAAGGGGGCTTCCACAGGAAGCTCATGGTCGTCCTCGATCGGCGCACGCAGATATAGTCGAGGTTATCGCCTGTGGCGTTGCGTAATTCCTTGAGTGTGACAATGTGGTCGGGCATAACGACCACCTTGCGGTAGCCGCCGGGGTCGGCGTGGACTTGAGAGGGCGTCATCACCTGGGAGAATGGGTTCATCAGGGAGCACCTGCCGTCGTTGTGCATGAGGTACAACATGCTGCCGGTAGAGACACGGCAGGAGACGTCGCGAGGGATGGGTACGCAGTGGACAGCGCCGTCGGAGAGGCTAAGGAACGTGCCGTCGCGAAGGGCGACCCAAGGGAGCAATGGCGGTAGCGGAGGCGCCGCGCCGGTGCCCCAGGAGCGGCAGACGGCGCGGAGGCGGACACGGCCAGCGTGGGAGGGCACGTGCTGAATAACGAGGCGAAGCAGCTCCGGGGGGAGGTCGTGCCATGGTGGAAGTGCAGGTACCTCGTCCATGGTCTTAGTTTTAGCTCGAGTCGTGTTGTCCTTGATTATTTTATTTATATATAGACATAGCAGTGGTGGATTCAGAGACTGATTCGATCTCGTATTGCATATGGCTCCCTATGTCAATTCAGGTTGCAAACCGTACGTATCCATCACATAATCCATAGGTGCATGGCCATGATCGACTGTGATTCCATCTACTGATCGAAATCTGATTGGTAGACACGGTCGCTATATATATATATATAGTTCTTGCCCGGCAAGTCTTGTGCACATATGTAATTGTGTCTCCGGCCGATCGAGCTACGTAGGTTAAAAGAGTTAATGGCACCCGCGGTCACACAACTCAACGCCAATGTGCACTTAAGTTACACTTCTCCAGAACGTGATTATTTGGTCACACAACTCGACAAGTGCGTGCACGCAGGTCACTGACCCCACTTGTCAGTCCGTTTTGGACGGTAAATTTTCAGAAAACCCCCTGGAGTAATATTAATTTTACAAAATGGCTCCCCTGGAGGACCATTTTGTAAAATTAGGAGGACCATTTTGTAAAATTAGGAGGACCATTTTGTAAAATTAATATTACTCCAGGGGGTTTTCTGAAAATTTACCGTCCAAAACGGACTGACAAGTGGGGTCAGTGACCTGCGTGCACGCACTTGTCGAGTTGTGTGACCAAATAATCACGTTCTGGAGAAGTGTGACTTAAGTGCACATCGACGACGAGTTGTGTGACCGCTGGTGCCATTAACTCAGGTTAAAACACACATTAAAAGCCATGGGAGTACTGGCCTGCTAGGTGGATCTGCGATAGAACCTTCCACCAGAACCGTGTGGACACGGGCGGCTGCCTGAGAGAGTTCCTGAAGGCGACGAGGCAGTGCCACCCCGCGAGATCGAGGGGCGGCGTGATTGTAGGGAAAGCTGATGCTAGAGTGGCCGCCGACCTGCGACGATACCACCTTTTACTCCTTGTAACATGTAAAACTCTCTATGTTTTGAGTAAAATACAGATGGGGATTCTCTCCCCGAGTTGACAGCCTAGAAAAAAGCGTTGCACGCTTCACTGTCAAAGGAAGCCGCCGAACTGCTATGGCCGCTGGTGCCTCCTGGTCAGGAGCGGCACTTTGGAGGAAGAAGGGGATAATAGGGAAAAGTACACCAGGGCATGGGCAGCCCGGCTCGACAACCTGGCCCGGGTTCGGCCTAAAACTCATGGGCCTGGGCCGGGTCAGTTCGGGCTTGGTTATCGGGGCGGGCTCGGGCTTGAAAACTGGGTATGATGTGCATCTCGTGTCGGGTTTAGGCCTGCGAAATCAAGCTCTTGACACATACGAGTAGGTCTGACTCGTCCTGGCTGAAAAATCACCTTTTTTTGTCCCTTCGGTATGGGCTTTTGGAGGGAAAAGGGGGCGTGCTTTTAGCCAAGTCTTTTTGTTGCACCCCATTCCAATAACATCGTGTAGGTGTGTAACAGGGAACAATCTCTCTCTTCCTTTGAGCGCGAAAGCATGCACTAGTCAAACATGTGTTTAAAAAGCCATATTTACCGCGGCAGCTCTCATTGGGTTTGTAATCCATGAGTGGATCGATTGGACAACCCTCATAAAAAATTCAAATCGTGTTTCTTCATGGGCTACAATACAATATACTTAGATGGTCCCTTGACCTGCGCAATTGTCCTTCATTTCGGTAGGGGGGGGGGGGGGGGGGGGGGGGGGCTCCGCCCTAAGGAGGATACATTTTGCTGTGCCAGGGGAAATGTTGTAAGTTCGTATGCCATGCCTATGGTTGAATATTTGAAACAATCCCTAATTAATTGTTATTTCTACTCTCTCCGGCACAGTGTATAGGTGATGCGCGTATCACTAGGTCGGGTAATTTGATCAACATAGTACGAGTTATATATTACAACAAAAATACCCTATAAAACTTTGGATGTTATATTTTCTAATGATATACGTTTTGTGTTATAAAACTCATGTTAAGTTGGTCAAACTACTAATCTAGGGACACACGCATGAACTATACATCGAACAGGAGGTAGTAGTGCTTTAGGAGTTTTCCTTTGATATTTAATTATCTGGTACCAAATTCAATTTATTGGATTTTTGTTAACTAGAAAATCATTAAAAATATATATAAAATCTTCTAAGATGATTCTCCATTTATTGTAGTAATAATGAGCATTGATGTAATTAAATCCTTAGAATATTATAAAATATTAGAGTAATAATTAGCATTGATGTCACTTGCCCTATAAAGACTCATCTATTGCACCGCCCACAAGTAAGAAAACCAAACATATAGTACATCATATCCCGTTGATCAACGCCGCATCTAACAAAGATGACGAGGAGATCCACAATCCCGATGCTCCTTCTGATCCTCGCATTCATCATGGCTTCATCTGGTACCGTACTTACATGTTTCTCATGTGTGCGCATTTTGTTTTTTTGGCAATCTGTAGTCATACTGTTTGGTCCGATATTTTAGTATATCATTTTCATGCTGCAATATTTTAACTTTACAGAGGGAAAGGACGACTGTAGAACTAATACGATCCCGGTGATATCTGATTGTACTTCAGAAAGTTGTTTGGCGGCGTGCCTGACGTTCTTGCAGCGTAACCCTTGCTCAGGTTGCGCTGTCTCTCCTGATGACACCACGTGCAATCAAGAGCTTTGTCAGTGCGTTATATGCACATATATTTGATTTATCTTTCCCCAGCTATGTGTGGAGATGCAGGTTGGACAAAATCAAAGCTATAAAGCTATGTATGTTAGAAGAATAACTAAAGTTTCGGGGTCTATCTATCTATACCTTGAGTTTGTCTTTTGCCAACACAATACGGATAAGGTTAACAAAAGATCCACCTACTAATGCTTGTCAAAAGAAAAATCAACTATGGATCTCGTAAGTATGTCGACTTCCAGGACTGTCACGGATTGGTGCATGGAGAGCACACGAGCACTAGTCCTAGTAGATGGATGCACGCCATGACGTTATGGGCTAGCGCAGAAAGAGCCTTAGGGCGTGTTTGTTTCAGCTTTTAGCTGCTTTCCACGGATTTAAGCGGGTAGAACGAACCAAACGCCTCGGCTTTCGCTGTGAGCTTTGCGAAGCTGGGCTCGCGATTGCACTGTGGAGGGAAAGCTGCTCCCGGGGTGCTTCGGCCAGCTTCCCGCAGCTTTGTGACTTAAGGAGGAAGCGGTATATTGGTTTGCCACTGACGTTGTTCGTATTTACAAGATTCTGCCACTCCGGTCCTATTTCTATCCTCTGCACACGCTAGGCCCGAAGCGGTGACGCAGACACTGTCCGGCTGCTTACTGTGCTGCCATGCTGTATGCATGCAAGTACTTCCCGGATGTGTGTATTGTTTTTTTCGTTTTCTTTGTCTGCACCGATTGATCTTTACCATTAGCCATAGACAAGAAAAATATTTACTAGATATAACAATCGATATAAAATTGTTAAATCTGATATCACATATTAGTCATGCTTGTGGATTTGTTGAGGTGTTTGTACATATTCCCGACGCATTATCAATACACGTTTACACGACTAAGGGTGTTTCAGACAATTCCACAGATTACAGCCAGACAGCCAGCTAGTTGCCAAACACTAAAAATCAGAACAGCAGCTTTTCCTGCACAGCAGATTTCCCTGCACAGCCCCACAGCCAGCCACAGCCAGCCAGCCACAGCCCAAACAAACACACCCTTAGCCTCCCAACAGCTGGATTGCCCAAGTCATTCCCTAAAATTAGATTTGCCAATAGACATGCGGAATATACATGGAATTTTGTTTGGAGAATCATACACCGACTTCTGAACTCCATTAGTCGTCGACGCTTACCTGCCATAAGGCAGAACCAGGGATGGAGCGCAATGGCTTGTCCCTGAGGCCCAGAAAAAAACTAATGTTACTTACACCATAAAAAATGCCTTGCGACATCCAGTTGCGTGTAATTTCAAGTGCAGCGCGTGAGTAGTTCCAAACGTGGTACAGGTGTACATACCTGTGCACTATAATCTGAGATGGATGTCTGTGTCCTGTAACCATTTCCAATTCTAGATCTGTAGTTCGTTGCGCTAATTTTTACTCTCCTTGTGCCTTATAGCCAATCCATACTAAACTATTTCGAGTGGAGAACCAGATTGGTGACTACCAGAAATCTGGTATCTGAAGGAGTGTAAACCCGCTCACTCAAGCAAACGTGATTGTAATGAATTTTGACGTTATTCGAATTAGTTTTCTCAAAATTAATTTTGTTTTGTCGGTATATTTTGGAGAGTGGCTAGGAGGAAGCAGGATGTAGCTCTTTCGTTCTCTAGAGAAAAGCAACAAAACGGTTTGAGGAACAAAGAGAAAAAAGCATGACATCCCTCCATCATCTCCATATTGTACAATCAACACCAAGGAGAAGCTTTTACACAAGTGTCTTAGTTGTGCGTGCACAAATGCCAACTGCTAGATACTGCACTGGTAGAGATTTTTTTTCGAAAAATGTCATTTAAAAGAGAGGCCCCAATTGAATGTTTCGCATATATTAATATGGTTTCCGTTTGGGGTGTTCGGACATGATGCCAGTGCGATGGCGGCAGATGCATCCAAAGTGTCGGGATTTTGACGCATAAAAGAGTATAACTGTATTTTGTATTTAGATTTAGATTTAGATTTAGATTTACCTATATCCTTTAATACTTTATTGAATTGCGGCTCCTGTTCGTTGTAAACGAACCAAGAACTATAAACTTTAATTGGATAATGTTTAATTTTAAAAGTATCCCTCTGCAAATCTATTTTGTCTGTTAGAAAACAATCGAACATGGTATATCCATGAAAAAGAAAGACTAAATTGCATACCACCACAGATTAATTTATGACAGTAGTGTATACTGTAGGAGCTGCCAAAGGGCAGCTCCCTTCTTCTACCTCTAGCTGATGCCTCTCACAACTCACACAAGGACAACAATAGAGACACAGGAGTTTTGGCCCCGGACTGCTTCACACAGCCGGGCTTTTTCTCTATTCTCTTGGCTCTACTCAAACATGATTTACAACACCTTAAATAGGCAAACACACGCCACGGCCGGAGGCCACACTCGCCACTAACAGCATGCACGCACGCACTCACACCACTAACATGACCTGATCAGCTCCTAGAATCACTCTAGGCACCAGAAGACCCGGCAACACACGCATGCAGCTAACAAACTACGACCAAATCACTCAGCCGGACCTATTCATGCAGACCACCATGCTCCACTGCTCTCACGTATCACGCCGCTTCACCCGGCACCACGGCATCTCGCCATCGTCGCATCGCACGACGCATCGGCATCTCGCCTCCGACGTGCTCAACTGGAACTTCACCGGTCTACAATTCCTATGACTTGAACTACATGCAAATAAGCTAATGCAGATACAAAATAGCAAGATTAGTGCTAACATATACAAATGTATCGGTTCCATTTTAGTATCTATAATACCTTGAAGGATAGCTCTATAACGTTTTATTTAATAAATATCTCAAAAGAAGTTCATAACGTGTATGCTTGTATCCTAAAGTGTACGAGTAAAAAAAATCTATAATATATGCTTGTGTATGTGAGGTGTTAGAAAATGGATGGTTCTAGAGTCCATGATGTGTCTGCAAGGTTTTATTCTTTGCTTTCTTAACAATGCTTGTTAAAGTTACATATGAACGCTATATACTTGGTATACTATCACAGTATTTTCTATAGCATTTCAATATGATCTGCACTTCCTCATGTTCTCGTGGTCATTGGTTGGACTGCAAGCACCCGAATGAACGATCAATCTTACTTCTCACTGAGGACAACCATGGGAAGTTCTGTGTCTGAACTTCGCTTTGTTATCGAGCCGCGTCCACCATATAACCCATCCATGGTGAAGCAGGAGTTCGAAAAAAGTCCGGTTAATTTAAATCGTTATGGGATGTTTCTTCTCCACCGTGATTGATGATGTATTTTTTTCATGAATGAAACTACTAAATTTATCTTCTTCGAAATTTGTGAACTTTGTTGGGTCACATGGGGAGTAAAACTTAGCTTCTGACGTCGTTGGAGTCTAACAGTGAAACAGCAAGTTCTTGCAGACGCGGCATGTGGAGTGTTTGTTTAAAACTGTTTAAGGTTGATGGATCTTTGGTCGGAGGCTTGGGCAAATTGGCTTATGTTATAGACGAGTGTCTTCACACCTCTTCAAAAGAAGGGTGTCCCCTCCGGTCTCCATGACCATCCTTTTTTTTTTGACATTATCCATGACCATCCTTGTGTTACGGGAGATTTGAAATGAGCAACGGGAGATTTGAAATGAGCAAAATGCAGGGTACTACAAAATTATCCTCGGTGGCAACCACTGTCGGTACTATCCATCGTGAGAATAGGGATATATCCTACGTAGGGGTCATACCTAGTACTACGTAAGAACAATTCAAATTAAAATTCGGAAAGTTCATAGAAAATAGATAGGTCCATTGTGAAAACTATGTGTTTCGTTTGGCGGTCTGCATATGCTCATTTTGGAGTTGTCAATGAACACACGTTGAGGCTGAAAATGAGCACATGCAGATCGCCAGGTTTGTCCACTTGAGCAGACCCGTTGAGGATGAAAATGTGTCCAGAGCCCGAAGGTCATGTTCACACAATTTCAATTTCAAATTCCATGATTTTTTTTGTGTTGAAACGAAAAAAAACATCTTTTATGGGTACACTGAGAAGCTTCAGACTGTCCAATCTTTTTCTTATTGTGGTGGAATGAATCAATACATGGACGCCCTATAAAATCCTAGACCTAATCACTCTTCTCACATACAAAACTCTTGCAATGCATATGTTGCCGCTGGGGGTGGCAGTGGATTGAGTGACAACAAAAACCAAACCCACTGAAAACCAGCCAATACAAATTGACCCGACCGACCTTCCTATAACCTACAAAGACAGACGGCACCGACCGTCTTTTCCGACTCAAAACAAGTCTCGCCATGATTCTTGCCGCTCAAACGCATTTGCACCATGCTTTGAGCATCCCTGTGTCTGTGGCTACATAACCAGAGTATATAACACCAAACCCGGGCAGAATCGCATCACACAGAAAATCACACAATGTGGAACACGCTGGAACACTTGACTGACTTTGCCCAATCATGCCCCGACAAGTAACACCTCCTTTTTCTGCTGTGTGGCGAGATTAGTAACGCGGGTCTCTCTTGGCATCGTCAGACCCCGTATCTCGCTAATCTCTGCACCACCACTGGCTCTAGGGTGGACATGCATTGCTCCCAGCCGGCGCTTCCGAGCATCTAAGCGGAATAATTTCTGTTAGTTTCTTCCGTATAGCATACACAACCTGGAGCAACTAGAACGAAAAATTGTTTTTACCTGCTTGTAGCCGTTCAAGATCTGGGACACTTCATTGTGTAAGCCTTCACTTTTTATCTCCTGTACACAAATCCAAAAATATCAAGTGAGCTCATATGCGATACACTACTACTGTCGGATGACATATCTAACAGAAACGGCATCTTACATTCCAACTCGCACAGGCCTGGCATACGTAAGATAGCGAGCTCACGGCCCCTGTTGGGTTTGCTGCCACCTAGCAGTGCACACACAAGAGTTTTTGTTGTAAGTACACCATTCACAGCTACGATGAATGTAACAGCAGGCACTATATTAAGTAAAGAGCTGCGGGCTTACCATTGCGCATAGGCCATGGAAGGCGTCCTCTTTCTCAAAATCATCTCTTATCCTGCACAAGCAATATCATTAGATTCAAGAAGCGTGCGAGAAAAGCAACCGTCCGCCACATCTCACATGTTCACAGGGAAAGCTACAAAGATCCTTTAGCTGTAAACCTAGGAAGTTCAAGAGAAAGGGAATGCTCACATGCACAAGGCATTGCACCACGCTTGCATGAAATGTTCCATGTGAGGGGCCACAATGTCTGGACATACCCATGAAAGCCTCCCAAGGGTGATCGCACTATTTTCAGTAAGTGACTTGTTCATGCTCTGTTAATGGCACGACACACAAGACAATCAGCTGAAATGCTCAATCGACTAGAGAACATGGTGGGAAAAAAATCAATCACCTCTGGGGTTGTTAGAATAGGAACCAAGCATGAAACAACACTGATCACCACAGGTGAAACTTCTTTGCCGATCTGTAAATGAATAGTCAGTCAGACATGCAAGAAATACAACAATATAACTATTGTAGTATAGATAAAGTGCCACAAACCTTTATTGCTAACTCTCCAATGGCCCAGCAAGCATTGTTAGCAACTGACACAGCATCCTTCACAGATTGCGGGGTCTAAATCAAAGAAATAATGTGAGAAACAAATGGAGATAAGATAATACTGGGCTACAAAGAATATATACACTTACCAATTGCTTTGCTGCAACATTAAGGAATTCTTGAAGGCGTGGATGCAGATGTATAGGGCAGACCTAAATATGAACATGTGTTATAGGCTCAAAACTGGCATAGCAATAAGAAACAATAGTTTAGGAGCTTTGGAACCAACCCTAGATATGTCCCCAAGAAGGGCCAAAGCACTTTGTCGAACATCAGCTGCTTCATCCATGCAGCATTGCAGGAGTAGATCTCGCAAATTGCTTTGTGCAACCTAAACCAGAAATAAAGATTACTGAGGTGGTCAATGTTGAGAACTTGGGGGCAGGCGAGGGGAATGTCATTGATGAAATAGTTGAATTTACCAGGCTTTCGATACCAGCACCAAGTCCTTCTGTAAGTCCAGACAACAGGTCCAATGAACAGACAATGAATTCCTTATCGTATAACGCACCCGCTGCAGTAGGATCAACCTGCATACAGAAAGGATGTCAAACTGCCACACTCCAAAAAACATTGATGTCAAACTGCCAGACGGATTAATTTTTTAGTTGGCATGCTTAACAGATCAGAGTACCAGAAACCATGCTACAACATGAGAAGAAAAACTTCTATGCTTAGACTTGACCAATCTTAAGACTGGAACTATTCACAGAATGCATAGCTAATAAGGAGCGACTTCACAAAATGTCTTCTATACCAACAAAAGTGACGAAGAGGATGAATTATGTAATTGGTTTCCACTGATTTGTACTAAATCAAGAAGAGTATAAATTGAAAAGATTCAACTTGATATCTTAATTTCTCTTCCATAAGAGAACGAAAACATGTTATAGTGTTAAACAGCACATCATTAAGGTCTCAATTAAGACAAAAGGCTTGCTTGTCATAGCAACTAGAGCATGGGAATACGGGACTCTGGTTAGACGTGATGTACAAATCACGGCAGATACTTAAGTTAGCTCTAGCCTTGTAGCGGAATACAAAATTGCACAGACCTTTGCCAACTGCTGGGATTGGATAAGACTGATGCATCTCAGAAACACTGGCTCGGCAAACTGAGCAAATCCTGGTCCCAGTGCCTGAAAGAAAAGAAAAGGTCATGGGTTTATACCGAACGAAAATTCAAATTCACATGATTTTATATACCATGCAAAGTTCATAACTGAGATAACAAAATAAGTATTCTAACATGGGTACTACAGACCTTTGATACTTAGGCAAAGCAGGTTCATATTTCAAAACTACAAGATTGTCTTTCAGAGATGAAAATAACAATACCTGGGCAATAGATGTAAAGCATTCAAGCAGCGGAAATAGATCTTTGTCATAGTTGGGAAGTTGTTGCCACTTCGCGATTAATGGCGGCATAAATATATCTAGATATTTTGCCTGCATGACATCTTAAAAGGAATTAGCAATCTTAATAAAGAACTACCAAGCTTAAAATCTGAATAAGGAAACCATCAAAGACAATATTTAATATTCCAAAAACAAGCAAGAGATGAATTTAGCAAATGCTGACCTGGTTTAGCTCTGCTCCAACAGCATCAGCAAGAGTACCAAGAGCATCATAGAGTATCCTAAGGTTTCGCCTCTGCTCAGAAGCCAAACATGATATTAGAACTACGAAAAACCTTAGGCGATACCTGTTAATTGATTGCAAACTATGAATGTTGAAAATCTGAAGTACCTGATATTTTCCATATGCACACATGAGGTGCTGCAAAATGATTTCCAGTCGCGGTACTAGTTCTTCTGCGGCCTCCTGAAAAACAGAAACCATGTACTAGTTATAGACAAAGATGATCTGAGTGTAGGAAAACAATTCAAAAATAAATAAATAAATAACCTCTTCAAGCGTTGCAAATGCAGAACATGCAGCCTCCTGCACTCTTTTGTTAGTATCCAATATCCTTCTAAGCAAACCGACGAGGATCTTATCAAATTGTTCATGACCATTTGGATGGCCCAGGCTCTGCGCCAGCAAAAATAAATGTCATAAGTTAAAAATCACATAAGCACGTATAAATAAGGACAAGTCCACATCTGTAAACATTATTTGAAGTCCCCAGAAAAACTAAAAGTACAAAAAAAGCCACTGGGTATACATCGAAATGATAGTCCACCATCACATGCTTAAACGCGCAACATACTATAAATATATTATTACTACAACCGAACAATACGGTTCTAATTGCATGGAATGCTACTTCTAGGTAGAAAAATATAAAGCCTTTGAAGGGAAGGGATTCTTCCAGGAAGATGAGGTAGCATCAACACATGATTATTCTGTTACCTGAACAATGAACTTGCTATACCGGGAGAGGGTCCAACAAGTAATACTCCGTATAAGAGGAAACTTGTCATCAAGAAGAGGTATTAGGAAGGCAACAATCTGCAATTGAACAGAAAATCTCAGAAAAGATACAGCATATTGCAACAGATATATGTAAATAGTCGAAGACAGGAAAATCACTACTAGAACTAGCAACTCACAAGTAACAAGTCCAATCTCAAAGATAACATATATCATTAAAAACGTCAAATTTACTCTGCAGGAACTATTAATCAAACTGAAAATTTTGAACTTTTATCATGTATGGAACTAATGATTGCCCCATTACTTTTCAAGCGTTACAACATATTTAAAGGATTGATGGTTCATGAGAGAAGAAAATGTTCAGGCTAACTGAAATACTCATCCGAGACGATTCTCTCAATATGATTTGACGCACGGCATGTGTTCTTACTGAGGCTTCGTCATTTCTACCATAACCAAGGAGACTAGAATTTTGTTCAATGGCGCTAAGAATACATCGTTGATGAGTTATTAGAATAACCTGTGGAAGGTGCGGATATATTCCAGTAATGCATCCCTCTGCTATAGCACCAATAGATAAAACAGCAGCTTCCCGCTCCTTCCAGGAATCATCATCTGTCCGAGCCAAATTTTGCTGCAAAATTACAATATTTGATTTACAGTTATCCAACAGATTCAAGGTTGATTACAAGTGGAGCAGTAAATAAAGACTGCACCAAGCACCAACTATAACAAGAAGGTCCTTGGACACGTATGGGGCCAATGAGCAAATAATACCAGGGGGGATTATGAAATCTTCCAGTTACCTCAATCAAAGGCATTAGAGTAGGAAGAATGTCGTCCCCAAAAACATTTGAAAGGACATCCAACCCAGCAGCGCTACATTTCCGCAAATTCCAAACATTTACAGCATCATCGTCATCCTGTCCATATTGCCATTAAGTTTCCGCAGCTTTACTTTAATAAGGAGGCAAAATGTCATTCCACTGCTTAAGAAGATAATGTTTCTAAACTCACATCTTCTCCAGTTTCAGATCCATGTAATCGAGAGGCATGGAAACGGGGCTTCAGATCCTGTCACACAATGTTTAAATCTTAGTTCACGCAACAAAAAGGGACCAACATTGTAAACTTACTGCCACTCTCCATTTCTTTTAGGACTTTTAATTACTCTTATTGCAAGGAAAATTATAACATGCCCACTAAACAAGCATTGCATTGTTCTCAATTGTTCTTAAAATGCTATGTGCAAATACACTACCAAAAATAACTGGAGTAACTTTTATGCCTTTCACAGTTAAATATTACAAGATTATGTTCAATCCATCACACAGCATTCTACTAACTAAAAACAGAAACCAGTCCAAGTATCTGATTACAATTTGATAAAGCGAACGTTAAACTATCCGCTATCACTGGAAACATAAAATTACAGAAGAAGTGACCAACCTGGTCCCTGTCTGGAAAGGATTCGTCATCCTGAAAACATATGATACTTATCAGAGCATGCCGACTAGCAGCTAAAACAAGCAGGATATAAAGAAATTTACCACACCTCAGCATCAGCAAGTGATTCGTCGTCGTCAGAATAGACCATGTTCGACACCAAAGTCTATGAAATATGTACAAAAGGAACATGTCAAAACTGTAACCAGGCCCAAGACTTGTCTTAATTAACTTAGACAAGGCAAATTATATACTGGTATTAAGCGTGGCAAGAACTCCCGTAGTCCTTCAGGAGGCATGCTAACATCACAGTAAGCCGACCTGAAAGGTTGACATATAGTTAGTCCCCTAATAGATACTTCAGCACGACCAATTAGCAATGTCTTCACTCATCAGCCGATGATAGTTTATTTTGAATTCGAAGGGTATCAAACTAGTAATTTTGAGAATAGATGGAAATAACAGACTGGCAGTAAACGAAGAGGTCGCCACAAGGAGCAGAAATTAGGTGTAAAAATTGGTAGTATGAAGTTTGAAATTGACATGTTGAAACTACCATGTTCACAGAATGCATACCAGAATTCACAAGCCTCTAGAGCAACTTCATCGTCCGAATCTTTATTCGCTTGCAGGATCAATTCAGTGACATTTTTCAAATGTGGCTGCGGTTTTGCTATTCAATGTCAGCTTGAGCAAATGAGCACAATATTTGAGCGTAAGCAACTGAGTTATCTGGATAGCAAATGAAATCTAAATGGGCATCAATGAACATGATAGAGTACCTCCAAAATTGATGGCCGCACTTCAATGAGCTGAACCCAGGCCGAGCAAACCTATCAAACAAACAGGGGGAGTTATCAAGATAAAATATGCAATTGAACAGCTAAACTATGCAGAGCAGAAACTATACACCCTCATTATTATTAGCACTTCCGGACAAATCAGCCACATACAGAACTCTATGGCACAAGTGTAATCTACTGAGTTATGGAATAATTGCACTTATAACATTTAAACCTTTATCCACACAGCATTACAAAGTAGTGCCTCTGCGCATCTTAAACTGTAATTTATTAAAGTGAAATACCAGTTTCCGGACGTCTGCTGAAGGATCCTTCACAAGGCTGAATAAGCCCTGCAGGTACTGATCCATGGACATATACAGCGCCTGCAGATAAATCAAGATGGTTAGTAAAACAAAGAGTTAATAAGATGGACAGGGATGGAGGGAATCGTACCGATGGCATCACCACAATATACTGGTTGATACAGCCCAGTGCTAATTTCCTAAGACTTGCATGTGGGGACTGAAAAAACTGAAAAAAAAATGAATTGACTGTGTTAGAGCGAAAGCCTGTAGACATGTTAAATTCGATGCAGTCTAAAAGCATGTTCACAACAGATGCAGGTTGGTTGAATATAAATAGAGCTGCTCAGTGAACAAATAAAAAAATCACCATTTACGGGATATGCAGTAGTTTAATAGAGAATGACTATAGATGGAACACGAACCTGCAGCATCCGTGGCATGAATACATTTATTGGTCGTTCGGACAAACCAGGAACATCAACATCAAGTTCTTCAGGAACATCTTCACATATCTGACATCAAAAGCAAAAGAAAAAGCAAGCTTATGAGCACAGCAATTGTTTTCACAAAGTTATCACACAAAATTCATGTTAGAACATTCACTGCTGACATTGCTAGTGCGACTTCCCTAGATTGGGACATGCGTACCCAGTTGATTAGAGAAACAACTACTCCCTCCGTTCGGAAAAGGATGTCACAAAAATGGTCTATAGACGGAGGGAGTATAATTTTCCTAGTATACGTTATAAGTGCACCAAAAAACAAAGGTAGACACTCGAAATATCCATTCTTTTTCTCTACATGTACACTGTTTGACGAAGGGTGAAACTGCATATGTTTAACCAAAACATATCTAATTATGTGCTACACAAAAAAGGGCAAGGTTTTAGAGCTGCAAACAACTATTAGTGCATGAAGTTTGTTTTTGTACAGAACACAAATTACGATGGTTTGGGGCCAAAATTTACAGATTCACTCCAAACACTGATATCCATGTAAAAAATCAAAAACAAAATTGAAACATGGAAGTGGCAAAAGCAATTAAGCATGCGAAGCACATAAGCATTTTCAGCTAAACTCGCGCTATATTATAGTTATAACAAGTGTTAGTTATCTACATACTGATTAGAATTCAAGCTCAAGTATAGGAGTGATGCACAGTACCTTGTAGATAGCATCCATAGCACCTTCCATATGATCCAGATCATTGCTGTCCAAACATTGATGTAGAGCCGGAAACAACTCGATCCATCCCGCAACTCGAACAATTTGGAAAAGTACACTGACAACAGTTCCAACTGTGGATCTAATTGCCCTATTAGCTGCCCCTATACATGGCAGCAGCTCGGATTTGATATATTGCTGAGATGCGGGAGGCATTGAAACGAAAGCGGCTCGCAGATTGTTTTTCAACAAAAGACCAGCAGCTTGCCTTACTTCAAAAGATTTTCCCTGGTAAAGGCACGGGAGTTACCCAGAAGTCAGCAAGAGCACATACGGTAGCTGGATTTACAGTCATACCATGTCAGGAATTCAGTACCAAAAGTTACTCCAGAATTAGGCTGAGAATCTACCTACTTCGTGCATAGCCAAATCTAACGAACCGATCCAAGAATTCTAAGCATTGATTTCTAGCTAAATATAATAAGAAACACAATAAAAGTAGAAAACAGAATTATTTTAAAAAGGATCTGGCAATTTTGAATTTCCTATGCTATCATGATGCCTTAGTTAAAAGGACATCATGTCATCTGCTGAAAACTATGGCATACATTGACTGTTTGGTATCGTTGTGCCTGAGTTGTTATCTGGTTTTAAACTTAAAAATAGCAATAGCATAACATGAGTAATTTGCAGATGGGGAAAGTACATAGAAGATCATCTCCGACGTGATACTATTTCTTCAAGATACTTCACATCAGAATTTTACCACATGATACAATTCTAGACATTTCCATCACAAGGCAAGGGCATTCCCTCGAATTCCTTAAAGCATAGAGGATAGCTTCAATTCAAATCTGTAGTTACGAATAATTTCAGACACTAACACCATATACTCCCTCCGTTCCTAAATATAAGATGTTTTAGCTGTTTCACATTTTGTCTAGATGCGGACTAAAAGGAGTGAACATATATACATTAAAAAGTGTCTAGATACATGTGTATACATATGAAGGTGGAAAAGGCCAAAACATCTTATATTTAGGAACGGAGGAGTATAATATGATGGCTGAGAATCTCTATTCCTACAAAATAACATGATTCACATGCTCAATACCCAGGACGGTGGTTCCCCCGCCTGGCAGGTCTAAGAATACAACCCCTACGACACAGTTTAAACCAATTGTCTCTCACTTCAAAGATGGACCATCTGTTCCTTTGAAATGCCTTTGATACATCAATTCTGCACTTTTGAAAGTGAAGATCTAGGTCTTGCTGACCAAGAGGAATGAAATGAGCATACCAGGAGTTGTCTCTTAACATGTCATATGAAGAATACTGATTTTCAGAGAGTGCCTCCAGGTTCTCTAGTAGCTATATCAAACCACAACTCTGTACTAGCCAAGAGGCTTCGGTACTAACCAACACACCAGGATTCAAAGATGCAAAAAGAAAAAGGAAGATAATACCACTGCTGTAGATGCACGCCCTTCTCTTAGTTGAGAAGAACACAGGTAAGAAAGTCTAGAAAGTATTAAGCAACTAAGTGGAATAATTATCCATACAAGTATGTGACGCATGTCAGTTGTCACATTAGTGAGTTCTCTACAAGTCTCATGTCCACGGTCCGAAAGTAACTATGCACATTCATTCCACCACATGGTTGACATCAGTGACTCACTTGATGGTTCACCCATAAATTATTATGAGAAATGAAGTGACTGCACCGGAAGCAGGTTGCAGGCATTGAGACAGAGGTTTCAGGTATGAGGCAACCTAACTTTTCGCTAGAGCAAACTTGCGGAAACCTAAACCCTGGTAGAACCAGCAGCACATTTGTGCAACTGAAGGAAAGGCAGCATAAAAATGAATCGCCGGCGCATTTGTTCAAATAAATAAAAAAGTAGAGTATCATCCGCACAATCATCGCCCGCAGCAGTGGTTGAAACCAAACGGGCAATGCACAAACTGGAATGGAGCCAATCCGAGCTCTACCCTAGCAATCCAACGCAGCGAGAGCAGGCACTAAGAACCCTAGCAGGGAGAAGAGCGGGATTTCAGATCGATACCGAACGCGGCGGGATTCCTAGAGCGTGACCGAACGGCCTGAACTAAAACCCTAGCGCGACGGGCTACGAGAATCGAGCGGGGAGGAGGAGGAGGAGGAGGGCGGGCGTCGGTGGCTAGTGGTGGTTACCTCGGCTCGGGCGAGGAGGAAGACGAGGTAGTTGTTGAAGTCGGGGAAGAGGGCGTAGTGCTGGAGCTGCTGCCAGATGCGGGCCTGGTCGGAGTTGGGGGAGATGTGCGCCTCCAGCACCGCGCAGATCTCGCGCAGCCCCTCCTCCTGCGGCTGCCACAGCGCCGTCGCCATCGCCTTCGCCGCTGGCTGGTGCGTTGGGAGTGTGGCGGCGGGAGGGACGGAGGTGCTCGGCAGCGGCGGAGGGGAGCGGGGGCGGCGCCGGGGAGGAATGAATCGGCGGCGAACGGTGGCGGCGGCGGCGGCGGCGGCGGGAGGGAATCGATCGTCCAACCAGAGAAGAGAAGAGCAGACCAGTATGGAAGAGCTGGACTTCATGGAAGAGGAGGAGGAGCCGGTTTATAGATAGGCCCTTTGCTTCTTCCCATTTTGCTTTCCTCGCCTTTTCTTCTATATGTTTGGAATGTCAAGGGCTTTTCTGTAAAACTAAGTGTAAATGTATAACATGTGGCTTGGGGGTTAGACAGCCCTCCAAAAAAACTTTGATAGAATAAATTCTGGTGCCTACGCACGAGGGAGCGGGCGTTGGCACTCGAACTCGAGACCTCACGGGCAGAGAGGTATCAACACCTCCTAGCCATCCGGGTTGTGCATCGGTTCTCTAAATGTATAGATATGATTTGAATTACTATGTTTTTCTTTGTGAAGGAGAAAAGGTCCCAAGGACCTGGAATCTGCATTACTTCGACGGTGGGTGAAAAACTGCGAACATGACCTCGCGAGAATTGGAAATTACAACAACGTTTGAACTTTTACACCGAGCAACCTAAAAAGGATCGCAAAACGCGAATGGGTCCTTAAAGTTCGCCAACCACAAACAACCTCCATGCGCTGCTCCCGTCGGGGACACGGCCACTTCGGAGAGAACGAGCACGAGATGCTGCACCGAGGCTCGGAAGATCCTCCACTGGTGGAAGAGAACAAACCCGAGAAGTGGACGCCCTTGAGCACAGCGGGGCCAATCCTCTAGCCGATAATAGCATAGGACAAACAACGCCGTCGCTGAGGTGCCGCCGCATGGGACGCGGAATCCCAGAGCTCGATCCCAACACCGTCGTCAGCCAAGACCAGCAGCAAAGTTGTCAACTTCATCTCCCTCGCCACCAAGTCCGACCAAGAGGGAGGGCGTAGCTTCGAGACAATAGAGGGAGAGATAGCGGTGCTTATTGCATGGGCTCGTGCCCACAGCTCCTCGTCGCCCACCATCCTTAGAAGCACCACGAACAAGCTCGACATCGCCTGCCATGCGTCGTGCCAAGACAACGGGAGGAAGAAGAGCTCGACGTCATAGCCTTATTATTGGAGATCCATAAGCCGAACTCCTCCACTCATGACTACTCCTTTAGCGCAGCGCAGTGGACACAAGCAACCACCCCTCCCCCCCCCCCCCCCCCCCCCCCCCCCCCCCCACCACCACCACCCACACACACACCCTAACATATGGTGCTTCCTAGCTTTTCCCTGGTACTTCATAACCACGTACTTCTCCTTCCCTCTAAGTGTAAACCCCTCTTCCATACTCATTCCGACCACTTCTTCCTTCCAGCCCAACGCTCGACCTTGCAAGTGGCAAGGTCTAGGGGCAGCCTTGCAAGTTAACCACTAAAACTTACATTATTTACTAAGTTGGACTAAACTACGGTACGAAATATATAATTTTGAACATGCAACTTGCAGTTATATAACCCCTACTCGGTGGAGCATGGCGTTTTGTAGGCCGAGCTATATGTATCTCGGTAAAAAAAATTGAATCCACATTTTTTTGTTTCACAAAATTCGAGAAAAAATTCTAGATGTAGATAAAGTTGAGATCTACCACTACGTAAAGTTTCAAATCAAAATTCGTATGATACTGTGCTACAAAAAAGTGACAAATCTAGCAAAAATTCAAATTTTCAGATTGTGTATTGTTCTGTTCCAGATCTGCGCATTTGTATTTTTTGCTCAGCCCAAAATACAAAGTTTTTTAATTAAAACTTTGCACAAATGTAGATCTCAATATTATATACACGTAGGAATTTTTGGAGAATTTTTTGAAATGAACAAATGCAGATTCTAAAAAATAGGAGAACCGAGCTGCATGTAGCTTGGCTTCCATTTGGAGTTTCCGCTACTCGGTGTCATGATCTTGTGCGAAAAAATTCCATTTGGAGTTGTCATGTGCTGGTAAGAAGATGAACGGGCACTTACTGCCATGACGACTACACTTTGTACCGAGATTCCTGTCCAAGAATGACACGGGTTGAAACGAATAAGTCACCGGGACGGAACATAGCCTGATTCCCTCTCAAATCACGTCAAGCACGACGCGAATTATTCGTACAGGTATTTTTTTTTTTGGGTTTATTTCTTTACCTAATTAATCAAATGAGGCACGTGAAGTGACCACCTACTTATTAATCCTCCAACTCGACCCACCATGGCCCAGCAGCTCCACGTACACCAACGTTTGATTTATTTTTAGATTTTTTCTAGTTAAGTAAATATTTTAATAAAGCAGCTAGCTGCATGCTCTCGATGAAAAGGCAGATGCTTTTTTACTTGCCGGAAAGCAGAGCAAAGGAAGCAAAGTGGCCGCGAATGATTGAGGACGACGATCGAGCTGGTGTAGTAAGAAAAAGAAAAGTAAAAACAAGGCAGCTAAAGTTTTTGATCCCCGGCCGCAGTCATGTCCTGCTCATCATACTCAAACACCACGTCGCCGGCTGGGGATATCTATGGTTAAAAAGAAGATGAAAAAAAATATATATATATATATATGGGTAAAAAAGAAGAGTAAAAACAAGGCAGCTCATCATACTCAAACACCACCTTGCGATCCCGCCCCTCATCAAAGTACAGTACTCCCTCCTTCCCAAAATATTTGTCTTAGATTTGTCAAAAAGTTGATGTATCTAGACATGAAACAAGTATAGATACATTCACTTTTGGACAACTTTGAGACACTTATTTTGGAACGGAGGGAGTAGTAATTAAAGGAGTACTATATCTTGCCATGCTTCCATCCAAAACAAACAGAAAAATGGATTGCACGCACGCACGCACGCACGCACAGAAAAATGAATGCAGATTTTGTTTGTTGCCATGGCGTCTGAGCAGGGAGGGATCGTTGGGCTGCAAGAGGGTCTGTATGTGCTCGTTCAACTTTGATGTGAAGATTATCATGGAGATAATCTAGTGTTTTTAGTTATGTTACCTTGTCGACAAGTTCTATTTTTTATACTTTGTTGAGAACTTCTAGTTTTGGTACTTTGTGGAGATGTTTAGTTATTATAATATTGTTGTAAATGCTGCCATGGCAGCAAAAATTAGCCAAGCTCGCTTTCCGCCAGTGAGACAAAGTAAGCAATGCATGCTGACAATTGTCAGTTCCGTTGTTCTTTTATCGCTCTCCGTTAGTTTATGAAGAGTGTCTGAGTGTGATGCCACGAGTGCGGTGATTTGGAGGACGAGCTCCACGGAGCTCGTCATTTTGAAAAATTCAAAAATCATATTTCTTAGTTTCGAAAAATGAGAAAAAACCCTAGAAGTAGAACATGATTATTTCTACCGGTGTGCAAAATATCAATATGAAATGTTACGTATTTTGGTCTGTGTAAAAATGACAAACTTCTGGATCTGAAATATGAATAGTGCAAAATTAAAAAAAATCCATGTTTGTCAGAATTTGTCAATTATGTGTAGGCCGGAATACAAACTATTTCGGGTTAAAAATTTGCAGAATCATAGAATAAGTCATTTTCAACATATAGGATTTCTTTGAAAAATTTGAAACTTTAAAATATCTATTTTTTTAAAAAGGGCTCAATGGAGCCCGTACTCCAAAAGCATTTTCTGGTGATGCCATACATTGTTTGGTCTTGCCCAACTGGTAGTGTGAGAAGGAGCACGACTTGGTATTATGCATATGCAGTATAAAAAAGAGGCAAACTGTTTTAACCGGCTAGGTGTAGTCATTTATTAGAGATGTCATGAAAAATACCTGAAACAATTCCACAACATATATATATATATATATATATATATATATACCATGTCAAAAAAAAATCAAATATAAGTTTGCTCAATAAAACAAAGACGCAAAATACAAAGTTCCATGCGGACAGAATCCACTATCATGATTTTTTTCTCTATTCGTAAATTGGATTTGTAGATGTTTAGGAACTGTGCCAATGTTGTTTGTCTTGAGTTTTTTCTCTCAAGAAATCAGTGGGTGCTAAGTTGGACCATACTACACTAGTACGTTAACACGCCAAATCGGAAAAAGAGATGGTAACTTGTTTTGCATATTAAGGGTTGCTCAACGGCTACTAAAAATTCAAACAGAAAATCTGCATTCCAAATGTTCGTCCTGGTCTTAGGAACCAAATGACAAGACACCATCCAAAGGAGGAATGAGCACGGGACATCGGGAGGAGGAATGAGCACCGGGAGATGAATGAAAGCGAGTGATGAGCAATGGGAGGAAGATGATGAAGAACAAGGCGCCATTGACCGACGACTGCCACCACCGTAGTTTAACTAATTATTACTGGACATGTAATATCATGGCCACCTGGCTTAGGTAGAAGATATATATATATATAGGGCCACCACGACCCAACTTGGCGGTTGTGGTACATACAAGATATGGTGAAACTTGAGCGATGGAGAAGCGGGATCTAGTGAGACATGCATGCCCAAAAGGCGAGAGGGGAGGATGCATGTGTGGCGACGAGAGTAGAAATAAGTCGGTTAAGGGAACGGAATTCAACGCGGCTGATCGATCGTAACGTACGGCCCTACTGCATGCAGCTCCTCCGCGCAACGTACACGGCAAGCTGCAGACTAATTCCAACGCACACGGCCGTGACAACTGCAACCGACCTGGAGTAGATCCCAATCTGGGTTTTACGTAGATCTTTGTAATGATCGAGCTGGTTAATTTGCATCACACACTTCATCCAGATGATCCATCTGTCGAGATAGCACTAATCTGAAATTTGAGATAATGTGTGATTTTTTCTAATCTGAAATTTCTAATATTGGCCGGAAGCAGCGGATCGGCAGTTCCTTCTCTGGTCTTGGGGCATCCCGAGCATCGTTGGCTAGCGATGTAGGTGCAGGGGTGCCTTTGCTAGGCCGACCAGGCTACACTCCAGCGCAGCAGCGTATCGAAATCTTGCTTCCGCTGCTCCTGGCCACCGTCTAAGGTGATTGCAAATGTCCTAGGTCCTAATTTCTTCCACAAACAGTCTGTAATGCGGTGTTTTCAGGATATGTATGCTTCCTTTTATAAATTGTTGATTATGCACAAGTGGCGAGAACCAGTAGTGTACATAAATTTGTAAATTATGTGCTTCTACCTAGCTCTCGTTCGGCTGCATCAACGTCAGTTTGATGCTTCTGTTAGGACATGCTTCACAATTTATATACATTTTCTCAGTAATAAGTTTGATGCTTCCGTTCGATCATGCTTCTACATAGCTCTAGTTATGCTACATCACTATAAGAATCATTGATTCCCAGTTTAAGTTTCCTATGTTTCCACTCTAGACGAGTCATGTTTCGATGGAACTAATCAATGCTTCTGAATATTCATGCTTCTAAAGTATACTATGTGTTTCTCCGGTCTACATAATTTGCAACAACAGAGCCATGTTTTGTTTACTTTTACTGTAATTGGCAGTACCATGGCGGTGAATTTCCTCTTCTTTACTTGTTTCATTGTATCGACATTTTGCTTCAGTCAATAGTATGTGCTTCAACCATGGGACAATTTTGCTTATTCTACTGCAGTCATTTTTCTTGCAATTCATTATTTCAAACTCTACCGTTGTGTGCTTCGGTGTCTCGCTGATGTCTCCGTGAAGAGCTTAAAAATGTTTCCTAATTAATTTTTTATATGCATGCTTCATAGTGGACAAGGACTCTATGTCTCATGTGATCGATGCTATTTTCTTGTCAGTTTAAGTATTTAGTATTCCCCATGCTTCTATTGACACTCATATTTGCTTCAGACAAGGGTGCCATGCTTCTATTGCATACCAGATGATCTCAGTTGAAGTTACCCAACACTGCATGTGTACCTACCAGTGTCTTTTCTATCGCTTGCTTTTCCCACATAGAGGCTACAGAGACAACTTGGGTCAGTCGTGACCCCTTTGCTCTCTGTCATGCTCGTCGTGGTCATGACTCGTTGCTTGGGAAATTTACGATGTCAGCGTTGTTAGCTAGTCCATGCCACACCATGTTGTAGATAGATCGGGAGCAATGGAAACAAATTTGTAGTCCATGGGAAGCATGTGGTATGTTCATATAAACTAGTATAATGTTGGTGACTCGAACTGAGCAAACATGTATGATGTCGGAAACATGTTATATGAATATGAATGGATGATGTATAACATAGTACTTTATATTTCTATAGATTGAAATAATTTTCAGTTGCTAAGTGAGCAGATTCTCTATTCTAAACCGTTGTATCGACGCAAGTTCATTCCATAAAATAAAATTCAATTAATATGGAAGCAAATGTCAGCAGTATTGAAAGCAAATTTGTTCATATGGAAGCACATTGCAACACCGCATGTAGCACTAGAAGCTTCTTTTTGATCCATTCAAGGCCTTTTTTTTGTTGCTTAGAGACAAAATAAGCTGCTATATTGGAAATACTTTTGCTAGGTTGAAGCAAATGTTAGTTGAATCTGAAGCAAGCTCTCTAAATTTTGGTAATATTTTTTGCTCGTGTACAAAGACACATAAGTTGGTACATTGGCCAGAAAAAATATATTACATGGGAGCAAATTTGACATGAAGTCGAAGCAAATTTTAACCCTACTGGAAGCAAACATTTTGTTGAACTAGGTAATATGCCCATGCATTGCAACGGTTAAGAAAAAACATGTGTTGTAGTTATCACCAGGAAGGAAAAATTAGAAATAGGTTGAACGAGATGACAATCATTGCGGTCATACAGCTCATAGTATATGGCGTCGCATGTGAGTTTTCTTGAGCATTAGCTCGGCTTCTGAGATGTTCTTTAAGTACTACTATACCGCATGCTTTTTTCATGAAATAAGGATAAGGATATCTTGAGAACAATGTGCGATGAATCCTATTCTACAAAAATGTACATTTTAATCCTAATTAACCATTGGTAGAATACTTCCGGTGGCCAATTGTATGAAAAAATAAATTAGGCTGCGTCTTTTCGAGAAAGGAAGTTTACCCTCAAATTCGAAACAAAAACCCAAAAGATAAATTCAAATTATTTTCAATTCCATATTAGCCGGGCTGCAGTTGTTGGCGGCCGCGCCCAAGCTGCACACCAGTGAAAGTGAAGAACCTGTGTCCGAGCACCGAGCGGTGTCGGTGTGCCGAGCTGGTTCGATACGCCGAACTGCTCCTGTACACGGCGCCGAACCGCACCTGTACGTCAAACGCCGAGTTGCACCTATCTGCCGGGGAACAGCCTATACAAATCCGCCGGGTAAAGGACTGTACGCCTATACACCTATGCATTTTGGCACCTCCGACGGGCGACGACTTGACGCAGTGAATACTTACTAACTTCCGAGTCGCGTTGTGTATCCATCGTCTCACACACGAAAGAAATCAAAGCACTTCGTTCGTTTTGGCACCTCCGACAGGCGACGACTTTGACGCAGTGAATAAATACTAACTTCCAAGTCGCGTTCTGTATGCATCGTGTCACACACGAAAGAAATCAAACCATATAATTCAGACGAAACAAAGCAAAAGTAAAGAATGAGTGAATGTGAAATAATGTGATGCGTTAATTCAGTCAGGTTCAGAGAAGAAAACATGCAAAGACTGACCTCTCTTGGTGACCCTCATGCTCATAGCCGACGCAGGTGAAGATCAGACTCTGAACGACAATCCCGGCGGCAGCCTCCTCTTTGTGCCGGCTTGGGTGCTTGTTCTTGCAAAATCTAAAACCTACAAAATTACAATCCATCCATTGACCATTCAGGAAGTTCAGAAAATCTATGCAATATACCGCCCTGAGCTGTTGGCATCTGAGGCAGGACCTTGATCCGAGGCATTACAAGTGTCGTTTGTGCTGAACGGGGCCGACCATGATCTGAGCAGCGCGCTGATGTCGCCTAAGCTGCAGTTGGCGGCATCGGTACTGCTGCTCCAAGTCTGTATGCCACACTGAAACTGCGTGCATGCATATATAGCAACCTTAGCTCGGTCAGAGAATATACATTTTTCCTTGAGATCAAATCTGTTCGTGGTGGGAAATCAAAGCTAGTCCTGAAATAATGTGCTGTTTACCTTTGTGTGATCGCCACAGGAAAAGAGATACCGATGAAGAACCCAAACGCCATGGCGGTAACGTTGTCAGGACTCACTCAGGGGAGAGAGAGAGAGAGGGGAGCATCAGCTTTGTGTCCATGGTCTCCAGACTGCAGCGCACGTTCACGTCTTCCTCTGTTCGTCTCTGGCTGCGTGTGTCTCCTCGACGCCCAGCGCGATGTCCCACTCTGCCGCCCTTGGCGAGGCCGACGCCACCGCCGTGGAGGAGCCCGCTCATGCTGCCGTTGGGCTGGTAGCAGTAGAAAAGCAGCCGAGTATTGCTGCCCCCGTTGGCCGCCCACCCAAGCAGCCGCACGATGTTTCAGTGGCGGATGGATCCCAGCGCAGCAATCTCGCTGCAGAAGGCCACGCCGATGGTTACTAATGTTGATTGATTGCCAGCTAAGGCGAAAATAGGGCAGAACAAAGGGGACGATATTCGTGCCGATTTGCACGTTAATGCTGATTGATCGAGCGCTACTGGTGGTGGACGGAAACTTTGACGTAAACGTGAGAACCAAACTTTTCTTTTAGATAGGAGAGATAGAGTTTCCATCAAACCGAATATTAAAGGTAATAAATACTATATCTCGGGGGCCGATGGAAAGGAAAACGTCGGACCAATATGACACCGTCCGCTTCCCATTCAATCGCACGGTGCTTGTGCATGTTTCTCACGAAAAAAATACGCCGAACGCTGCACATCTCCAACCCCACCATAATTTCCGGCCAGCTCCTCTCCAAATCAATCCCAGCCAATTCGCTCATCCACAAATGCCACATCTGCTCTACCCATCGCATCTCCGCCCCTCTCCAGCCCTGCCGCCACCTCCCATCTCGGCAAATACCTGCGCCTCCTCCTAGTTCGGGCCCCGCTCCAGCATGCATGCCGCTCCGCAGCAGTAGTCATCGTCGGCGCCTCCCTAACCGTCGGTGGCCAGCGGTCTATAGTCAGAGGCGCCATAGCAGTGGCGGATCCAGTGGGGCACCCCCTCCAAAAATGCAGAATTTTTTTTAACTAGTAGTATTTAGACGATCAGATCGATCGTATACATGTATAATAGGTGAAAGAATGCGAAATTAATGAAGCTGTGCGGTCAAAACTTGAGAGGCAGAGCAGCCCATCTAATCCTCGCAGCAAAACAAGCCCATTTACATGTCACCAGGTCCAATCGCTCGCTCCGTCCAGGCTACATGCCAGCATCGACCGTAACCTGAGAAACTCACCTCGCGGCGGTGGAGCTCGACCTAAATCGACGGCGGCCGGCGGGGGGCTGCAGCTGCCGGCGGTGGACCAAGCTTCAAGCCTTCAAGCGCCGAGCGGGCAGCGCCGCAGTGAAGAGAGCCCGCGACTGGCGACCAGGTGCGCGGCGAGCCGGTGACCCGCGACGGCGACGGCGCGGCCGGGTGTGCCGTGTGCGGCGGGCAGGTGATCGGTGGTCTGTCCAGACGTCCAGTGTCCACCATCCAGTGACCAATCGACGGGCCGGCCAGCGACAAGCAGCTTCTTCAATCTTCAATCTTCATCTCCGTCGGACCAACACCCACACTTCGACAGGTAGTAGCAGCTAGCAGTAACTGAATCTCCGTCTGATTGTCCTGCAGTGTATATTTGTATTGATTCAACAGTTGGTATTGATTTCTTGTGTAGATTATTGAGATTGAGACTTTGAGATATGAAGAGAGGCAATGCCATAATGTCTCGGTTCCAGAAGCATGAAGCAAAGGTGAAAAAAAATGCATCTTCTTCATCTCCGACTGCGAGGCCGTCTCCAATTGTTGCCATCCGAGAAATAGCAAACAAATCTCGCCAATTCAGCTGTAGTTGGTTTATTTGCTTCTCAAATTGGTGTTGCTTTTGCCGGTGGCAACCGCAAGTGTTGAGAGAGTATTTTCTGCGATGAACATAGTGAAGACCAATCTGAGAACTACTATGGGTTACCAATTGTTGAATGATTGCTTGGTCACATATATTGAGAAGGAGATCGATCAAGCAAGTGAAGGATGATGATGTTATCAAGCTTTTCATGGCAGCAACAACAAGAAGAGTAGTGTAAGGTTGAAATTTGGTGATTGTGGCTGTTTTTGTTATCTTTTATTGGTATAAGATCTTATTAGAACTATATGTAATTTGGTATTATTTAGATATAAGACATTAGGCCGAATTTATGATTCTTTTTTAACCAAATTTTTTAAGCTTGGCACCCCCGTTGATCAATTCCTAGATCCGCCACTGCGCCATAGCCGGGTCGACCGAGCTGCAGTCCTCAAGAAAGAACGTGTTGCTTCCTTGAACGACTGCACAAATCGGGGATAGGTAATTGCAACACTGACTTGATCTCGTAAAATTCCCGATTGTGTACCTGATCTCGTAGTATTCCCGATTTGTGTAGGCGGCAGGCGCTGCTTCTATCGGGGCATCACTATATCGCGTTACTGTAAAGCTGTTACTTCTTTCTGTCTGATCTCTTGTTAGCTCGAAGCTGCTCTGATCTCACTGTGGCGGCAGATCTGCATGGATTGATCCGACGGGTGCATGCAGCCTCGGCACCAACGAGAGTGTACAATGGAATTATTGCTGTGTGATTTTTGTACATGATCTCTTGGGTGTTGGATCAGTGTTTTGATGCATGTGTTTATTGCAAATCAGGTGGATGTTGTCAACATGATCGGGACTACGGACTTCGCCTCCAGATCACAACCAAGTTGTGTATTTTGTACATAATTTCTTCGGTGTTGGCTATGATCAAGAAGGACGAATAACAGAAGGGAGCCCATGACAGCGTTGTCATTTAAGGGCTAAGGCCTTATGAATTGATGTCTCCATGCGCCGACGGAAGTGAATTTAGGGTTTGTAATATATTTGTTTGTTAAGATAAGATGCATATGCATCCAGGAAATAAATAGCACTGTAGAATGAAGCAAATTTGTAATATGTAGGATACATGAGATATGAAAGTATGAAGCTGTATATTTCGACGACATGAAAGAAGCAAATACATATGTTGTATGAAACATGTGAACTGAATGTATGAAGCACTATGATTTTCTCCAAATATTGGAAATGAAGCTTTAGTCACACAACTTTTTTATTACAGATTTAACATAACAAAGTTTCGGTAACACAATAATCATGCTTCTAGCATTAGTGCACTATGCTTCCTAGGCATATGAATCAAGCTTCTTGCGCACTAATCCACTATGTGCTTCCTACATTTAGTGCATTATGTTTGGACCATTCAAATCTCATGTTGGTACCTTCCAATTGTTTATCAAATATGTATCCCGTTACACATGACACGCATATTTGCACGCTACATCCAAGAAAAATCATTCATACCATGGAAACAATATTCTACTTTCGACGGAAACATAGTTTGATATGCTTAAAATAAATATTTTTAGAATGAAGCAAATTTAAGTTGCAAAAGAAGCAAATTAAATAACGCCGGAAACAAAAAAAAGTCTTCCACGAAAGAAAATCTGCATTCCTGAAATTTTGCTAAAAGTTATTAGTTTCCCTCAAAACAACTTTGTTTCCTAAAAAATCCTAGGAGTTAGATTGGGGACCTATGCGTACGAGGCCATTGTTTCACAAGAAAGATTGCTTTTCACAAAAGCAGATCAGCATGCCTGGAATTGTGCTACGGGTTGCTTGTTTCCATCAAAACAAGATTTTGCTTCCTAATGTTTTTCTTAAGGAAGGCGGGCATCACGCAGTTACTGCGGAAGCATGAAATCAGGCCTTAATTAGTTTCCGGAAATAGTTGCGCAGCCCAGTTGAAAATCCGACGTCCACCATGTTTCCAATCGGTTAATACTAGTATATCATGGGATGCAATTTAATACTTTCAACTGACTCCGGAAATTAAGGGATTAGGTGTGATCCTTGCATGTAATTATTAGGAAGCAAATGAAGGAAACTAATTAACACTAGGCTGGCGCATCTTCTGGTGCAATCAATATGACGCTGCATATATATAGTCTCCATCGCTGTAGTGGCGCCTTCGAGGCTATCGCTGCCTCGCGCGTGTCACATTATTCTGTGTGTAGTCACTGTCCTCTTCCTCGTACCCACAGTGATCCCAATCGTTTCCTGCGAAGATCGGACTCTTTCTTTGTCGGGCGCTGTTGTTATGAAGCCTCCGAGCGTGAGATCGATGGCGATGGTACAGTTGGTCTTGTTCATCTTGCTGTGCTATCTGTCCTCTCGATTTGTAGGTACGTGGTCTTTGATTTTCTTCTGAGAGTTTTGCTTTGCCTTGTGTTCTTCCAATTCATTTGCGTTTTTCCCCGCTGATTTTTTGTGTCATCGCGTCTCTGGCAGATGCGTATGATCCGGTGGATCCGCTGGGGAACATCACCATTAATTGGGATTTTACGAGAATCGACCCTGCTGGGTACACGGTGCGCATTCCCGCTTGCTTGTGAATCACCATTCTTTACTGCTAGCTAGTGAACATCCCAGTCCGAGGCGATATGCTATTGATTGAATAAAAAGATTCAGAATCACTTTACCCCTGGTGCTAGCAAATTCGAATCTTTTCTTTGATCTGTTCTCCTCAAATGCAATGCTCCTGATAGAAATCCCGATGTTGAGTCTGCATTGGAATTCATTTTCTGTGTGCACATGCAGGTCATGGTGAGCATCCACAATAACCAGCTGTACCGCCACATCGAGCGCCCGGGATGGCGGCTGGGCTGGGCGTGGGTCGGGCACGAGATCATCTGGAACGTGTGGGGCGGAGAGACGACGGAGCAGGGCAACTGCTCCGGCGTCCTTGTCCCACCCGGCTCCAACCCTCCGCACTGCTGCGAGAAGACGCCCGTCATGGCAGACCTGCCGCCGGGCGCGCCGTACGACATGCAGGTGGCCAACTGCTGCCGGGGCGGCGTGCTGTCGTCACTCACGCAGAACAACAGGACGGCCATTGCCGCGTTCCAGATGTACGTCGGCAATTTCGACCTCCAAGGCGGGAAACCGGACGGTGAACCCGTGAAGCCGACCAACTTCAGCATCGGCGTGCCGGGCTACACCTGCAGCAACGCCACCGATGTTCCCCCGACGAAATCCTCGGTCGATCCGCAGCGGCACGTCCAAGCTCTGCGTAAGGATTTTCTTTTCATTCCTGTTTGAAATGTGGTGCGCCACCGCGCGAGCGACGACTCTGACTTGGCTTGCTCCGGCCGGCGTGCAGTGACATGGCAGATCACCTGCTCGTACTCGCAGTTCAGAGAGAGCCCGTCGCCGTCGTGCTGCGTCTCCCTCACGACGTTCTACAACAACACCATCGTCGGGTGTCCGCAGTGCAGCTGCGGCTGTCCACGCTCTGCCTCCGCGCCGCAATGCCTCGGGCAAGACATCGATCCTACAGTACACACACACACCGCCTCCTTCTGATCTCCGCTATCTTTCTGACTGCTTGTTTGATTTGTTTTTAGCGACGGCAAGCAGTCCAAGGTCCAGGCGCTGCCTGACGCCGACGGCAATCCGGTCATCCGGTGTTCAGAGCACATGTGCCCGATCAAGGTGCACTGGCACGTGAAGCAGAACTACCGGGAGTACTGGAGGGTGAAGATGACGATCACAAACTACGACGTGGTCAGCAACTACAGCGACTGGAATCTGGTGGTGCGGCACCCCAACCTCGGGAACATGACGCAGCTCTTCAGCTTCACCTACCAGCCTCTCATGCAGTATGGCGCCATTAGTAAGCCCCCACCTCACTTGTTCGATCGTCAACATCGTAACATAATCCGTGACCAAGAGTAAGAAATGGATTTTGCAGATGACACGGCCATGTTCTGGGGGCTCCCGAACTACAACGAGATGCTGCTGCAGGACGGGAACGTGCAGTCGGAGATGATTCTGAAGAAAGACCCGAGCGACTTCACCTTTTCGGGGGGCTGGGCGTTCCCGAGGAGGGTCTACTTCAATGGGCACCAGTGCGCCATGCCGTCGCCGGATCAGTACCCTTCGCTGCCCAACGCGGCCTGGGGCGTGCGTGCCTCGGCGGTGCAGCGGTGGCTCATCGCCGGCTCCTGCCTGCTCTTGCTATCTGTGTTCCATGTCGTGTAAAGGATGGCTTTGCCCCCCTTGTTAACATGCATGGGGTGTAAGTCTCGGTTTCATTTCCCCGTACAACTAGTGCATGCATTCCCCACGTTTTGTGAATTAGTACTACCATATATAAACCTTTTTCTTTTAGTGTACTCAGCAGCACATGACTCCTGCTTTTAGATCTGATTACCTCATGAACAAATGTAAGGTGCAATTCAACCATGATATTATCTACTCTACCTGATACAATTTTTTTACATGGTGTGTTCAGAGCATCGTATCAATTTTTAGGCATAACAGAAATACAAGCACCTAAATCAAGAATATTACTATAGCATAGGATGTTCCAGTAGAAACTAATATATGCCTCAAATACCTTCAGTAGAGAATAGCATTCTAACTTCGGAATTCTCTGAGAAAGAGGTTCATGAAGCTATATCTCAAATGGAACACAATAAATCTCCAGGACCAGACGGGTTCCCACGGAGTTTTATCTGGCCGATCCTAAAACATGATCTCGTGACATTGTTTCCCCAGCTGCGGACGGGACACTTGCCGCTGTATAAACTGAATTTTGGTGTCATTACCTTACTGCCCAAAAAAGAAGATGCGTGAAGAATTGACCAGTACAGGCCTATTTGTCTGCTGAATGTCAGTTTTAAAAAATTTATAAGGTGGGGACGAATCGCGTGACCTCTATTGCTAGTAGGGTTATTCGACCTACCCAAGCAGCTTTTATTCCAGGGCGAAATATCCTAGAAGGAGTTGTTGTTCTTCATGAGACAATTCATGAATTAAAACGAAAGAAATTGGATGCAGTTCTCTTTAAGATTGATTTTGAGAAAGCGTACGATAAAGTCAAATGGTCATTTTTACAACAAGTTTTGCGTATGAAGGGGTTGCGCCTCAGTGGTGTGAGTGGATTGCTCGTTTTGTTCAGGGGGAAGTGTTGGCATCCGCGTTAATGACGATATCGGTCATTATTTTCAAACACTTAAAGGACTATGCCAAGGCGATCCCGTTGTCACCCCTTCTTTTTAACTTAGTTGCTCATATGTTGGCCATTCTAATTGCAAGGGCAAAGGAAGATGGTCAGGTTGGGGGTTTAATACCACATTTGGTTGATGGGGGTGTCTCTATTCTCTAGTATGTTGATGATAAAATATTATTTCTAGAACATGACATTGCCAAAGCCGTGAACATGAAATTAATAGTGGCTTTTTTAGCAACTATTAGGACTAAAGATAAATTTTCATAAGAGCAAGCTTTATTGTTTGGGCAAAGCTAAGGAGGACCAAGAGTAGTACCGAAATATCTTTGATTGTGAAATTGGTTCACTTCCATTTAAATATTTAAGTATTCCTATTCATTATAGAAAACTACTAAATAAGGAATGGAAACCAGTTGAGGATCGCTTCGAGCGTAAACTGGGGTCCTGGCTAGCCAAGATGCTATCTTACAGAGATCGTCTAGTGCTGATCAATTCTGTTTTGACTAGCTTGCCAATGTTTCTGTTATCTTTCTTCTAAATACCTAAATGGCTACATAGAAGATTATATTTTTATCGATCTTGATTTTCCTGGCAGAGCAATCAACAAAAGAGAAAATATTGACTCACAAAGTGGAATATAGTGTGTAGGCCTAAGGGTCAGGGTGGGCTCGGCATTGAAGTTCTAGAGATAAAAAACAAATGTTTGCTTAGAAAATGGCTGTTCAAATTTCTTCATGAAGGAGTGTGGCAGGAACTTTTAAGTAACAAGTACTTAGGTGACAAAACATTGCCACAAGTTCAAGTTAAACCTTCCGGAAGGGCCTTATGAGAGTAAAAGATGACTTCTTCAAGTATGGATCTTTTAGTCTTGGGGATGGGCAACAAATACGTTTTTGGGAGGACATATGGGCTAGGAATACATCATTAGCGAATGAGTATCCTGCCCTGTATGCTATAGCTTCCAATAAGCAGGCTACAATGGCTGTTGTGTTCAAAAATGTGCCCATTAACCTTCCCTTCAGAAGAAATTTGGTAGGGCATAATAGGGAGTTGTGGTTCCACTTAGTTGAGAAACTTATGAGTGTTAACTTAACTAATGAACCCGATAAATTTAACTGGAAGCTTACTCCATCGGGGGTATTTTCGGTTAATTCCTATTATGCCGAGTTACTTAATGGACATACAAGATACTTGCGGAAGTATCTTTGGAAACTTAAGATACCATTAAAGATCAAATTTTTCTTATGGTTCTTGAACAGAGAAGAGTTATTAACAAAAGTAATTTGATTAAACGGAGATGGATAGGTTGTAAGAAATGTGTTTTCTGTGATGCAGATGAGTCTGTTGATCATCTATTCATCTCTTGTACTTTTGCACGGGATATTTGGAGATTGGTGCATTTTACTTTTAATATTTATCCTCCAACAAGCGTAGCAAACATGTTTGGGAGCTGGTTGAATGGGATAGATAAAAAACAAAAGCGCGGATTAGAATTGGCGTGGCGGACATTATGTGAGCAATTTGGAATTGCCGTAATAATATTGTTTTTAACAATGCACGATCTTCTCATTACTTGCAGGTTATTCACAAGACGACTTATTGGATCCACATGTGGTCCTTTCTTCTGCCTGTGGATCAGCGTGGTGTCATGGATACTGGATGTACTCGAATGATGTTGGTCGTACGAGCTATCTTTTACTGGGGTGGGTGGCTACATCATAAGAGATTAGATGGCTAGAGCCCTTTTTATCTGGTTGATTTTTTTATCCACGCTGAGTGATCCGTGAATTGTAAGCAAAATCAAATATTTGATACTATGCAATAATTGCGACGGCTGTGTGCATCCCTTTGATGCAGAGGCTGAGAATCCGCACCCCTATTTCTAAAAAAAGACTAATATATTTCTTCACCATACATGCCCAACCTTTGGTGGCATCATAAATTCGTTAAGGTATCTCTCCATCTTTTCTTTTAGGACATGATCGGCAATATAAGAGCCAAAGCCAGTTTTATTAGCATTAATAATGGGACCATTGGCTACTTTTTGAAAGAAATGTATTAATTCAATCAAGATACAATCATCAAGTTTAACTAGAGGATACGAGGTGATATTGCTAAGCATTTTTATTTCCTTCATCGGTTGTTTATTTTTATCATGCTTAACACCAATAGGTTCCTGTTTAACTTCATTAGCAACAATAGTAAAAACAGTTTCTATCATCGTGAGATTTTCTCTATTCGTTTCAATTACTTCTTGGAAATATTTAATGGTCTCCTCATGTGCGCTGAGGTATCATTTTATTTAATATGGGCTACTTCATTAGACAAATGCTCTACTTTTTCAAGCATGGCATCTACTTTCTCAAATTTGGATATGAACTTCTCGTTGAGTTCCTTTGTGTAGCTATGAATGATCTAGTGGTGTTCTTTGAATCATCAGAAACACTATTACCATGGTTACCGGGGGCATAAGATGATCTACAATAGTCATTAATAAAGTAGTTCCTATAGCCATTGTTGTTGTTTCTAATGAAGTTAACTTCAATAGTGTCAAAATTATTTTCAATAATATCTTGTAAAGTAACATTACCAGTGTTGGTTTAGTGAACATGCATGGCATTCAAAGAATCAACCATAACATTCAAAGAATCCACTTCTTCTATTGAGTTGAAATCGTTCTCTCATTTTTCTTAAATGAGAGAACGGTATTTCTATTTTGCAGGATCTTAACATGAGGATAATATTTCTTGATGAAAGCTTCTATTAAGTCATCCCAATATTTATTAATACTACCAATGGGTAAGGATAGCAACCATTATTTAGCTATACCCCTTAACGAGGATGTGAATAGCTTTAGCTTAGTAATATCATTTTCAACATTTTTTAATTTCTAGACACAAAATTTCACATAAATGCATATACGTCCTCACCAGCATTACCTCGAAACCGATATTTCCATATAAATTGAGTAGATTGGCATTAACTTCAAATGACTCAACTTTTATTTTAGAATATGTAATAGTATTAGCAATAAACCGAGCATTAGTTGAAAGACTCAGACTTTTATTTCCCACAACGGTTGAGCTGTCACTAGGCGGATATAAGTCAAAAGTCAAAACCATAGTAGGTCCTGGATTGTTTGTCACTATCAAGTTGCTACTACCAATCTATTACAACTAATGCACACTTTCCCCCTCACATGTCCTATCATAGTAGTTTCACTAGATCATGTAGGCGCGCATTGTTGTGCCCATCCAATAGGTAAATAATCATAAAATTATGTGCTACTATTTATTCGGTGTTAATAATTAATGATAAAAATCATAAACAATTATTTTGTAAGGCACGCGAAAGACAACCTACTGCTCTCCAAAAGCTGCAGATGGAATTCCAGATACCAGTATCGCAATATTCCTCAACTCTAAATGCAAATGATCAGTCATGGATATTGACACGTGGTATCCTATTCCAACTATAAGCGGAATTAATTAGAAAAGGATGGCATACAAATGTTGAATCAAGCAACAATACTTATGTGAGTAGTTGTTCTGTGCATCACAGGTTGATGTAACAAATCTCTTGCCACTTTCAAATTTTCCATGTTACATTGTATAAAATTAGAACTTCAACCATTAATGGCACCTCTTGTGCCCACACGCACTTCCATGATGTCCACTCTCGATAAACTTCAAACGCACGCACGCCAATGGCTGCCGCATAGGTTCGTCTGCCGAATTTCCGACAACATTAAGAACATATGCAAAGATAATACCCTCAATGTTGGAAAATTATGACTTTAATATTTCTCGTGTATGCGACTCTGATCAACCTACAAATCAGAGCTACCTGTACATAGTAGTCGGATTGTAGGGATACAAATATTAAGTGGAAAACCTCCATTTGGATCTAGCAAATAAAATAGTGGCATTGTTTCCTAGAAATATGAAATGATACGGCATAAGCATCTTATCTCAAGGGCATGATCAGATCATAGGTTGTTTGCATAGTGCACCATGTGTCCCTTCCATCAAAAAGCTAAAACAATTATAATTGTGTTAACATATGGAAAAGAACACCCTGTAAGACTGGCTTGTGCTACATCTACGGATACATTGAACCGACGAATCATATTTTACCTCCATCATAATAGATAAATAATCTCCTTCTCATAGGATTCAATCCATGTCGCAGGCCAAAAATCTCCTACGCCATCTTCGTCATTCCGTCAGCCCCTAGTAGCAGTTGCTTTTGAAGCCCATTTTCTGTAAGTTTGCCCAAAGATTAATGAATGACAAGCAAAACGTATAACATTTATAGGATCCCTAGGGGCTAATTCTTTGAAAGCAAGATTTATTTCTTATTTTCCAATGGCCTAGATAATAGCAATAGATCCAATCATAACACCAAGTCTATCTCTACCCAGAAAAGAATCAAACCAAGAATTACATAAATCATCAAACCCTTCGAGAAATGGGACCCGCTTGTCAGCGCTCTTCTTTTTGTCAGCAGCGTCTACGTTGGACATGCCAACATACCACCAACTCCCTTCTCTTCTATCTGTACGACCTCGAGGGCGTTGTTTGGGAACACATTGTCTGGGTTCACTCGATATCGCGTAATCTTGTCGACTGGGTGACTCTGGAGCCTACTATCAAGCTCAACATCAATGCTGACATGTACGGCTGCTGGTCGGGCTTGGCGACAATGCTGCCTGATGGTACGCCCACAATCATGTACACACAGACCATCCAGAAGGTCAACAACAACAACTAATAGGCAGTTGCGAGGGGACTACCCGAGGTGTAGCTTACCTTTACATGTAATTTAAGCTTAATCTTATTGGTCCCGTTTAAATACAATCTTCAATACAAGTAGCATCTCAATAAACAGCAAATCACCTTAATCTTATGATTGCAGGGGGCCTATGCCCCCCTCAAGTGATCTTTTGATTGCAGATTTGTTGTCTTCGTGGGTGTAGTGGGAGGGGGCCTATGCCCCCCCCCCCCCCCCCCCCCCACCACACACACACACACACAAAAATTAGCAAAAATGCAGCTTGTCTCAAATATGATAGTTAGGAAGATGTAGCTCTAGTACTTTAGAGAGAACTTGTATTCATACAACTCTCATATTTTTGTTGAACAACAATAGATCCAATTATAACAACAAGTCTATCTCTATCTGAAAAAGAATCAAACAAAGAATTACAGAAATCCTCAAACCCTTCAGGAAATAGGACCCACATGTCAGCGTGCTTATTTTCACGAGCGGGATCTGGGATGGACATACCGACATATACACCACCAACTCTCATCTCTTCTATCAGTATGACCCCAACGATGTCGTTTGGGGCACATTGTCTGGGCTCACTCGATATCGCGTGATCTTCTCGCTGGATGGCTCTAGAGCCTACTATCAGGCCTAGCATCAAGGCCACATGTAAGGCTGCTGATCGGGCTTCGCGACAATTCTACTTGATGGTACAACTGTAATCATATAAACAAGGATCATCCAGAATGTCAACAACAGCTATTGCCATGTACAGAATCTCGCGTACCGTGAGAACAGGTCAGATCCGCTCCTCCGTGTGTGGATCAAGCCTGCAGGCAATCCAGTTATCATGCTCAAGCTTGTCATCAATGCGATACTTTTCCAGGACCCTACCACTGCTTGGCGCGTGGCATTTGCTCGTCGGCGGCCGGGAGGGGACTACCATAGGTGTAGCTTACCTTTACATTTAATTAAGCTTTATTAGTCCCATTTAAATACACTCTTCAATAAAGGTAGCATTTCAATAAACAAAAAATCACCTTAATCTTATTGATCCAGTGATTTTTTATCACAGGTCACTAGTACAGAACGACACATCGGAAACGGGCCAAAAACCCCTTCGGCAACGGAGAAAGGGTCCGTGTCCACGACCCTGTCACTGATGTGAAGGCTCTCATCGGCAACGGACACGAAAAACCGTCACCGATGAGGCTTGATTTTGGCTACGGTTGCCATCCAGTCTCCGTTGCCGATGTATCTGGACATCAGAAACGGAGATTCTGTTTTGCTCGTTTGCATTGAGGTTTTTTCATAAGCCTACAGCAGCAATACATTTGCCAATTGACATTCAAAATATCACAGCAGAAGCACAAAGTTGCTAGCAAAACCGTTCATAACTTATATAACAATTGTCACCATTACATAGCATCAAAAGATGAGTTACACATGCTTGGCTAATCCTATCATTCTCATGCCTCCCTAAACTGCAGCTAAGGCTTGCTCCCTAAACACACATCCACAAAATAGCCGGAGAAACTGAAAAAACAGAAACTACACCAAGCCAAATTGCCAAATTCTTCGTACTGAGGCTTGCTCCATCTTGGACGGTGTCGCCGAAATATAATCCCACTTTATAAGTAGCACATTTAAATTTTGTTCGGATCAACTTTGTGCTTCTGGATAAAAATACATGGATTGATAGTTAGAGAAGAGCCAAAATATGATGCTACATGACATAGATATAATTTAATGTGAAAACAGTTCACACCTTTAAGCGCCTATATCCGTGTGCTTGCAGTCCGATCCAACGATTTGGAGGCATAACTTGAAGGTGATGTTTCCTTCAAGAGCCTCACCATTTTTTATACAGTGTCGCCGAAATACTATTACTTCATACACTAGCTACACAAAACGATAACGAGGATTAGCACATTGACAAAAAGTTGTGACTGGATCTATTCATCATCGGTAGTACTACAAAGAGTTGAAATTAATTCACCCTACTAGACTTTAAAATAGTGCAAGATACTAGACAAGTTTTCTATATACTAGACAAGTTTTCTATGCTAGACTAGAAAACTAGACAGAAACAATAAAGTGCAAGATACTAGATGAGTTTTCTATATACTAGACGAGTTCTATATACTAGACAAGTTCTATATAAAACCAATTGATGAACTAGTTCAAGAGCTGAGCGATTTAGACCTCACATTTTCTTCTCCGTGGACGGCGCCTCGAGATCGGCCACCTCCTCCTCCGTGGACGGCGCCTCCAGATCGGCCACCTCCTCCACCGTGGACGCCACCTCCTCCACCAGGGACGTCGCCTCCAGATCGGCCACCTCCTCCTCCGTCGACGGCGCCTCCAGATCGGCCACCTCCTCCACCGTGGACGGCGCCTCCAGATCGGCCACCTCCTCCACCGTGGACGCCACCTCCTCCACCGGGGACGTCGCCTCCAGAT
The DNA here is from genome assembly GCA_947311845.1 of Poa pratensis. Taxonomy (NCBI): domain Eukaryota; kingdom Viridiplantae; phylum Streptophyta; class Magnoliopsida; order Poales; family Poaceae; genus Poa; species Poa pratensis. The sequence goes on along the minus strand of CAMZMU010000050.1, from coordinate 605,972 downwards.
CGGCCACCTCCTCCTCCGTCGACGGCGGCCTCCAGATCGGGATCCGTTGACGGCGGATCCGCCACAACTGCTGCTTCACCACCCGATGAATGATCTGATCCAGCTCCGCGTGGCCCAGAGGACGCGGGGCATCACCGGAGGTGATGAGCCTGACGCGCTCCCACACCTGCCGCATCACAGCCGCCTCCAGATCTGCCCTATCACGAACAGATAGAGCTAGATCGGTGCGGCCGCTAGAGCCGCGGCTGCGATGGCGAGATCTAGAAGCGCCGGCAGAGGAAGCCATGAGAGAGTGAGGAGAGTAAAAAGCTACAATGTGCGGCGGCTAGGGTTGAAAGATGGACAGTGAGGGATTGAGAATGAGACTGATGGGGCTTGCTTCGCCAGTACATTTATAGGCACCCAATTGGCAACTGACATTTTATATAACCGTTTCCATTGGATACAAGTTCACAACTACTATGTGCTACTGATTTCCGAAGCTGCATACGAACATAATACATTCTAGTGATTTTCAAAGTGCATACGAACCTAATACATTGTACTGATTTGCATAGCTGCATACGAACCTAATACATTCTACTGATTTTCATTGCTGCATACAAGTTCACACCTAACAGCAGCACACAAACACACAAAATCATTCTAGCAATGCTCACAAGAACATTTAACTGAGCTATTTTTGTTCCTTTATGCCGCTCCTTGCGCACAACAACAACATGGTCAGATTTAGTCGAAGTGTTTGTTGGGCTCCATGCCAAACCAGCTAGAGCTGCTGCAGTGTGCGGCTTCATCTCCATGTTCGCCTTCTTGACTAACAAGGCTACATTTTCCAGCTCTGCAGCTTCCACTTCGACGCCATTAGCAAGCAGCATCTCAACATAATCTTCAATCCAAAAAAATAATCACAGCTCCCAGAATACTCTTCGCCCCTCCCCTGCCAAATGGTAAATCGAATCCAGAGGCAAATCAGCATCACACATAGAATAGAATCAATCAAAACTGGTTGAAGCGTCGAACTAACCCTGTGATTTGGACACTTGAAGTAGATCCGGCCTGGGTTCAGATCCGAACGCGACACTCGACGAATCGTGTTCCGACTGCGGCAGCAAACACACTTCACAAGCGGCAGATCTGACCCGGCCCCGGCGGCGCAGGAGGAGGACGCATTCGATCTCCCCGACGAGCTCATGCTCTTGGCCATGGAGGACACGAGTGCGGAGTAAAAACAAGCTGGAGCGGAGGAACAAGGGCGAATCGACAGTCTTTTATAATATCCAAGATAGTGCTAAAAAGGAATTTTATATAAGCAACCTCGCCAACGGTTGTATACAAATGTCCGATGCCATTGAAGAACATATCGCAAACGGAGTCGAAAGAAACTCCGTTACCAACATATCGGCAACGGTTAATAATTCGCGACCGTTACCTATGAAGGCGGGACGCGGGCCAGCTTGCCTGGCGGGGCGGGTTTTCTCACGCGGAAAGCGCGATTCTCCGTCGCCTAACTCGTGTCGTTTCCATAGAGGGGTATCGGATGTGTCGTTCTGTACTAGTGGGTTTGATGTCTTCATGGGTGATGTAGCTAGCTTCTACCTTAGAAGGAACTCGATGGAAAAAATTTGAAGCCGAGAGTAGCATCCCCTAGGGATTTTGGGCCAAGTTAGGCTTCACTGGAAACAGACGGTCTTGATCGAGCAGCGACAACAATCTGACGGTACAAAACTATGATGGCCTCAGAGAGCCCCTAGATGGCTCAGTTTTAGTATCCCTAATTAGAACATGCATACAAGAACAGGGGTAGTAATATACATCTAAAACATACATTATAGCGTATATTGAACTAGCACCTCATTACTCATATCGTATCAAAATATCCACCACAACATAATACAAATATGACCATAATCATGCACGACAGCTCATATGGTTATAAACATGATAGCACATAGATAGAGGATGAATCTACTACCACTGACCCGTAGTTTGGAGGTGGAAAACTCCCTTGTCAGCATGGTGTAGGGATGGTGAAGACCTTGAAGAGGCCGGAGAGGCAACCCGAGGTGATTCCAACAGTCTTCCCCCCTCCAATTTTCATTGACATCGGACTTTTGCCTCATGTTTTCGGTGATTCCGTGGGCAACGTACCTCTGGCGATCACGAAGGGGTATTTATAGAGGTTTTTTTTTGCTGGTAATACGTATCTCATTTATAAAATATAGATCAAGTTACAAGGCACACAAATACCGACATTACAGAACTGAAAAGATAGGAGAAATCTATGTGACAAATCAACGCCTATCCCTCTCCTTTGGCACCATCGTAGCAGCCACCAAAGAAAAGAGAGACATATCACCTTTCACCCGAGCTCGATGCTGCTCCGTCGCTGATCAGCAACTTTTCAGACCTCCAAACTAGTTTGCCATAGGACAAACCATTGTCGTTGAAAGAATCATACCATGATAGCACGCCCCCGGACACGCCGTCGAACTTCAGAACTGACACCCCTGCATGACGACGTCGGATTAGTGAACCAGAACCAACCCCAACCATGAACCCATCACAAGATCCACCATCTTCCAACTGTCACCAGCACCACACAACTGTCTACGCGTATTCCTAGACAAATCCTCTCTGGTTTTTTTAGGCGTTGTCATTTTGTTTATCCTCGTTCGTGTGCCGCGTGATAGTCACATCGTTTCCGGCAACTTCGGTATCGGACAATAACCAACTTGCTAGTTTAGGAAATGACACCACTTAGCTAAAAAAGTCACGCGAATGGTGTATCCGCCTCTATACACTATACTTATTTCCCACGAAAAAGAAATTTCAAATACTTATTGCATTTTGTTTCATACAAAATTTTATTTATAGTTCGTCTTTCCTAACGTTCAGAATCGTATGTTCCGCAAACCAACCTGTGGTTGGATGGTTAGTATGGTGGTTGTACCCTCAGCCCACCAGAGTTCAAACCCCAGGTTTGACATCTGTGTGTTGCATTTAGGCGGAATATTCTTTCAGTGGGAGACGACGTTTCCGTCGACAGCGAGACGTCCGTGGTGAATTCGTCAATCTCAAGACTCGATCCGCCGGCTCAGTATTTCGGAGGTGCTCATAGGGGTAGGGTGTGCGTGCGTGCGTTCATAGGGGTGAGTGTGTGCGCGTATATGTGAGCGTTTGCGTTTGTACTGTGTTTCTCAAAAAAAAAGGAATCGTATGTTCCATCTTAAAAAAAAACACTATGCTCAAAGAGGTTGTTACTTGCTTATCTGACTTCCGAATGAATTATCCATCGAGTAGCAAAAAACTCAAAATCTATCGTCGCAAACTTTTCCTCTACTCCCAATTTGGCAACTTGGCGTCTCAGAGTCAGAGCTGAAAGGTGGCTGTAAATTAGTAGTACATTACTTACTTACTTACAGGATCCATCAACTCATATAAGTCTCTCAAAGAGGCAGCTACTCAAGTGTTACTATACCAGATTGCCAGTACTAGATTTAAACAAAACTAGTACTACTTGCTGTATATCTCAGCCTGCAAGCTTGGCCCTAATTGTATCGCTTTTACCCGTGCATTCTCTGAAGCGCAAATCCCTGTAATCGGTACAGCGTACAGTAAGACTAGCCACAATGGGGATATCATAGGTGGTATCATGCATGCCATGTTGGTAAAAAGCTGACGTGTCAGTGCAATTAATGATGAGAGAGATGATAGTAGTATCATAGGTAGATACCGTAACATAACGGATTCCAATGCAAGATGAGTCTAGAACCTAATAAATATATTATTGTATGATACCACAGATATGTTACTACCCATTGTGAGGTAGTAACATATCATATGCATGATACTAGTATATGATACTTCCAAAGACCGTTGTAATTTACTCCTGTTCTGACTAGGTGTTAAGTAGGAGTAGTATAAGTAACAGCCCGCCTTGTTTTTTGTACTCTGCTATGCGACTGCGAGCTGCAAGGAAGTAAAATGTCTTGAAAGACGCCTGCCTGCTTTGGATGGATGGCATTGGCAGTGCTCGTGGCAACACACTGTCTTTAAACACAACTTTGGTTGCAGCCTGCTTTTGCTCAAAGGGTGAGAGAGAGATTGATTGTTCCCTGTCACTGTGACACCTACCCATTGGAATTGAAGTGCATAAATGTACCAACAAAAAGACCGGGTTAAGAAATCAGGGACCCCCAATCTTGTACTGCTGCTATTAATCGACCGGCTCCGGAGTCCGGAGAGGAGATACTCAGGACCGACCTGCATCCATGAAAACGTAGCATTGTCACTGCTCGACCGCGGCTCCTACTTTGCAACAGGGGAACTCAAGAAATAGGACCGTGGCACCGTAGAACAGAAACAGACTATCAAAGTCGTGTTGCAATCAAAATATTATCTTCTTAAATGTACCGGGAGAGTAGTCACCATGTCACTTTTGTTTCGTTTCCTTTTCTTGTTCTTGCATTCTCATTGTAACCACTCTCTTCTCCGTTTCGAAAAAATATATTACCTATCATCATCGTCGATGCTGCCACGCTAGCCACCACAGGTCCACAGACACACAGGGAAGCCAAAGGAGGTACTCGCTCCTTCCCAGAATAGAATGCCAACGGTGGAGTTTTTCCGGGACATAGCTTGAGTGAAGTTGTGTTTTAAAGTCACGGCTGAATTTTGAAAACATCGCAGCCTTGCAAAGTCGATCCAGCTGGACAGAAATAGATTTATTTGGCAAACTCAAAATCCAAAGTGATTCGAAATTTTTGAAAAAATTCCAGTAATTCTTATATATTGCATTATACATTCTGGGAATATCGGATTTGGGAATACAGTTTGTGAATAATCATCCTTTAAGTTTAAAATTTGCTGTGGAAGTTAAAACGAGGTTTATTCATATACCGTATGCCCGAATCCTAAAAAACTTTCCCATAACGTATAATTCAATATATAAAAATTATTGGATATTTTTCAAATTTTTATGGACACTTTGGATATTGAGTTTGACTGGTGCATCTATTAGTGTATGGTGGATTCGCTTTGAAAGGCTGAGAGTCTAGACGTGACTTTGAAGCACAAATTCACTCAAGCTGCGTCAAAATCAAATTTATAAGGTTTGACCTAGTATACAGAAAAAATGTACTATAGTTCATGGTGATTCTGTCAATGATGATTTGATATTCTAGATGATCATATTTAATTCTATATAATTGGTCAAACTTTGTAAAGTTTGACTTTGACCAAAAATAATAGGCGCCATGAGAATGGCGTCCTCGCCCGGCCCGTCTGAAACTAGGCTTAACACCTGACCTACTTCATGCGCCTAAATTAGGAGTGCAACGTCATCACCAGACGAGAATACATTGTCGGAATCGTCAAAAGACCTCCGTCGAGCGTAGCTGCTCGTCGCCGCCAGCAGCTACGCGCCATCGAGGAGCTATACCTCTCCTCCATCATATCCGCCTGCACCACCGTAATAGGTTGGTGGCAGTGGCGGCGTCAGCGCTGCTATGGGCCTCGGCGGTGGCTGCCGTAGAGAATGACGGACGGTCAATAAAGCAAAACAGCCGGAGGAGAGCCTTGTTATCATTCATGGAGATGGAGATGATGAATTGCTTTCTTTCCTTTTTTTTCGTGTTTTTGTTGCTTTTATGTAGAGAAGGTGTGTACGTTTAGCTCCACCGTTACAACCTTGTGTGATTACGCACGTCTGCTACTTTTGAGCTCGATCGATCCTATCCACCAAAAGAAGAAGCTTGACCACGTGCAACTCAAGTCCCGGCAAGGTTCCTTTGCTGGGCGAGAAATGCAATTCACATAGTTACCGGTATTTGTATCCCCCAATCAGCCAGAAGCTTGCCACCTGTGCTTGTACCCTTATACCCAGGCTCATGTTTAATGCGTGTGTATACATATGATGCATTCCTTTCAGAAAATTAATATGTATGCTTGAATTCCAAAAAATATATTATCACTGGATTTCCTAAAACCTTTTTGATAGTTGTTCCAGAAATTCAAAAATATATCTTTTTATTGGGAAATATATTATTTTTCTGGATAAGTCGTTGTTTTCAAAAAAGTGTTAGTTTTTTTTCATAAATATCCATATAAATTTCAACTATTTCGAAAACATTTTACATAAATTTCACTGACATTTAGATTATTTCAGTTACATTTCAATCACATACATAGACGTGGGTAACTTTACATAAGAAGCCCTAATGAATTATGCATGAAACCCTAGTATGTACTGTTGATTTGATTTTGATTTTGTCTCACCTGTTTTCTTTGAGGCGCCACGTCGATGACTGGCTGACTAATACAACAAGTCAGCTAATTTTTTATATATCCAGCCAGGCTGATCAGCAGTCAAAAAAGAAAAAGAAAATGGAATGGAACAATTGCAGCTGGCACAAAGACGGAAAGAAATGGTTGGACTCTGAAACAGAGAGAAGTGTCGAGCTCTGCTTCGCAGCAATGGCTTCCAGGCCTTGAGTCAGGACTACACCTGCATGCACGCACAGTACTGTTGTTATTCGTTCATGTGCCATGGCCTCTGGCAAACAAGTCTGACGAAAGGTGACTGTAATATATAAGTAGCAGTAAGTTAGGATATAGGTTGTAAAAAAACTTGATTAGCCACACGGCCCACACCACTGGTGCGTGCAACTTTGTGTCCTAAAGTTCAAGGTGGGGAAGTGCAGATCCCTTGTCCCTGCGAGCAGCACTGTACTACTAGTGCATTTTTTATTTTTCTTGCAAATGCCAAGCTTTATATTTACTGATAGCTCCTGTACTGACATGATATTAAGTACTAGTGCACTGTAGCTGGGAGTCTGAGCCGAATTTTAATCTGTCTTAACTTGGGAAAGTACTCTGCCAAGCTGCAAAGAACTACTGTAGTATTAAACCAAGTTAGAAGATGGAGCAGTAGTACTGTAGTAGTAGCACTTGGCCGCCTCCTCTTGTATTTTGTGCTGCTAATGACAGTCAGAGGCCATCCTTCAACAATGGCAGAAGGCAGGGCATGGCTTCTTCTTTTGCGGATACCAAAACACACACACGGATGGCCACTCTACCTTTTCCCATCATCTGCTGCTTTGGATGGATGGAGCCATCCTTTTCCTCAAAGCAGTCCTCTCAAAGGTAGAGATAGATTGTTCCCTGTCACCAAACAAAAAGAGTCGGTTAATAAAGCAGGTGGCCCTTTCCATCCAACACACCCCCCAGTCCAGCACACTCGAGCTATTCACATATGAGAGTTTCACTTCTCTGAATGTAGCTCAGCCTCCAGCGCACCGCAGCCTGCCTTGCCATGAAAAAGAGAAGCACTCTGATGGATCTATGGGTTGGCAGCAATGGCAATCAGTCAGGATCGCGTTTTAACCTTGCAACAGCTGCACTGCACGCTTCACTCGCCGGCGGTAACTCTGGTTGTTGATTATCGTGCATGCACCATGGAGTTGTAGGAAGCGTTTAGGGCATGATTAACCACTGAGCTAACGATGGGCTGGGCGAATCAAGTCTGAAGAAACAAAGTTGACAGAAGAAGCAGGTAGCTCTAACTCTGAGTAGTAATCCAATTTAACTATCTATCTACCACTGACTACTTAGAGTCTCAAAGCTGGATCGATCGTCTGAATTCTCTCCCTCGAGTGTCAGTTAGAGGTATTAGTAACCTGAACAACTTTTAGTGCTGAGAAGGCAAGGCACGAGGACTGCCATGGGGATGGTTAATGTCGATAAAACCAGCAAGCTGAAGCAGGCCCATCAATTCGTGCGACGCGGGCCGATCCATTAGCCAAGAGAAAGCAGGCTCCAGTCACGGCACTACGGGGCCTAGCAGCGGCAATCCCTAACCCGACGCTACAAGCGTCGGTTGGAGCCTCCAAGGCATACCCCGCTCCTTATACTATGGGAGCGCCTATTTGCCGCGTTTAGCGGTGCGGAACCTGCAGCCAGTGTGTTGGGCCGTGGTCCATCAGGTATTTCCCTTTCCCTTTTTTTACATTACTAAATCTGAATGTTTTTAATCCGAATATCTTTAAAATATGAACAATTTTTAAAATCTGAACAATTTGAATTTGAACTGATATCAAAGTTGAACATTAATAATTAATAATTTTAAAAGAAAACAGAAAAAGAAAAGTAAACAGAAAAAGGAAAAAGGAAAAAATACAGAAAGGAAAAGAGAAAGAAGACGCAAATGGGCTGGCCCAGTGCGGTGCGGCGCGAGCCTCCCGCGCCGCAAAAGCCTTAGGCCCCGCTTGGTTGGTCGTAAAATAGCCAAAACGATCGGAAAACGAGACGGACCTATCGAGGTCCATATAAAATCCTTCGTGAGCTCCATAATAGTTATTGTTCCGTAAAATAAACCAACCATGCAATCGGGGCCTTATACTACGCCGCACCTAACGTTGCTATTGGACTGGCCCATTTATTTTCAGATAAGTTTTTCTGATTTTATGGTTCATTTTAGAAATGGTTGAGATTTTTCATTTTGAAAAAATGGTCAGATTTTTCATTTTTGAAAATGGTTCAAAATTTAAAAAATGTTCAAACTCATGAAAACATTTTTTTGATTTCACAATTGTTTTAAAATATTAACAGAAGGGAAAAACAAAAACATTCGTCATTGGGCAAGCACACCAGATATTTCCTGGTAGGCTTGTCCCATATCCCCCCGCATGAGTGCAATGCTACCAAATACGGCTTAATAGGTGCGAAATTTATTATGCCATTTATTGTTCGAATTTTGAATAGACATCTTAAAATTAATATTCTATATTAGCGTTCATCCGTTAAACTCATTCTCACGATGCATTGAGAATATAGAATTTCTCGGTCGACCGAGGAACCAGCAAACCCGGAAGAACGCTAGCACGGTTTAAGTTCCAAAACACGGCCCTTATTTGCAGAATATTCTTTTTCCAGCAACAGGATAATCTTGTTGTCATTCCTGTCTTTTTAGCTGCACCAATCATCTCATCGGCGTCTTAATCGCGCATTAACTAATTTATCACACAAAACGTGGTTGGTCCATCAATTTTTGGTCCATTTCAACAAGTTATGAGAGAGGACATGGTCCTGTGCAGTAAGGAAGAAGATGGGGGACGAAAATTCTTCTCAAGAGACAAGCATGGCTGCATGGGTCCTGTGCAATAATGAAGAGGATGAGAGGCGAAACTTCTTGCGGCCAGCTGCCATGATCCAGATTTCAATGGCGAAGACGATTGCAGGAGTATCTTGTTCTATAAAATGGCGGCACGAGGCGCCTCGATTCATTCATCCGGCAGCCTGCAGCAACCATGTCCGCCTTGAGAGGACCGTGCGCGACGGCCATCCTGGCCGTCGTCCTGGCAGCGGCGGCACTGGCACTGGCCACGGCCCAGCAGTGTGGCTCGCAGGCCGGCGGCGCGACGTGCGCCAACTGCCTCTGCTGCAGCACCTTCGGCTATTGCGGCAGCGGCTCGGCCTACTGCGGCGCCGGCTGCCAGAGCCAGTGCAACGGTTGTGGCAGCAGCCCACCCGCAACCGGCGGCGTGGCGTCCATCATATCCAGCGACCTCTTCGAACGGTTCCTCCTCCACCGCAACGACGCGGCGTGCCAGGCGCGTGGGTTTTACACGTACAACGCCTTCTTGGCCGCCGCCGCTGCCTACCCGGCGTTCGGCACCACTGGGGACTTGGACACGCGGAAGCGGGAGGTGGCAGCCTTCTTCGGCCAGACCTCCCACGAGACCACCGGCGGGTGGCCCACCGCGCCCGATGGTCCCTTCGCGTGGGGCTACTGCTTCAAGCAGGAGCAGGGATCGCCGGCTGGCACCCCGCCGCCGGTCTACTGCGACGGTGACACTCAAGACTGGCCGTGCGCGCCCGGCAAGTCGTACTACGGCCGCGGCCCGATCCAGCTCACCCAGTAAGCAACCATGCACCAAACTTGATCTCTTCATGTCAAATTTTAAGTATGTTTCATCATGTTGGATGGATGGATTCAGCAACTACAACTATGGACCGGCGGGGCGCGCCATCGGGGTGGACCTGCTGAACAACCCGGACCAGGTGACCGCGGACCCGACGGTGGCGTTCAAGACGGCGATCTGGTTCTGGATGACCACGCAGTCCAACAAGCCATCGTGCCACGACGTGATCACCGGGGTGTGGACGCCGACGGCCAGGGACAGCGCCGCCGGACGGGTTCCCGGGTACGGCGTCATCACCAACGTCATCAACGGCGGGGTCGAGTGCGGCAAGGGGCCGCAACCCGAGGTGGCTGACCGGATCGGGTTCTACAAGCGCTACTGCGACACCTTCCAGATCGGCTATGGGAATAACCTCGACTGCTACAACCAGTTGTCGTTCAACGTCGGCCTCTCGGCCTCACCTCAGCTCGCGGCGCAGTGAGACGGTGAGATTACGGGACCTCGATCTATGCATGTGTACAGTGTAGACACGATCACCGATAAATAATCTCGGAGTAAATAAATGGATGACTAGACCTCCCATCTGTGTATATGTATGTGTATTTCTCGATGCACCAGAGGGAAGCAGTGTCGCCACCTTTATTATTAATATTCTCTCGTTTATGCAAAAACGTGTGATCAAACTTGATACTACCTGGATGATTGGATCATGATGAATTGTGCTTAGATATGGCAAAAAAAAGATAGTAACTGTAAATCTGTAATGCTTTGTCCTATTTAAGGGCCACATGATTTTCCCATCGATATGCCGTGTATTCAAAACATCTGTATGTACTCTACATGGATCCAGCCCAATCGTCAACGCCCAACCCTGTTAAAAAACAGTTCCACGAATAGATTAGAACAAACGGGATGTAAAGTGTGAGAGAAGAAATTTCAGAAGAAAAAATAGTAACAGGGAAGTAATTTGACATTCGTCTTCAGCTGGATGAGAAATTTCACAGAACCCGAAGGCAACACCAGAATCAAGATGTTTCTCTAGAGTCACTACAAACAAAAGAAAGTCAGACCAACGAAACTGATAGATCGCCAGATTCAGAAGAAAAATAGGCCAGCTGTTAAGGATAAAAAAGTGCACATATACTCTCCTGGTCTAGTTGAATTATTAGACACCATACACTCGAAAATGTCCATGCGAAAAATCCCATACAAGAGATTAGTCATACTTCATTCATCGTTACAAGCAGCAGCATCTAGAAAACCATGAATGCTTCTCCAATCGACCATATGATACACAAATCAGTAGATGCTTGCGTGAAGTGTGCAGTAACGTGAGGTCAACGCAGTATCTTTCCATTTTGCAGCTTAACTAACAACATATATAACTGAATCCAAATTACCGAGCAATAGGTCACACAACTCCTGATTACTGATTGCATGTTTGGAAGAGGAAATCACCTCAATAATATTGACACGAAAGAAATAATCCCATACTCAACAGCTACGGCGACGGATCGAGGTAACATTCTATTACAGTTGAAGGCAACATCAACATAGTTCTTGTTGATAACCACTAGAAACGGGCTTTTAGGAAACATTCCATTAGTTTAAGGAAACGACATGACAAAACAGAAGCAAGACACACACACTACCATCTAGCCATCCATAGATGCATAATAGTGTTACTTTAGATTTTGCATTGCATCATCCTCTACCGATTCTTCTTGTCGTTTTTCTGATTGGAAACAAGCCTGCCAATGAGCTCGTTCACAACAGAGGAATGCATCGAAACCATATGCTTCCAGCCATCTGTCGCCATTACTTTATCCAAACACTCGGGAGTTTGGACTTGGATAAATGTGAAGCATGCCTCCTTCAATTTGTGGCAGCTGTGTTGCTCAGCTAGAGCAAGAGTGGACGCAACCGAGGTCACGCCTATGTTATCGGACAGCTGCTTTTCACATAAAAACTTGAGCCGTTGAAGATCGTATATGTCTGCCGCCACAAGTAAGTCTTGCAGCCACATTGCATCATCTTCATGTCCTTCTTCCTCATCGTGTCCGTCATCTTCTTGTCCTTCCTCCGCCTCTTGTCCTTCCTCGTCCTGTCCTTCTTCCTGTGACGTCCCGACCCAACTGCTATACAGTGATGCTGTGTGTCACCGGTTAAGCGATACAAACGGAGGTTACGGGTTTACCAATCCCCGGCCAAAACCTTTGGCAGGTGTTGCTCGGAATGGATCCGCGGCAACACAACACCCCGATTGATGCCTTAACACAGGCACAACTATCAATGCATAATAGAGAGATCAAGACTTGTGGAACAACTGGCACATCACAGACTCTACGACACAAATCATTATAGTTCAACTCTTATAATAGAGAAAGATAGCAAACTACAACCAGAGGTCACAGACCCAACATTACAACAAGCGGAAGCAATTTAGGTTGTTCTAAACAATAAGAACCAAATTATGGCCTAAGAGGCCTGCAGATAAACATTCAAGCGCCAGCTGTCCCGGGATGTCCCAAGCTGCCACCTGGGAACCCCAGACTACTCGTCGACGTCCACAAAGAACCCACCTTCGAGGTCGGTGAAGTCCTCCTCTGAAACAAAACAAACGACGTTGAGTTCGACGAACTCGCAAGATTAAATATAGAGCTTTAGCTCGATGAGGCCTTCAAGGTTTTATGGCTGTTTTGCATAAAGCTGATTTTATTTATGAAAACATAACTCAATGGCATCGACTATTCAGAGTATTTTCAAAAGGGGGTAAGAAGTGACTCTTTTCTTGATCACTTTTCTCATCATCAACCATCATCAACCACTGTACCTGTTCATCAAAGGCACCTCCCCGAATCATGCTCGAGGAAGTCAACCTTGCACTCTTGAGTGGTACCTTTAGTACCCAGTTTTTAATCATTCCGTTCAACTTATTCTATGGTCTTATAGTCATTTCCCAAGTTGTCCGTAACCGTGGACACGGCTTTTCGAAAAGATTTACCCTGCAGGGGTGTACAATGTTTGCACGCGTACCGTCCGGCCCATTACCTGTACAATTAGCTCTCTTCCTTGGAAAGCCGGCTGGGTGGGAGCGGTGTTGACTTCTCCCTCGTTAAGGACTAACCCAGGATCATCAGTGAGGACGGAGCAGCAGATCCAACACCCTGCCCCGTGGCCACTCGTTTTCCTAACACCACCATCCTCATCCCAGTTCATACCACCATCATCACGCACGCGCAAATGGAAGCCCGAACTAGAGGACCCTGGCTAGCCCCGCCCGAGTTATTTAGTCTATGAGGGTTCCTGCACTGCGAATGCATAGGCCTCACGCATGGTTGCACGCTCAGTCTTGGTTTAAGAGGTAAAGAACTCGCACCTAGGCGGCGAGAACGAGACAAAGCACCACAACCACAGTGGCCTCTCATCCCCACCTTTAAGCATTTTATTATCTGTCACCACAATTTCTCCACCATCATCCGAACATTTCATCACCTGTTCCAACATGATACATCCATCGGACGAATAACATTTAACTAAGCATGGCTAAGAATCAACATAGCATAGTTAAGTATCTCCGGCCAACAATACAAACCTATAGATAATAGGAGGGGAACAGGTATTGGCATCGGAAACTTAATGCAACTATAGGATACTCTAATCCAATAAAATTGACATTTGGAACCGCATGCAATATTATAGTGGAGAAAATATTTGCGGAAACATAGGATAATATATGCTCAGAGGGGGATTACGCTTGCCTTGTTGATACGGCTGGTAGTAGGGATCGTCACGATACGGGGGTGGCACTTCAGCTCCTTGATCTACCGATGCACAAACAACACCGGAAGGGAACAATCAATCACCACACATGCTCAACATATGCAATGCGCAAACACATGATGGCATGACATTTTAAATGCACCCTAAAAGCATGGATCAAGACCCACAAGTTAAATGGGGTCCCCGTTATATTTAGTGCATCATTTGGAATAAACCCCATATTAAAACTTAATGATTCTACTACTACTAAAAGTACATTATTGTAATTGTGAACAATTATGCATGATGATGACTCTGGATAATTCACGTTTTTCTGAACATTTTGGTATAACGAACACATTTTTCTGATGTCCCGATAAAAAGTTATTACTTTTGTAAATTTCCTCTTTTAATTATATGCCTTTAATTAAATTATCTTTCAACAACAATAATAATATTTTATCTACATGGATTCGAGAGAGGGAGGGGACAGGAGAGTTATCGAGGTTCGATGTCCCTACTTGCGCGAGGGAGTAGCGGGAATCATGCAATAGGAGGGAGAAAATGGAAAAAGAAGCATCTCCAAAAAAAACAGGGGAGCCGGCCTCCAGCCCGGTTGGGCCGGCTGACAGGCCGGCCTGGCTCCAGTGGCGCCCAGTCTCCAGCCCGGTTGGGCCGGCTGACAGGCCGGCTATGGGCCAGAGGGGACCGGTCTACAGCCCGGCTAGGCCGTCTCCACGGCCGGTCGACGCACAACGGCGATGAACCACGGCGTACTGCTTCGACGGCTACGGCGAGCTCGCACTAGCGCGAGAGGGGAGAGGGGAAGGAACGGAGGAGGTTCTCGTGCTCACCCAGAGCTCGTGAGCAGGCTCGGCGGGGAAGGAGGCAGGCGGGAGCGGCGGAATTCGCTCGGCGCAGTGGCGGCGGTGGTCGGAGAGGAAATTGGACGGCGGCGGCGATTTACTTCTTCCCAGCTCGATTCCTCGGGCGGAGATGGAGCAGGCGACACGGCGGTCCTGCTGGTAAGCTTCGATTTGCGCGGAGGAGCTTCAATCAACGGCGACAGGCGGCGGCGACCTCGGCTAGGTTTCCGCCATGGCAGGGCGCAGGAGAGAGGAAAACGGGGAGAAATCGGGGGAGGAAGCAGAGGGCTGTCACGGGGTGCTGCTCTTCTCTCCACGCGGTCCAGGGGGAGCAGGGGAGAGCACGGCGCCGAGCTGGTTGGCGGGAGCGTGTGCTTCCGGTCGCTACAGAGGAAGAAGAAGGCAAAAATTGCAAAGAGCCCCCTGGCCAAATTGTTCCATCACCAACAAGTCCTTCCCAGTTTTATTTTAAAACAGCAGCATTTCAGTGATTTAATTAAGGCACTGAAACAGTTTAGAAAAATTTGGGAAAATTCATGTAGCCTCCCACTAACAAGTAGAAGCACCACAAAAATTGGCATGTTGAAATAAAAAGTTTGGAACAACAATTGTTCATAGGGTTAAAAATAGGGCATTTTGCTAAATTCAAAAATGTTGCTCCTTTGGAAATTTATAGCAAGTACAAAATATATATTCAGAACTCTTGGAACTTCCTTGACAAATATAAGAGGTCTAAGTACTTTTGTTTTGCAGGTTTGAATTCTCTCATTGATTTGAATTTGTAATTGAACAAGTTTGGCATTTGTTTTTAAATGGTGCCAAAACCATTTGTGTGTTGTTTAGCAAGTTAAAATTGGATGCCATGATGCAATGCAACACAAAAGCGAAAAAAATTACTCGGGTTTTTAGGTTCTCAACTTTTGGGCTGTTACACTTCCTCCCTCATGCTTTTTCCCCTGTCCATCTTAAGGAATGAATCTGTGTAGATGGACCTAAGCAAAGCCACAAACATTTTTGCTTCCATATCTTTGATATGTATGACACGGGATGTAGTGCCCTCCGCCATGGGGCCAAAAAGTTGCGCTATGAAGACTTTTGATCGGGCTGCAAGCACACACCGATGTGCAACGAACGTCTCGCCGCTGACCTCAAATGTAACATCAGCCCCCACCTTATTCTATAGGAGATAGTCAAAATGGTCGTGTATCTCAAACAGTTTGCCATCGGCATCGTGGGTGCTAAAATCCTTGCAAACCATAATGTCACACCGGATGGTGAAACAATCACCGTTTAGATGAGCTGATCGTTCCAAGGCGTCTCTTCTCATAAACTTGTCGCAGCCTCCCAAACAAACAAATAAGTTGTGTGTTTTAGTTGCATGGATGTGCATCGGCTTATGATACTCAACCTGGTCGACGAAGCTAAACTGTAACTTCACCTCAACGGCCTCTTCCAGTTCTTCATATCGTTTACCGCTAGGGGTAACATAGAAAGAAATGAAGTCGGCGCAACTCGGGTCGGAACCGTTAGGATACACTAGTACAGAACGACACATCGGATACCCCTCTATGGCAACGGCAAGAGTTAGACGACGGAAGAATGAGTTCCGCGAGTGCGCGAGCTAGTCGGTCGATGGGCCCGACACAATGGTAACGGGGGCGGAAAACAGCTCCGTTGCTCATATATGGGCAACGGAGGAAATAATATCTCCGTTGCTTATATGACCACATCAGAAACGGAGATCGGTCTATCTCCGTTTCCCATGTGAAGGCCCATTAAGCGGTACCGGTATTAATATCTCCCACTCCAGTGTATCTCACTCTCATTCTCACTCTCCCCAGTTCCTAACCCTAGACGCACATGCTCTCCTCCTACTTCACCCATCGATGGCGAACCCCTCCGGCACCGACGGAAGTCAAGATTGAGCATCTTCCTCCTCCCACCCTCCGAGGCGCAGCCCGGATCTCCCCTACAACTGGGGCGAGATCCCCGGCGACCGCGATCGCCAGTTCATTCGGAGCCGTCAAATCCCATCCGGATCCACGGCGGCGGCGGCCACCGACGCCTGGATCTCGTCCTCCTCGGACGATGAGGACGAGGATCTAGAGGTCGGTCTCCTCCTCTCTCGCGCCGCCGTTGAGCGCGAGCGCGCCGACGGTGTCATTCGAGCGTCTGCGATGCAGAGAGATATCCGCATCTCGGCCGCCGAGCACGCGATAGAAGCCGCCGAGGAGGCGTTGTTCTAGACGCAGCTCCGGGCGGCCATAGACCGCTCTCTTCTCCCTGGCCAGGGCCAGGTGCGGCGGCGGCAGTGGTGGCGGCGGCGGTGGAGGAGGAGGAGGAGGAGGACGCTTCGGTGTTCGAGCAGGATGAGGTCTCCTGACGTGGCAGTGGCTCCGGCGCCGACGCCTGGGACGCAATCCGCGACGGAAAGCGACCCCGCCTCGCCTAAGGTAAATGACCGCTCTTTTTACTATGTATTTGCTCTGTTAGAGTATTTATTTAGCTCCGTTTGCTCTGTTTTGTAGCTCTTTTTAGCTATGTATTTGCTCTGTTAGCTACTTAATTATTTAGATCGGTTTGCTCTGTTAGTTAGCTCTATTCAGCTATGTATTTGCTCTGTTAGAATATTTATTTAGCTTAGTTTGCTCTGTTTTGTAGCTCAGTTTAGCTATGTATTTGCTCTGTTAGCTACTTAATTATTTAGGTCGGTTTGCTCTGTTAGATAGCTCTGTTAGAGTATTTATTTAGTTCCGTTTGCTCTGTTTTGTAACTCTGTTTAGCTATGTATTTGCTCTGTTAGCTACTTAATTATTTTGATCGGTTTGCTCTGTTAGTTAGCTCTGTTTAGCTATGTATTTGCTCTGTTAGAGTATTTATTTAGCTTGGTTTGCTCTGTTTTGTAGCTCTGTTTAGCTAAGTATTTGCTCTGTTAGCTACTTAATTATTTAGCTCGGTTTGCTCTGTTAGTTAGCTCTGTTAGACTATTTATTTAGCTCCGTTTGCTCTGTTTTGTAGCTCTGTTTAGCTATGTATTTGCTCTGTTAGCTACTTAATTATTTCGATCGGTTTGCTCTGTTAGTTAGCTCTATTTAGCTATGTATTTGCTATGTTAGCTACTTATTTAGCTCGGTTTGCTCTGTTTAGCTATGTATTTGCTATGTTAGCTACTTATTTAGCTCTGTTTGCTCTGTTAGCTGCTTATCCCACTACATTTTGCTTTGTTTACTGCTTATTAGCTCTGCTTATTAGCTTTGTTTGCTGTTTTTAACAAAGAATATTCGTTGTGTCAAGGGCTTGGTGGATGCTTGGTGACGATGCTGCTGCCGTGAAGACCTAGAAGCGGGGCTCCATACACGGTGCCGTCACCAGGAGCAGTACATTTTGCGCAGCAGGATGAAGACAGTAGATGTTCATCTGGCGGCCGTGAAGACATAGGAGCAGAGATCCAGCCACGCGCACTGATGAACTTTTGTAAAGCAGGGCGTACAGGAATACGGTGACGACCGGGCGGCCGTCTAGTCGCATGGAGCGGGGCTCCATCGACGGCACAGCCCGTCACCGTGTTTTTTTTGTTTTCATGTAACCCTTATTAGAAACGGTGATTTGAAAAACTCCGTGTCTAATGTGAAACTTATCAGTGACGATCAAATATAACAACCGTTGCCCATGTTAGGGGCAACGGTTTATCACCTCCGTTGCCATTGAACTCTTCACATCAGTGACAGGGTTGGGGACACGGACCCTTTCTCCGTTGCCGATGGGGTTTTTGCCCGTTTCCGATGTGTCGTTCTGTACTAGTGATAGTACAAGATTTTCCAGTCAATGCCTCCGACAGTGAAAGTCTTGGTCTCGATATCCTCTCCGTTGGGTATCGCTTGTATGGTATGTGAGTAGTCTTTGACAACAAGCAGGTGGTATCCGATGTCGGTGTCCACATCGACGGACCTCGTTTTGCAGCCCCAGCCACCTCTGGTGACAGATACACCGGTGAACAACGACATGATGAATCTGCGAGCCAAACCAAAATCTAGCCACCATTCCTGTTCCAACTTTTTTTTATCTGAGATGGATGTGCTGAGGGGGCAAACCTGCACCGGTGGCCGGACAAGGCGCGTTGGTGTATTCAGCCTGCGCATTTTGGAAGAGTTTGGGTTCAGTTGTCTACAAAATTCATGTGATCTTTGTTTGAACTAGTTTTTCTCGTAACAGAATTCTATCAAAATTTGCTTATACCATACCACAAATCAGGAGAATAGCAGCTATCTATGAAACTGGCACCATTGAATGCCGATAAAAAAGATCTCTACAGTATGTAACTGCATGGATTCATCCTACAACGTTTAAAAAATATCTATACGTTGATACCAGTAAAAGGATCTCTACAACGTGTAATCTAGAAAAGATAAAATTTAAGCATCTAAAAAAACAACACCTCCATCGAATTATAAAAAATGAAGAAAAACTACACCTCCATTGCACCCCAACAACAGACACCAACAGTGCGATAGAAAAACAAAAATGGAGGGGTCGGCAGCTCACCGGCGGGAAGCTCCTGGCTGGAGGGCGTGACTGGGCGGCAGGAGGCGCTGCGGGTGGAGATGGCGGCGGTGGCGAAATGCGCACGGTTGAACCGGCGGCCAGACGCAGGCCTCGTTGGTATTGTTAGGGTTCAGTCGTACTATAGCTCACCAGTTGGGGGCCCACGAGCTCAAAGCCCATTTCCTCACGGAACTGCACTGTTTAGGCAAACAAAATTATTCTTCCAAATTAATTGACTTGACTTTGTCTAAATACGGATGTACCTATACTTGTATAGTGTCTAGATACATTCGTTACTAGACAAATGCATGTCAATTAATTTGGAACGGAGGGAGTACAATTATTACTCGCTAAAATTACAATTTGCCCTAATTTTTTTTTACTCCGTAACAAGTTTGCAGGAGTACAATTATTTGTTAAAATGTGTTAACTATTTTTGTTTGCCTACCTTTAGTCACCGCTACATGTAGAGCTCGCCTCTCGACTCCGGCGTGGATTTTTTTCTCGAGAGTATGCCAAATCGGCACATACCGTATCTTTTATAGAAGGAAGCAACCAAGATTACACGATGTCAGGCCCAAGTTGCAAACAACCCAGTCTGACAGAAACTCCAGACACACAATTCTAAACCATTTAGCCTACTCTCTCCCTCTAGCTCTGTTCCCTCATATTCTGCGCGCAATATCATAACCTGCAATTCGTGCTCAAACATCATGGACCTGGAGCAACGTGGTTGGTTCATCAAGAAGTAAAAGATAATCCCTGAACGAGATGCATGATCATATCAGTCTTTACATTATTTTATCTCATTTGAACTATGTCTGCAGAACTATGTCCCATTAAAACTATGTAATGTTCTAGTGTTAATTTATGTACTATTATTTTCATTTATTCCTTTTTATCAATTTATTTCAAGTTGCAATTCATTTTTTCTAGATGAGGATGCAATTCATTGGAAATGAGCCAAAAAAAAAGCAAAACCGGGACTGAAGAAAAGGCTGGGTCGTAGGGTTTGCCCCCTCACCCCAAGCGGACAAGAGGCGGACACAATACTCATTTGTGTTCACGGACCACACTAAACGAATCAAAATGGACACATTTGGTGTTTGGTTTGGTGTGGCATGTCGGAGTTGTCCTTAGCCTTGGTCATTTCCGCAGCAAAAGTTCTAGAATGGTTTGTCGTGATTCACCATATTCAGAAAACTATATTTTTATTGTGTTTTGGTAGCCGATGGAGCTTCTGGTTTGGTGCCCTTACAATCTCCTTTTTGTTTTCTCTCAAAATGTACAACATATGGTTTTAAAACTTTTTTGTCACTAAAAATATTTGTACTAGTATGGATAAAATAGTTCGATGTTTTAATATAGTTTTAACCTTTTAAATATTAAAGATGCGAAACAAAATCATTAAATATATATAATGTAAGAAAATCCCAAACTATTTTTTCTCACATACTATGAGGGTGGGTGTTCGGATTTCCCGAAATTTTAGGACAGGAAATTTGGGATTCACAAGTCGACTCGCGATTTTACATGAGAAAATTTGGTTTCCAACAATTTGGGATTCGGGACATTCGAGATCGAGAAATTCCAGATCCTGAAGTTCAGACCTCGTTGTACATGGGCTTCGGTTTGCTGGACGAGTGGGATGGGGGTGTTCACATGGGGGCCACTAGGGGGAAAAGACCGGGCCAACTCACAAATTCGCCGGACATAGCTAGGCTTCGGTTGGACTGAAAAAGACTATCGTTTTGCTCCTGGGCCTTTGGGCCTTTAATTTTTCTCGTGATATATGTGATTTTCGGGATTCAAAACTACATTCCCAAATTACCCTATATAAATTCAGGACTTCAAAACAGCTTCCCGTGATTCAGGACTTCAAAACACTTCCCGAGAAAAAGTTCAGGATTGTCAAGTTCAGGAAATTCTGGATTGTCAGGTTCAGGAAATTCGGGTTTCGGGGTCGGGAAATATGTCCAGCCTAACTACGAAGTTTCAAATCCATAAGTTGTATGGTTTGAGAGACAAAAAAAGACAAGTTGTCAAAGGGAGAAAAAACATGGACACAAATCTTGATGCACCTATGAACAGCTCAGGTAGGTTGTGTAACTTGAGTTAGTGTTCAGAAAAACTCCTCTCCACAAGCCAAACGCATCGAACGGAACGATAATACGCAGTGATATTTCAATCGTGCAAAGTTTTATAGAGATTCAGTACAATACAAGCTACAAAGTCCAGGAACATACATCCAATGACATTGCCTATAGACTGAATCGCTGCTGTTTGCAGTCGACTGAGTCGCTTCTGTGATCAACGAGCAGTTCACGCTTGTTCAACCCAGCAAAAAACGAGCAGTTCCCCAGCATATGCGACACATGGTCTCTCCTGAGTCCAAGATAAGTGCAGCTGCCTCTTAAATCAGCTGATCATTCGAGTATGTGCAATTTTGGCTTCTGTTTCCAACAGAGAGTAAGCTTACTTGGCCGGGCTGCGATAGCTCGTTCGCCGATGCCTCCGAACTGCTTGCGTCTATCTATACCTTGAAGGGTTCACATAATCGGATGTTTCCCGCAGTAGCCCTTTTGTGCCGAGGGCTTGATCAAGAGTATTCGTGCATTGCCAATCCCACCGGTCCAAATCTTTTCCTCTGCTTCAAGTGCCATGCAGGAGCTCTGGTTTTGCATGTTTGAGCGACAGACCCGCCATGCTGTGGTTTCTTTGATTCCTTTCACACGCTTTACTGTCTTCTCTCCAGTTTAACAAACATTCTCGGATGAGCATGTCCTTCGAGTCGTTAACATACTGCTCTGGTAAGTGACGCCTTTACAAAAATGTTGCTGCCTGGTTGTAAAATGTGCAGCACCGGGGCTACAGTACAAAGCATAAAAACAATGGTAAGACAAAAAGAAGCAACAGAAAAGTAGAAACAATTACAGATCAAGAATTAGTGCTCCCATCTTTCTACTTCTCATTCTAGGATGCATGCAACCAACCTTTTCAAACTGACCACAGATTGTTTTAAAAAGTTGAACTTGTAACATGAGATTTCTCATCAAGCACTTCTATATGATTATACACCCCCAGAATTTCCAAGAAAAGTTACCAAAATTCTCTGTTGTGACAGGTTTCTTTCAGACAAGTCCTTGGATCATACCTGGAAAGGATTGCGTGACCACGGCAGCAGGCTTTGGTAGCATTGCTCAGCCGTAGATCAGCTCAGCGAGACAAAATTTTGGCTAACGTGTATTGACCACCAAGGATGGAGGCCGGATGCTTGATTCCGTGAGAGGATCACACTTCCCCAACAGCTAGCTGCAAAACAACATCAACAGGTCATGCAGCTTAAGTTATGGTTACGACAGAAAAATATGAGAACAAGACACAAGTGGATTTGATCATTATTATCGATGAAAGTGGATTGTCTGCATAGGTGCTCCAAATGGTCTGCTTGTTTGTCAGCACTGAACGCAAGCCGTTATATTTGGAACAACAGGTAAGAATGAAAAAAAAAGTTCAGACTACACACAAAAGAACATCAGCCTAAGCCTTCCCCTGGATTTTTTTTGCCTTTCTCTGGATGTTTCTTTATATAAAATCTTACAGCTGCATCACTTATGGCAAACAAAAGTAGCATGTTTTTGCATAAAAACAATTAAAGCCGCATATTGCTGACCAAACAAACCTTTGTGGAATTAAACCATGCTGCAGGGCTATATTCATGAGATTTCATTGTTCTGAATGAACCATTCATTGCAACCGCAGCATTCAACTGCTCTGGCAGTTCAAGTTCAAGATGCTCGTTTTCTTTCCCATTCGGGAAACACTTTCCATTAGTTAATCCAGAAACTTTACTTGCACCATTTTCCTTTTCTGCATATAGTTGCAAAAATTCGAGGATTACTAAGGTATGAGGGCAGAAGGAATGCAGCATGCAAAGTCCAAATGCATAACGACTGAAGCACAAAATATGGCTAATGGTGGTAAGATAAGTCAACTGACCTGGTTTTGCAGTTATAGTCCCATCTAATCTTTTGGTCAGCAAGGATGTCCCAGGAAAAAACATCAAATTAACGTTACGGAGTTGTTTCTTCTCATCATCCTCGATAGCTTTGAAACCAAATCCCGAGACCCATGTATTAACCAACTCTGGGATGGCGGAAAGGACCAACATCTCAACGTGGAACGATCTCAGCATCTGTAATAAAAGGAAATGAAATTCACATGGTTAATTCGAGATATCCAAGCATGTAAATAAGGTTGACTAACGTTACGACACACTGGACAACACAAGTACTGTAAAATAAATCCTAATGAATAAGTTATTGTGGTACATGATCACAAGAAGTCCATATTTTGCATCAGGGCTTGTATCTGATTTCTGATCTCTAGTGTACATACCTTTTCAATGATATCCAACAGTCTTCGGCACATCCCTTTTCGGCGATAATCCAAACAAGTAGCTATGAAAGGCAGTTCGGCTGCTTTGGTCCCATGTAACCTGCAAACGATAGTACAGGGGAATTCCATAAACATGTTGCTGCACATGCGGGCAGTAACTAATTTCCAACACACTATTTTCATCTATTTGAAAATTCTGCTAAATTCGTGAGCTGAAAATTAGAAAATTAACCTATTGTTGTGCCTGCCCTGAACCAGTTGGAATTGTAACTATATTACACAGCATTAAGATATTTTACAAAATCCCTGAATTACAAAGTCAGGTTTAAGAAAGAGCGTACCCACTGCCAAAAGCCCAAAAGCTACAACACAGAATTACCAAGTCTGGTTTGCATGCTAGAAATTCCATTACGAAAAGTTTGCAATATCATAGATTAACAACATTCAGCCAATAAGAACAGAAGGAGCAACTAAGAAGCATGGATGTACAAGTTTTCTTCAGCAAAAAATATTTCATATTTGAACTCCAAACAGAAACATAACCAAGGACAAATTACAGTACTGCATAGTTTACAACACAGATGTACAAACTACATAACAGTGGATAACTGGCAGACCTCTACGTATTCGACCCATCGAAGGGTCACATGCACGGTCGCTCTTAAATATAATTTGTAAAGCAACTATGACAGCAGACAACAGCTAAGCAGAAACATAATTAAGAAAGAAAAGAATGTGTACCGCCTATAAAAGGCTTGATCAACCAAGTATGTTACCTGATAGATGCTACACATAGAATTTCATCACCTTTCTCCAGGATTACAGTGTAGAATCCCTGATAATCTAAGCGCGTGAAGTTTGATCTGATGAAATGTGCTCCATGTTAGTTAGTGCAGAAATTGTTAGGTAAAACGTTAATGGAGCAAGCCGGCAAGTGCTGGGTAGATATATAACTAGAAATAGCTATTAGCACTGAATCAGATATCCCACGTGTACTGGATAGGCAATGGATCTCAGGTCTCAATGCAGATCCAAATTTCCAGCATAATAAAAACTTAAGTTATGATCATATACGTTGATGCCAAAAAACGTACTATAATTTGCTATTAGCATTCACCAAAACTCCCAAGACCCAAAAATGGCAGTTCGTAAAATGATCCTAGTTTAGTATATAAACTTGCACAATAATATGAAGTGAACTATATTTATTAGTATTTCAAATCACAGTGCGATACCTCTAATACTCTTCCATTGTAAACTCGTTAATAGAGGAAATATTCTTCGAATGGAGATGTTTGGCATGCTTAGTCTTCAAGTGGACATTCATAAAAAGGAAAAGTAAATTTAGGAAATATGTGGCGACTAAGTGTAATTTTTTCCCTTGACAGATTTTCCTCAGTAAATGCTCAATGGAATACTTCAACAGAATATACTGACACTATATACCCCTTGCTCATCCATAAGGTGCAAAACAAAAATGAAGCAATGCAAAATATTGTCTAAGACAAATCAATGTGAAGAGATCAATGACTAGAGTAAATAGGAAACTTACCTCTTATTGTAGAGGACATGTGGTATCATGTCTACACCAGTTCTAGGATCCACCATACGAATGAAACATTCCTCCAATAAAGTAAGAGCCACCGCCAATTTTGTATTACATTCTGTCATATGAGCAATCTTCCGTGCAGAATGTAGCCTACGGCCATCACTGCAGCACTTCAATACCCTCCATGAGAGCTCACTGTCAATAATATTCTCTATCCCAACATGACTATGTAGATTAACATATATCTGAAAAATTGCAGATAAGGCTTTCAGAAAAAAGGAAATGGAGGGTGTGAAACAGAATGTCTGAAACCAAAATTCCCAGCTTGTTGGGTGCACCAACAAAAGTAACAACATCTACATGAGTAACAATCAGTTTGATCCTCAATCATATTTTTGACATCTAGCACATTACAAGCATGGAACACAAGCAGTGCAACATGTACTAGTGGCAGTCGGTTCCCAAAACAAACAGCCATGGAAATAAACAGAAAGATGTGCACTATGTGTCTGTGGGGTGCAGGACCAGAAAATAAACCATAATCTCTAGAAGCATGATAGATAACAAGACTTGCACTACTGAGCATCTTGTCGACAAAGATAAAATTAAATATTACCTCCTTACAGTATCTCCCACAAAACCATATGTCAGAACCTTCACCATCACAGGGAAGCATATCATGCTTAATGCATGTGGCATGGTCTGCCATTGAGAAACAAGAAAATATCATTTTGAAGTTAAGGATAAACATTAGAAGATAAATGTCATCCACCATGCATTATGATCTATGAATACTGGATAAGTTACATGAGATGAATGATGAGTAGACAATGTTCTAAATAGCGGGTTATAACAAATAGCGCCAACCCTCAAAATGAGTTATAGCGGGGCTAAATAGGAGCTAAATAGAGCTATAGCGGAAAATTTAGCGGCAACATGCTCAAAAAGCTATAGCGGGGCTATAGCGGGCTATTTAGAACTATGTGAGTAGGTGACCCCAGCTTCCGCTAAGGCTATCAAAAAACAAGTCCTGACAAACACAGTGCAGCTAGAGGGGGGCATCAGGCCTAAGCCCCTTCTATACTAAGAAAGTGAAAGCATGAATCCTCAATAAAGTAGCTTCTGTGAGAGAATTAAACTCTAACAATTTCTGGGAGGAGCTAAACTACCACAAATAAAGGGACTTAGATGAACAGAAGGGAATAGGGCTCTATCCAATTTAAAGATAAATAGAAGAGTTTGAAGAACAGTATGCACCAATTAAGTACTGCGCCCCTAAATATTTACTTTCAATGATAGCAAAGTAGTGCAAATGAAAAGGCAAATGAGGAGGGATCGTAATCATTACATGCATCTCCACACTCCAGACATCTCAAGATATCTGAGGATGAAACCTCCTTTACACTAACTGGATTCCCACACTTCCGGCATGTGCATTTATGGCAGTACCAACTGCCTTCAGGAAGCTCCTGCAGACGTAAAAGGAAGAAAATAAATTAGTAACCAAGCTTCATGATAAACATTTTATGGTAAGTTCTAACAGATAAACATTTTATGGACAAAACAGTGCAACAATAATGTCAGCAACATCTGTATTGGAAATTTGAAACATATCTGTAATGGATAAACAGCCAATGGCACTCTACAGAAGCTTGGTACCTGGGCAGACAAGCAAGCTTCATGATATGTTGACGGGCAATTGTCACAGCAAAGTAATTCACCGCCATCTCCACAGAAACCACATGTATCGTCATTTTCATCCATCGCCTCGACTTTCCTACCACATGCATCACTTCTCCTGCTCATCGATTCAGCAGACCAAGCCTCTACCTGGCATAAAGTATATGACTTGCCAGACTGCAGAAAGAGGCCTAATGAAGACTTAGGCATATGGCAACCAGCATGGGCTTTGAAGTCTGATACAGATAAGGTTTTTTCGCAACAGTTGCAGAGAATGCCTTCCCAAGTGACCTGCCCATCCTTAATAACTTCATTGCTCTTCAGATTCCGGTACTGAATAACATCTTTTACAGTCAGAAAGCCAGTTGCAATCAACCAGCAGAGCACAGTTTTCCGCGCCAAACTTATTCTCTTCCCTCCCAATAGGTTTGTTCCTCTCTTTTGGTTTTTAAGCTTTTTGTACTTTGCAACCGAAAAACCCGAGCTTGCAGCAAATTTGTGGTAGGAGGCAACATCGCTATTTTTTACAATAGCTGCGATCAAAAGGTCATCGTCGCTGATACGCAACTCACGGGGCCTCTTATTGGCATATTTATCACAGCCTTCAGGTTTTCTTTTAGCAGTGGTTGTCTTGCAGATTTGTGACTCGGGAGATAAAGCAGATTTCAGGAAAGCAGTATTCGACTCACGGGATAATCCAACAGGAACGGCATTGTAGATTGAAACCTTATGTGAATCCTTGGGGGGAATTCCAAGAGATGATTCCTTCAACGAGGTGAACTTCTTGTGGACAATTTCCATAGGGACGATCTGACTGGCGCTCGACTCCCTTGCATTTGAATCAGGTTTTGAGATTGTACGCTCAACTCTTAAGATGCTCTGCTTGCTCCCTGAAGGCAACTTCTTGTGGGCCATCTCTATAGGGGCCGTTTTATTGGCACTCGAGTTCCTTGCATTAGAATCAGGTTCAGAGACTTTATGCTCCATAGGTTCTTTAACAGTCTTTTCACTTCTTAGCATGCTCATCTGCTTGCTCTCTGAAGGTAACTTCTTGTGAACCATTTGTATAGGGACGGTTTCCCTGGCACCTGGCTCCTTTGCACTGGAATCAGGTTCTGAGATCGCATGCTCCGTAGGTTCTTTAACAGTACCCTCACCTCTTAACATACTCATTTTCTTGCTATCTGAAGGCAAGTTCTTGTAGACCATTTCTATAGGGATGGTTTCATTGGTACCTGGCTCCCTTGCATTAGAATCATGTTCTGAGATTGCATGCTCCTTAGGTTCTTTTATAGTACCGTTGCCTCTTAATGTACTCGTTTGCTTGCCCTCTAAAGGAAACAACGTGCCAGGTTTGTTGCTTTGGATGTTTCCATTTACCTTTGCTGATCTGGATTTAGGCTTCAAATTCTTTTTCAATGTGCCAACAGCTGAAGAAATACCAAATTTTTCAGAGAGGTTGATGTTTTCTGGATTAGAGAAGTCAAGAATCGCTACATTGCCCTCTTGGTTATATACCTCCATAGTATGCTGCTGCATAAAGCTTTGATAATACTCATCTAATCCATTTGCATCAATTTCAGATATCATTTTGGGCTTCTTCCTTGCTTTTTTCACCGAATTATTGATGAGTGCTGCTCCGAGCAAAGTTGCCGGGTTTCAGTGCTTTCATTAATATGATTCTCCTTTCGGTCACTTGCCCCGCTATTCTGACCCTGTATGCGGCCATTTTTCCCTGTGTTGCGGCCACCTTCAAAATCATTACAGCTTGGTACAGCCTGGCTCCTGCTGCAGCTCTCAACTGCTTGTTTTCTGCAATCAGTTTCCATGATCACAGGAGTAGATTGAACCTTGTGGATGGTTAACAGATCACTGGCTTTCTGCCTACTTTTACTTTCTGAGGACATATTCTCCCTGTTATCATCGAGGACAAAGGTTGAACTATCAACAGCTCTGATAGTTTTACACTGTTGCAGAGCAGTAATTTTCCTACCGACGAACACGACAGCAATGAAAGGATCCAAAAGCTCCCAGCGTTGAAGAAGCGTAAGTGCATTTTGTTGGTCCACGAGTGTCTTTTGGATATACTCCATTGTATCTGTGAGGTCCTTCCAGAACACTTCGACATCAGACCACTCCATGGGATACTTGCCGCGTTGTGAGCCCGCAGAAGCTTCATACAACTTGTTGCCACAAAACTTCCAGGCCTGAGTTAGTGAGCTAAGGACGATTTCCCTGTGTGGTGCTGTGAAATAGGATGACATCTTAGCCCTGTCATTCCTTTTGCGTGGCTTGATGCTCCAGCCAGCATCCGTGAAAAGGCAATGTGCGTGCGCTTCTAACTGATCGGGCAGATCCCTGCTTGATGTCTTCTTGGAACCAAAATCGGGTGGGACAGACTGTAGGCCACTGCACTGAGGAGCATCACCATCATCTAGTGAACTACTGATGTTTGCGTCGGGCGTACCATTCTCACAAAGGTGATCAAATTCAACAAGCTGCCCGGAGCCAACATGGTCATGGGACAGGTGAGGTGGCACTGCGGTCTCGTAGGCTGGCTTGCTGAAGAGCTGGTATCCTTCTCTTTCCGATAAGCCTGCCCCACTACACGAGGTATATAGCACTTGATGACTAGTGTCAACCATCTGTCCTTGATCATCATAGCTTAAACAAGTTGAGGCGTCGCTGGGGAACGGCTGCTGATCATGTAGCCACTGATACAGAAATGGGTCGGAGAGATTCGCTGTGCTCTGGAACTGCAAGAACTCGGCCAGCGCGTCGACGTAGGATGGCATGGGATCATCGACCCCGCTGGTGCTGCTGCTGCCACCAAACCCGACAGCGTCGCTCATCCCAGCTACACTGCTGTCCTGAAGTTGCTGCTGGTTTTGGATAGCCGCAATGCCAAAAGCTTGCTGCTGATGCTGGTTGAGCACATCGGTGGGAGCTGCTGCAGCTGGCCAGTAGCCCAAGAAACCCTGCAGCACGGAATCCAGCTCGAGGGCCAGCCCGTCGACCCCATTCTGCTCGCCGTGACAATGTGCATTCTCCTGGACAAGGACATCCATATGACTGCCATTCCTGTTTTGCTCGCTGTGGAAATGTGCATGCCCCTTGACACCAAGGTCCACGCCGGCATTGATGTAGCCGCCATGAGAATGTGGCACACCAAGACCCGCTCCGCCACGCACCTGGGCAGTCTCAATGGCATTGTTGCAGAATCTTGGAGGTTCCTCGACATGCGGTGCATCGGCGGTTGTAGCAGGTTGCTGCGCGGCGGCGAAGTGGGCGCCGGGAAGCAGCGACGTCTCGGCCACCTTGAAACTCCTCCCGCCACTGCTGTCGAAGACGTCCCTGAAGACCTGGAGCTCGTGGAGCGACCTGTCGAAACCGCCTTGGCCGTCGTCCTCTGTACCGGCTCGGGCAGCCACGTCCTCCCCGAAGATGAAGCGTATGGCGTCGTCCTCCCTGAACCCTAGCGCCTCCTCCGCGGCCATCTGGCTGGTAAACAAACGGTCGAATCTGAGCGGGGGCGGGTGAAATGCGGGAGAGCAGATCCGAGTGAGGGAGGGAGCGAGCGAGCGGTACCTGGAATGCCGGAGCTCCCGCGGGTCAAGGACGGGATGCGGCTGCTCTGGCCCGAGGCGCACCGGCTGGCGGGAGGAAGGAGAGTGGCGCAAATCGGGCTGGGTCCGTGGCAGGACGGAAAGGGACGGGATGCGACGGTACGCGACGAGATCCGAGCCCCGCGGCTGCCAAGGGCGGCGCGCTGGCGGTGAGAGCGGAGACGGAGGGTTCGCAGCGGCGGCGTCGACCTGGGAAGAGCGGCGGCGGGAGGAAGGAGAGTTTTTTTTTTCTTTCTTCGTCTGCTTCTTTGGAGAGGAGAGAGAAGAGATTCACTTTCGGATTTAAAAGTGAGTTTTTATTCAAACGCGAAAGCAAGGAAGGAGTTACTAGTACGTCTTAAATTTTCGCTCTATTTTGGGCCTGCGATTGATTGATTGGTGTAACTCTGGGCATAATTCAGTGTCAAACCGTCGAACCAACCCGCACCGCACCGCACCGCATCAGCGGTTTGTTACAGGCTCGAGTAAGCAAACCGACCAAACCGAGATAAAACAACCTTTACAGGTTTGAGACGGGTTCGACCCGTCGAAACCGACCAAACCGCATCTCTCACTAGGGCACGGGCCGCACGGCGGTCGCCGGAGGCGAGGGGCGAGGGCACGGCGGTCGGCGGAGGCGAGGGGCGAGGACACGGAGGTCGGCCGAGGCGAGGGGCGACCGGGCGAGGGCACGGCGGTCGGCGGAGGCCGAGCGCGCCGGCGCCAAGGTTGCGGCAGCCATGGAAGACCAGGGCACGGCGGATGGGGGAGCTAACGGCCAGGGCACGGCGGTCCACGACAGCGAGGTGGCGGCGGCAAGGACCACACCACTTTCTCGCCGTCCACCAAATCTTCGAAGGCAATTTCGCACGCCTCAGGTTCGTCTCCCCTTCACCCTGACTCTGTAGTTCCCCTCTTGTTGAAATTTGATAAAATCTTTGTGCACTGTAACTTGAGTACTCTAATTCTTCTGGCAAAATCTGGTATATGCATGTTTAACCGTAGTTTTATTTCTTCTGTGAACCAGTGGGATTGCACAAATCTTTTATCTAAAACTGTTGTACTTTATCATTTCTTCACGCACTGACATAGTGAATTTTCATCTTCAAAAAGCAATATTGTTTACTTCCAGCCTGTGCAATTTTTCCTGATATGCATGAGTACTTACGTAGTTGGCTCTTTGCTGTTGTTTATATTGGATCTCTTTGACCTAGTTGAATTACTAAATGTGTGTGTGTCTAAAATTCATATTTCCTTTTTCAGGCCATACGAAATGATACCCAAGTTGAGAATTCACAATTTCAACCCAACCAATTTACTATGGAAGGTGAAACGGAGTCCACTGCATCATCACCCCAACCACCCTTACCTAGAGCTAGAGGTAGAGGGAGTTCTTCTCTGCCACAAATTCCAAAACCAACTGGGGAAGAAATGGAATGGGCACAACTAGTGGTGAACCTAGGCCATCAAGGCATACTGCTTCTCCTGTGAAAGTTAACAAGAGAAATGTCAGGATAAAGAGAAGGACTTCTAAAACAACATCAGATGTTTGGGATTACTTTACTCAAGAAGACACCGAGGATGGTCCAGTAGCAATATGTGGATTTTGTGACCAGACTTATCAGTGTGAGCGAGGTTTCCATGGTACTAGCACCTTGCGGAGTCATTTGCTGTACCGTTGCCCTAGTTGTCCGTTCACTGGCCATGAGAAGCGAAGGAAATTGTCTTTGCAAGATGATCATGGGTTCAGTGCAGCAGATTGTCGCCGAGCTCTTGCAAAGATGATTATCATGGATGAATATCCTTTTAGTGCTTTTCCAATATATACAATAAGGAGAAGGCAAAATGTTTCATTAAAAAGGTGGAAGATGGCTTGATTAGACTATTTGAGTGTTATGTTGCAGCAGACTCAGTTGCAAGTAGTAGTGAGCCTCCTCAAGCACCACTATTTGTTGATCTTGAAGAGTGTGCTGAAGATCCTAGAAGGTTGTGGGCGTCCAATTTTGAGGAACATTTGCAAGTTGATACGTATCAAACGTATCTATATTTTGATGTTCCATGCTTGTTTTATAACAATACCACATGTGTTTATTATAGTTTTATATCATTTTAGACATTTATTGGACTGACCTATTAATAGTGTCAAAAGTGCACAATATTCTTGTTTTACACTTTGATGTGTAGGAATTACTTGGAAATTGACAAGAACACAAAAAGAGGCCTTGTTGGAGTTGGACTCTGATTCGCAGGAATCTGTCCCACCAGACAGTTTTTAAAGATGTCCATGAACCGACCCGAAGACGATGTCCAATGGCAAAAGTATAGTCGTGAAAGTTGCAGGGAATTTTCCGCCGCACGATCTAGACATACAATTCGTCCCAATCGGAGTTCGGATGAGGCCTGAAGAGGCCCAAAAAGT
The DNA here is from genome assembly GCA_947311845.1 of Poa pratensis. Taxonomy (NCBI): domain Eukaryota; kingdom Viridiplantae; phylum Streptophyta; class Magnoliopsida; order Poales; family Poaceae; genus Poa; species Poa pratensis. The sequence continues at coordinate 573,231 of CAMZMU010000050.1, read as the reverse complement.
CGGTTGGACCAGGGAAAACCCTAGCCCGCGCCGAGGGTTGGCGAGACCGCCTCGGGAACCTTCTGGAGCCGCCCTTTGGACCATAAATAGCCCCCGCGGAGCAAACCCTAAAGGAGTCGATGACCCAGAGCTCCGCCGCCACCAAACTACTCACAACCCAGAGCTCCGCCGCCACCAAACTTCATTTCGGGGGTCAGAAGGTCCTGTTCCGGCACCCTGCCTGGACGGGGATTGACCCCCGGAGCCATCTCCATCGACCACGCCGTCTCCACTTCGACTCCATGATGGTTTGTGAGTAGTTCCCTGATAACCCCCAAGAGCAGGTGATCACTGTAGCACCTCTCAATGTGGAAGTAAGGTATCGATCCGCAGGAGTAAGAAGGAAAAGTTATCTATTCCCTACAACTAAAGTGTCACAAGTTTTAGTTGATTATGCACTAAACAAGTTTAAGGAACGAGATGGTTGATTTAATGGATGGAAGTTTAATGTAACAAAACAAGAATGTAAAAGTGTCCCAATCCTCTTCAATGCAAGAGGACAAGACAAAGGTTTTCTCTTATAGGAACAATGGACATGGGTTCATGGTTCACTTAATCCTCTCTCTCTCATCTACGGTGATTATCATGTTATAGATAAAGTACACACAATTGTCATGTTTTAATGGTAGCTTTTAATGACGGCTATATGTCCTAAAACACATAGTTGAAAGAAATACTCATTTGTGTGCTATGTCACCCCCGCAAGGCTAGCATGGCTGCTGTCACTCCCACATCATACTCTTTCTTTTTACCCCCAGATAAAGGATGTTGGGCTGTATTTCACATGTCACTCAATACATATGCCGTGTCACATCGGCCATCCCGTACCTACATACATCATACTTCATAATGGACAATATTCTAAACACTAGTGCAATGATTCATAATTCGTGTGCATGACCACATCTCTCTCATCTATCCACACTTGGTGGTGTCAATCACCTCATGACAAGGATAAACAAGGCATTATGCATAAATCAAACCATCACATGCATCATAGAATATCTCCAAAGTATGACAAATCATAAAAGCTCCAACACAACGGTAAATGCATAACAAATCATCTCATACCACAATATCCACCATAGGAATTACATAGATGACCGTAATCATGTTCAGCAGCTCATACGGTACTAATTAGTGAAGCTCAAAGAGAGGAGAGATACATAAGTTACCACCACAAACCCAAGTCCAGGGGGTGGACTACTCCCCCTTCATCATGGAGACGGTGGAGAAGTCGTTGGAGAAGATGGAGACCACCCCGGCAGCGCCCCGCCGGAGTTTTCCCCCTCCAATCTGCAGCTCCAGGTCTCTGTTTCGTGGTTTCTGTGTTTCGGCGGCGCTCCTTTCGCGAAAGCCCTGGGGGTCTATATATAGTCGTTTTTAGGTCAAGACGAAGCTTCGGGAAGAAAGATCGACGGCAGCGGAGGCCCGAGGGCCAGGATGGGGGACCCCACGCGGTCAGGGAATCTGGCCGCGTGGGCCCACCCCTTTTGGCCTTCTGGTCTCCGTTTCTTCGATTCCTTTGCGCCTACGTTTCGTTCCTTCCAAAAAAGTGATCCCCGTAAAGTTTCAGGTCATTTGGACGTCGTTTGGGTCCCTGAAACATCAAAATATAGAAAAAGGGGTTTTCTGACAGCGCAGGGTTAATTCCAGAAAAATGGGGAGTTGTTAATTATCCCCAAAACTCAATATAAATCATGAATATAACCCTTATATGATGCAAATAACATGGAATAACATGTAATAAAATGTAAAGTTCATGTATGCATTTTACATGCATCAACATCCCCAAGCTTAACCCATGCTCGTCCCGAGTATGAAGGTGATAAAACTAACATGGACTTTGCATTTTAATACTATCAATGGATATCAAAGGTGATTACTATTGCTACATAGAGTCAAATGATTCATTCTTCAAAGGAATAACAATATGCAAGATAAATTATGAAGTGATATCAAATACTCAATGTAAAGATGTTCAATGATAAATTCACAAAGTGTAATATAGAAGAAAGTACTATGGACCAAATGTATGCATAATGAAAAGTAAAAACATCCTATGGTGGTCATAGAGTACTTCTTATGAAAACTGAATATAAAAGGTGGACACTTTGGATAGATAAATAAGTAGAGGTAAAGCATGAATAAGTTTCATCTAACTTCCAAACACTTCTACTTAAGTTAATGCTTGCAATGTGGTAGTCATTGGTGTGGAGCTCTCATTACCCCTATCATAGCATCTTGAATGATTAATGTTTAAAGTGAAAGCAAATATGAGTGGTGTGCTTGACAATGTATTGGTTGAATGTCTCATGTCCCTTGAATACAAGTACCTACACCATGTGTTACTCACTTTGGTCCACAAAGTAAATTCAAATAAAGGTCATTGCAAGTAATAATAGTATCATCAAGAACTGCACTGGGGTACCTCTTGCCCCTTGACATGAACAAGCCCATGTCAAAACAACAAGACAAACAGACAATGAACAATCTCAGCACTCTTTTATTTACTATGGGTATAGCTTTTTATTATGAGGTGCATCACTGAATGAACATTATGGTTATGCTGTAAATTTCCACCATGAATGATGCATGGCTTAGATTAGCGGCCCAGCATTTCTCTAACCATTTATACAAACTCTTTGAACTTACTAAGTATCCACATTCATTTCACCCATGATAGGCATCCATAAACAAAAGTACATGACATCAACTAAATATAAATAAGTGCAATGTTGAAAGCTTGCCATGTGACAGCACATATGGGCTAACTCCCAACCAAAACAATTGTCAAGCCCACAACTTCATAATTTTAATCACAATGGTTCATGCTTATTAAATGCAATAAAAGTAAATTGTGCATCAAGTTCGTGAGAGCTTTTAACCAATTTTTCCATGACAATCAATAACATAAGCATTTAAATTCAGAAATGTAGATAACACAATATAACATGATAAACATACTTGGAATAGCATAAAGCTAATAGGTAGATATGGTGGACTCACTGGAAAAACTTTGGTTGAAGGTGTTGGGAAACAAGCTTTTTACTTGTTGTAATTTTTGGGCTAGCAATAGGGAGAAAGTTGACCATCTAAATGCATGCATAAGTGTCCATAGAACTAATCAATCCATGTTAAACCAAGTAAAGTTAAAATTCAACATCTAAACATGGTAAAAGATAGCTCTTGACAACACACTTGCAAATTAACATTCATTCAAAGCACATGAATTATGCAACTATATGTATCTTTTAAAATCAACTCAAACATCCCTATCCCAATATATTTAATAGCATCCAACATAATTCAACCCAAACTTCCAGTAGCTCTCTCATATATAAATGATAGTGGTGGTCTTATTAACAAACCGAAATAACAAAAGCAAAAGAAAACAGACGCTCCAAGTTTATACGATAAAGTGCTTTGATCGAAAAACAGAAGTTAGACGTGTGCAAACCGAGAGTGTGTTGGTCCAGTGGGGTTGTCTTGACATCCCCAAGCTTATGGTCTTCACCATCCTTGGATAGCTCTTGGTGCAGCTCCTCTAATCCCTGTGAAAAAACTTCAAAACACCGTTTCTCCCATTTCTTTTCTGTGGGGTGATATTAGTAGTGATAAACAAATAGGTTCCTTGCTGCATAAAATCCTTAGGAAAAAATTCATATGAATGTCCAGAGAGTATATAATGTTGTATGCCTACTCATAAACTCAATTGAATCAAAAAGATTCAAGCAAAAAGCTCAAAGAATGCATCAAACAATATCAAGACAGAATCTGTCCAGAAAAATAGCAGCAGCAAAACGCATTTTTCTACCCTACTTAAACTCGTCAGAAAAATCTGCAAAAAATCACGTGTGCAGAGGATGAAAAGTTGAAGCTACAGTTAAAATTACAGCTCAATCGGAGTTACAGATAAAAAAATGAAAAATCAAACCGTGCACAGACTTCGTGTAGGCAGAAAACTCTCCGAAAATGAATAGCAACTTTTCAAACCCAAAATAGGTAAAACTTGGTTCTTTATTAAAAATCCAGAAACAAAACTAACAAACTACTCTCTTGTTACAGCAAGAGGACTCAAAGAAAATCTCAAACAAAAACAACCGGGTTGCCTCCCGTAAAGCGCTTTCTTTATAGCCATATAGCTAGGCTTAATTACTTGATAATCAAAGGGGACATAGCTCATGAGGGAGCTTGAACCTTGGTGTGTCCCTCTTCCTTGGAAAGTGTTCATGCATAATACCAGGATCCCATGGTGTTCTCAAACCAATCAAAATAATAGTCAAGTTGAACCCTAGTTGAGAGAAAAACAAAACACAAAAGTAATAACAACGAAGTCTACACTACTAGGAAAAGGGTTATAGGTAGGTTGACATTCTGTGGCGCACCCTTAATTGGTGCGCCACAGAAATAATTCTGTGGCGCACGAAAACCGCATGCGCCACAGAAATTTGAAATTCTGTGGCGCATCTGGCCGCATGAATTTCTGTGGCGCATCTGGCCGCATGCGCCACAGAAATTCACATTTCTGTGGCGCATGTGGCCAGATGCGCCACAAAATTTCAAATTTCTGTGGCGCATGTGGCCAGATGCGCCACAGAAAAGCCACATTCTGTGGCGCATACGCTAGATGCGCCACAGATAGTTTCTCTCTGCTCTTTTTTTGAATTCCATCTCCACACCGGGCACCCCTCGGGCCCACGCACCCACGACCCACGCACATGCACCACGCAACACACGCACCCACGCACATGCACACAGCCACACACACCGCATCCTCTCTCCTCTATCTTTCTTCTACCTTATCCCTATCCTCTATTCTCTCTCTTGTACGCGCATGGCAGCCATGGCCACCAGCTCACAACCACCTCGAGGCTCCTCATTCCGTCCAGCCATGGGGAGAGCTCGGCCGCCGCCCCGCCATGTCCGTCTCCCTTCGCCCCCTCTGCTTTATCACACGGGCGAGCTCGGCCGCCTCCGCCTCCCCGTCATGGCCGTGTCACTTCTCCTTCCTTTCGGCCCCTCTGCTCAATCCAGCCGGCCGCCTCCCTGCGCGCCCTGCCGTCGGCCGCCTCCCGGCTAGCTCGTGTGCCCGGTCATCCAGATCGTCGTCGACAAGGCCAAGTCCTGCGCCTCCGACCGGATTAGGTGGCTCAACGGCGGCGTCCCCGTTGCGGTCGAGCAGCTGGACGAGGCGCTCACGCAGCTCCGCACCGTGGCGGACAACGTCGAGCTGAGCCCCGGCGCGAGGGGCAGTGGCGGCGGCCATCTCGACCGGTGGCTGCTGCAGCTCAAGGACGCCGTCCACGAGGCCGACCAGGTCATCGACGAGTTCGAGTACCGGCTCCTCCGCCCCGACGGCGGCAAGGTTGACCGCGCGCGCTCCTCCCTCGTCAAGATCGGCAAGCAGCTCGTCGGCTCCTCCCAAGGTGAAGCGCGGCGCTGGCCTCGGCCGGGATGTAGCCGGCCACGCGGGGTGGTGGAAGGCGCCTCGGCCGGAGATGGAGGCGCGGTGGCCCGCCGACGCGTAGGGCGGCGTGGTGTCCGGCGTGGTGGTTGGTGGCGGGGAGCAGGGGAGGGAACCGCGCGGGTGGGGCAGCGGTGGGCTGTATTTTTTTTTAAATTGGAAACGATATTCTGTGGCGCACCGGCTAGGTGCGCCACAGAATTGCCAACTTTCTGTGGCGCACCTGGTGGGTGCGCAACAGAATTTTCTTTTTTTGTGGCGACAATTCTGTGGCGCACCCAGCAAAGTGGGGGGCTGCGCCACAGAATCCCAAAACGGTGCGCCACAGATAGCCGTTTTCCCACTAGTGCTAACTTCCTTTCTATGCATTGGCATTTTGTATATGAATGCATCACCATAAATAGAAGTTTCCCAATGCATATTAACAATGTTTACTTGCAGCATATAATTATTAGCATAAAGAGGGTTCTTATCACCTCCTCTTTCATAATAGTTGCAAGTAGTAGAAATAAATTCAACCATGTAACCACAAGAATCATTCAACTTAGATAATTTAGGCACATAAAGAGGATTATTAAATTTATTATGGAATTCATTAGCATGCTTCCCTCTTTCAAAATAGTTAATAAGATCAATATTAAGTTTAATATCATGGTTGCAACAAAGATTTAGAACTAAAGGTAATTGCAAACCACATAAGTATTTCTCAACATAAGCAATTTTCTCCTCTATGGTGTAATTAGGAGAATTTAAGAACAAGGTAGGACTCTCATGAGTAAGAGTACTATCACAAACAGCAAGTATATCATTTTTATCCTCACATAATTTAGTAACAACTAAACAGGGAGGTTTATCAATAAGCATAGGACCATCATCTAAAGCATTATCATATAGCATATTTAAACAATACTCCTCATTATCATCAATAGGTTCACTAGTAGCATTAATAGAAAGTAAAGGAGCATTTTTAGTTTCATCATACTAGCATGGGTTATCATATAGGACCATAGCATTTTCAGTTTCACCCTCATCATAACATGGGTTCTCATAAATAACAAAAGATTTTTGAGCTTGAGTGTTACTACCATTTGTTGATGGTGAAGCTGGGAGATCCAACTCTTCCCCAAGCTTAGGTTGGAGCACATCCATTTTAATCTCCTATTCACATACTTCCTCTTCCAAGCTTATGTTTTCATCATCCTCTTGGGGTTGCACGGGCATCCCCAAGCTTAGGTTTTTATCCTCCTCTTCCTGCAAAATATTAGTACTTTCCGTGGCAGCAAGAATTCTTACTTTAGGAGTAAAATATTTAAGAAAAACCTTCCTCAAACTACTCCATTCAATAGTAACTTCTTCATCCAAAGACTTGAACCAAATACGAGCATTACCAGATAAAGACAAATATAATAGCTTCCTTTTTACCTGATCATCAGAAATACTAGGAAGCCTAAATAAACCACATATCTCTTCAACTGTCTCCACGTGTTCACGTGCAGACTTAGTTCCATCCCCTGTAAATGGATTTTTCATAACCCTTTTAACATGACCAACGGGAATTTTATATCCCACTTTAGGTATCTCAGACACAGTAGTTTCAACCACTTTAGGAGCATTAGCATAAGTACTTTCATATAAAGCAAGATGCAGCGAAGCACGATTCATAAATGCCATAGTAATAGTATCAATAGTTTTTATGTATTTTATGTTTTTAATGAAAACTGAAAATAAAACTAATGAGAAACTCACAACCAAACAAGTTTAAAGGAACCTCCCCAAGCTTAGATGATTGCAAGATAAAATAAATCTAAAGTCTAGTGCACACAAGAATAGAAACTTAAGCGCTACGCTCCCCGGCAACGGCGCCAGAAAAGTACGTGATAACCCCCAAGGGCAGGGGATCACTGTAGCACCTCTCAATGTGGAAGTAAGGTATCGATCCGCAGGAGCAAGAAGGAAAAGTTATCTATTCCCTACAACTAAAGTGTCACAAGTTTTAGTTGATTATGCACTAAACAAGTTTAAGGAACGAGATGGTTGATTTAATGGATGGAAGTTTAATGTAACAAAACAAGAATGTAAAAGTGTCCCAATCCTGTTCAATGCAAGAGGACAAGACAAATGTTTTCTCTTATAGGAACAATGGACATGGGTTCATGAGTTCACTTAATCCTCTCTCTCTCATCTACGGTGATTATCATGTTATAGATAAAGTACACACAATTGTCATGTTTTAATGGTAGCTTTTAATGACGGCTATATGTCCTAAAACACATAGTTGAAAGAAATACTCATTTGTGTGCTATGTCACCCCCGCAAGGCTAGCATGGCTGCTGTCACTCCCACATCATACTCTTTCTTTTTACCCCCAGATAAAGGATGTTGGGCTGTATTTCACATGTCACTCAATACATATGCCGTGTCACATCGGCCATCCCGTACCTACATACATCATACTTCATAATGGACAATATTCTAAACACTAGTGCAATGATTCATAATTCGTGTGCATGACCACATCTCTCTCATCTATTCACACTTGGTGGTGTCAATCACCTCATGACAAGGATAAACAAGGCATTATGCATAAATCAAACCATCACATGCATCATAGAATATCTCCAAAGTATGACAAATCATAAAAGCTCCAACACAACGGTAAATGCATAACAAATCATCTCATACCACAATATCCACCATAGGAATTACATAGATGACCGTAATCATGTTTAGCAGCTCATACGGTACTAATTAGTGAAGCTCAAAGAGAGGAGAGATACATAAGTTACCACCACAAACCCAAGTCCAGGGGGTGGATTACTCCCCCTTCATCATGGAGACGGTGGAGAAGTCGTTGGAGAAGATGGAGACCGCCCCGGCAGTGCCCCGCCGGAGTTTTCCCCCTCCGATCTGCAGCTCCAGGTCTCTGTTTCGTGGTTTCTGTGTTTCGGCGGCGCTCCTTTTCGCGAAAGCCCTGGGGGGTCTATATATAGTCGTTTTTAGGTCAAGACGAAGCTTCGGGAAGAAAGATCGACGGCAACGGAGGCCCGAGGGCCAGGATGGGGGACCCCACGCGGTCAGGGAATCTGGCCACGTGGGGCCACCCCTTTTGGCCTTCTGGTCTCCGTTTTTTCGATTCCTTTGCGCCTACGTTTCGTTCCTTCCAAAAAAATGATCCCCGTAAAGTTTCAGGTCATTTGGACGTCGTTTGGGTCCCTGAAATATCAAAATATAGAAAAAGGGTTTTCTGACAGCGCAGGGTTAATTCCAGAAAAATGGGGGAGTTGTTAATTATCCCCAAAACTCAATATAAATCATGAATATAACCCTTATATGATGCAAATAATAAGGAATAACATGTAATAAAATGTAAAGTTCATGTATGCATTTTACATGCATCATTCCCCCATGAACTACGGGTTCTAGCTGTAACTAGTTGGTACTCTCTCTCCCATGTACTTCAATACAATGATCTCATGAGCTGCCTTACATGATTGAGATTCATCAGATGTAATAGGTGTTGTGTTTGTTGGGATCCGATGAATTGTGGAATTTTGATCAGTTTGTTCATCATGTTATCATACTTATGTTTTATTTAAGATCTTGCATGCTCTCCGGTACTTGTGGTTACCCTGATCAAGTAGTTGCTTGTATCTCCAAGAGGGAGTATTTATGCTCGATAGTGGGTTCATGCCTCCAGTAATCTGGGCTCGAGATGACAGAAACGACTAAGGTTGTGGATGTGCTGTTGCCACTAGGGAGAAAACAATGATGCATTGTCTACGTGTCTTTTGCATTGTTTACATTACACACTTTACTTAATGCAATGATCTGTTGTTTTCAACTTAATACTGGAGGGGATGCGGATGCTACCCTGAAGGTGGATTATTTAGGCATAGATGCGTTGGATAGCAAGTCTATGTACTTTGTTGTAATGCCTAATTAAATACTACAGTGAACTTTATCTTATCATAATATGCATTGTCATGCCCACACAATTTTATCAATTGCCCAACTGTAATTTGTTCACCCAACACATGTTTTGTTTGGAGAGTTACCTCTAGTGTAGATAGCTGGAAACCCGGTCCATATTAATCATCATTGCTCTCCTGTCAACATACCACCAAATATTTTCTAGCGCCATTACCTCCGTTGTTACTGCTGCTACTGTTACTTTACTGCTACTATTGTTCTCAAGTTACTGCTGCTTTCACATCACCCCTGTTACTAGTGCTTTTCCAGGTGTGGCTGAACTGACAACTCAGCTGCTAAGACTTATAAGTATTCTTTGGCTCCCTTGTGTCGAATCAATAAATTTGGGTTTTACTTCCCTCGAAGACTGTTGCGATCCCTATACTTGTGGGTCATCAAGACTATTTTCTGACGCCGTTGCCGGGGAGCATAGCTCTACTCATAAGTTCACCTGGGGAGTACACTCTACCTCTCTCTGTTTTTATTTTATTTTGTTTTGTCTAGTTTACTTTTGTCTAGTTTTATTGTGCTTAGTTTATTTATGTTTAGTTGTGTTTTGTTTAGTTTACTTTTGTTTAGTTTGTTTTTGTTTTGTTTTGTTTTTCTTATATATTCGAAAATCCATAAAAATTGAAAAACGAAAATCTAAAAAAACTGTTGCTATGGAAGAACATGCTAGAACCTCTATGTTTATGGAAGCTAAAGAACTATATATAAAGTATATAGAATCAAGAGAGGGTAAAATCTTGAGAGGCATGTTAAAAAAGTTAAAGCAAATTGCTAAAAAAATTCTTGAACGCCATGATATAAATTGTTGCTCTGAACAACCTGATAAACATCTTAAATTCCAATGTGGCTTTAGTGAAGAAGTTTTTATTATAAACTATCATTGGAATAACTATATTCATTTTGGAGTTGAACAACAATTTGTTTTATTTATGGGAGCTTCTGAGATAGATTCCTTCATGGCTAAAAATTATGAAACTTGTGTTGCTTGTAATAAACTTAAAGAAACAGTCTCTTTTACCCTTGATTATTGCTTAGAAAATTTCAGCAATAATTTTTATATCATTGATTATAAATAGAGACTCATTAATGCACAAGAATGTACTCACAATTTGCAGGAACATGTGGAAGAAGAAATTGCTGAAACTGAAAGCTCATTGGATGAAAAAGAGGAGGAGAGTGATGAACAAAAGGAGGAAGAATGGATTAGCTACCCATGCCTATCTTCTAATGAGAGTAACTCTTTAACTCCTACACTATTTGATTGTCCTCCATGCGTATCAAAGGAGGATGAATGTTATGTTCCTGTGGATTCTCTTGAAATAGTCCCTAGAAATGAAACTTGTGGAAACAATTATGCTGCTGTTATTTATGATAAATCTTATGATAATCCTTTATTTGTGCAAAATTTCGAAATGCATGGTAATGAAAAAGTTTGCTTAGAAAAAGAGTATGATAAATCTCTAGATGATGGTCCTATGTTGCTTGATAATATTATGTATTCTACTATTGAGAGTGATCAATCATCTTGTTTTAATATTGTTAAAAGTGGGTTTGAAAATTTTGATCCCACTATCTTGGAGCTTGATAAAAATTATGTGTTTGTAGATCATGAAAAACATGCTTTATGTGATGGTTATATTGTTGAGTTTGTTCATGATGCTACTGTAAATTTTTATGAGAGAGGAAAATATGGTTGTAGGAATGTTCATGTTACAAAAACACCTCTCTTTAAGATGCAAGTTCTGAAGTTACTTTTATTTTACCTTCCTATGCTTGTCACTATGTTCTCCATGGATTTATTTGTTTACAAAATTCCTATGCATAGGAAGTGGGTTAGACTTAAATGTGTTTCGAATTTGCTTCTTGATGCTCCCTTTTGCTTCATGTTTCTGTTCTATGTGAGCATCATAGAAAATCTCAAGCCTAGTTAAAAGGCATTAAAGAAAAGCGCTTGTGGGAGACAACCCATGTTATTTTTACTTCCTATTATTTTATTTTGTTGAGTCAAGGAATTTGTTTACTTCTGTAACAATTCCTTTGTATCTTTTATTTGCTGTTTTGTTGTGCCAAGAAGAGCCTCTAATGACAAGATGCTGCTAAAATTGGGGTTTCTGCCCGAAACAGATTTCTGGACGTCGCCGTTTATTTCGGTAGAAAATCAGGAACAATCGAAAACATCTGCAATTTTTTGTGCATACTCCTGATATATGTACGCATCTTTCGTTAGTCTATCGTTTCCTGATTTTGCATTGTCTCTTTGCGGGTTTTATGCGAGGTTCTCTAACATGGAGGGCCACAAATAAGCTTAGTAATTGTAGCTGATGTTTTATTGAGTTCTAGAAATGTGTCTCTACAGAACCAAAGTGGATTAAAATTTTTGAGTACTAACCACTCTAATGAAGTTTATGAGAAGTTTTTTGTGAAGGAAGTTTTCAAGTATTAAGAGAGTGGGTGATATAATAAGATCAAGAAGAGTGAAGAGCTTAAGCTTGGGGAGGCTTCCTTGGATCTCCCCAACATATTTCAAGAAGACTCAAGCATCTAAGCTTGGGGATGCCCAAGGCATCCCCTTCTTCATCAGCAAATTATCAGGTCATCTCTAGTAAGACTATATTTTAATTTCTTCACTTATTATGTGCTATTCGTGGAGCGTCTTGTGTGTTTATTTTCTGTTTTGTGTTTGTTTTGTTCTCTGATCATATCAATGTTGGATCCTAACTATCTTGTTTGGGAGAGAGACACGCTCCGCTTTTTCATAGAATACTCCTGTTCTTCACTTATATTTGTTGAGTATTCCTGTCTAGCACCGCTAAAGCTTCTAGCTCTTTGTTTTCATGTATCTCTTGTCCAGAGCTATTAGTTTCTTTTATGGAAAGAACACTCTTGCTTCACTTATATTTGTTTGGAGAGTAGGTTAATATGTTGGTTCAGAAAATGTCATGCATGTGGTTTGTTATGATGAAAAACTTGCATAGGCTTGTAGATCATTGAACTTTGATAACCTGATTCTTTGCAAACGTTTTGAGGTATTAAATAATAGATGGTAATGCCTGCTGGTTACTTAAGTTTGTTGCTTTAAAACTTGTACCGTACTACAAACACTGCTATAACTGTTAAAGGTATAGTTGGTCTTGATAGCTTTCCATGTCTAAAGGTAATTCGTAATAACATAGTTGTGTGCTAAGGTCGAGGGATCTAACGGGGTACTTGTGCCGCCGTGAACGGCCCTTCTTGGAGTAAATTTTAATCATGCTCTTAATGTTGAACCTGCTAGTTGTTTGCAATAAGCTTGTGAGTTCTTTTTGACTAATGTTAAGCTATGGTTTTTGGCACTTTCACCATCCAAATTTGCTAGCCTCTTCGGTGTTGTGGATTGCCCTTTTCTCACAATGAGAGTTGGTGCATACTTCGCCAGTACATCCAAACCCCGTGGGAGGACTTCCTCTTGTTCTCCTACACATAAGCCCATACATCTTTCTCAAAACAGCCACCATAACTACCTACCACAACATTTCCATAGCTGTTCCGAGATATATTTCCATGCAACTTTCATCATACATTACATGACTTGTTGTCATTCATCATTTATTTATTGCTTTGCATGATTATATACAGCTGATGTGTGGTTTACCCATGTTACGCTAGATCATTGCACATCCTGCTACACTGGCAGAGGCATACAGTTTTATACATCATGTTCTGTTGTTATGAGTTATTTGTACAAAAAGTGTGTTGTCATTTTAGAGTGTTGCCCCTGCCAGAAAAGAGCCATGGAGGCCATCGAAAAGAGAAACAAAAAAAGAAAAAAAATTAAAATAAAAGAGAAAAAATAAAGAAAAGGGGGGCAACACTACTATCCTTTATCAAAGTTGTGCTCAAGTTAAGCACATGCAGTTTCATAGTTATCATATTTGTGCTCATGTTTAGCACCTATGCTCCATTTGAGAGAGTTTTCATGTTTCATTAGTATATGTGGGGAATTTACACTATAGAACTTGGGTTGTATATTCCAACTAGTTGCTTTGCACGTGCAACGCACGTCTCCAAGATATGTTGCGGGTTACTGTCTCTATATGATCATAAAGATATTATTTCTAAAATTATAGTACAACATGTTCTCTTTTATTCAAAAGTTATTTAAAAATGCAGGAATAAGAAAAACACAGAAATGAGATCTCATGACTTGTTGACTCACATTGGAATTGAAAACGCATATATTTTTCATAAGCATTGTTTGGCTGGGTCGATAAATGCATGATTTTTTGAAGCATTATGTCTATGACATAATTGTCACTTTTGGGCTCAATGGCAAGTTTCCTTGGGAATTACATAAAAAAGATCCTTGAAAAAATCCTAAATTTTTAATTCCATTTGGCTCTATGTGCCATTTGTTTCAATATTTCTTAGATGAATTATATGTGCGCAAGAAATAAAGTTCTAACTGGATATAGTTGGATACCTCTTGTTACGAACACTGAGAATGAAACATTTTATCATTTAGCATTGTAGTGGAATGAAAAGAACATGATACACGTTGCATCATTTTTTTTATATTGAGATTGTACATGAGCGTTGGTCAGATTGCCACTAGTATCACTTTTTGAATGAGAACTTGAGAAAATCAACATTAACACATAACAGATTGGATGGTGTGTGGGAAACAAAACTAAGAGAACATTATCACCGGTACATAAAACTGATAAAAGTTATACTTTCGACACAAACAAGCAAAGTTTTGGGTTCTGACAGATCTTATGCCACTTGATGAATCTGGAGGCATGCATTTAAGTTCAAGCTGCCCACAATGACAAAGGGAAGACCAAATAAGATTCAAGTGCAAAATTGGAAGACTTGATGACTATGGAAATAAGAGCCATTTCACAACACATAAATTAGTAGAACACATGGCATACATTACAAGCTAATAAAATCACACTGGTTGTAGATTGCAATGAACAATGAGTGTAAATTTGTTTAACCTGTATCCCCGCTCATTCTCATGCCACAACACAAGCTTTACCGGGTGGTAATTGAGAGCAATCATGTCCTAGGCATCAAAGATTTCGGACCTGTGATGGGTGAGTGAATGACGAAAATAAGTCACACTTTGTTATTGTGAAATTATATACAAATATTTGGTGTCACAGAAACAATGCCTTAGTGAGCTACAGGATGTCATAACAGCTCAAGCATGATAGGAGGTTTGTCTATGTAGACAATAGAACCAGTACCTTATATGCATTGCACTTCCATCTTTCCAATCTGTATGGCACCATCAGGAGGATCAGGTCCAGCCCCGTAACACCAAAATAAAGAACAAAGGTCACTGCATATTTTGTGGAAATAACCAGGTAAAGAACAAATAATGAAAACACTTGTACTCGAGCATGATTTGATAATTGCATTGCATATGAATAGGCAACAACAGAAAAATTGAACGCTAACAACACAAACAACACATTGATAAACTGCACGGGATAGTCAAATACAGAAAAGTACATAGAATTTACCATGCCAATGAGACAACACAAAAAATTATAGTTGCATTAGGAGGTTGCCATCGAGAGCAAATACATCTTAGACAGCACTTGACCATCGGACAAAACTACTGCTGGTAGTACAATTGTAAACCACTTCCAAGTTTATTTAAAACTTGACAGATAAGTGAGGGAAGAAACACATCTTTTACATAGATAATTTGTTAGCAAGATAAAAGCAGTGCCAATTGGTTGACGCAAGATTTAGACAAAAAGCACAGTAAAATATATTTACACGCAATTAGTTGCTTTGCACGTGCAACACACGTCTCCAAATTATAACACAACATAAGTTCTTACAAATATACTCAAAATAAGTTCACGCTTACACTGGTTTTGGGAAATGTACAAACAAAGATATTCCACGATAATTACTTTCTCCCAATCAAAAGTAAGAAACAAAGGACATCTACGCAGCAAGATTACTGAAGTAAGGAGGCAAGGAAACGGGAGACACCAAGAGATCTTACATGGACTGGACTCTGTCAGCAGCAACGCCCAAACAATTGATGGGATCCTCGCATGGGGGGACACAAGCTGCTCTCGCTAGTAAACTTGCAAGCGTACATACTGTAATGAAGGAGGGGCAGAGTAATCCTCGCATGCCCGCAGCATGGGGGTCCTCCGGCTTGGCGTGCAGTCTGAAAAATTCAGAAAAGAGGAAGACTGTCAACCTGTAGATCGATGGAACGGGAAATGCGCACACGATTCCTAGAGGAAAAAAGAGCAGTACCTTGTGGCGAGCGAGACGTAGTGGAGCCGCGGTTAGGGTCCAGATCGACCGTCTGCAGGTGCACCGGGCGAACACCAGCGGGGGAAAGCGTCGATGGCCGCCGGAAGGCGTCGTCTTGCAGCGAAGCGAGGCAAGGAAACGGAAGACGGGAAGAGAGCAACGTACTTGAATCCGCCGAGGTCGGAGTAGGAGACGGTGCCGTACTCGTTGGTCTGCGTGTCGCGGAGCATGACGGTCATGGCGGCAACGCAGAGGCCCAGCGGCGGGGCGCGCAGCAGTGGCCGGACCCGCTCCTCCGCCGGCACCATGGCTGGCGCCGTCCCAGCCTGTTGCCCTCCACGCGAACCACGTCGTCCTCGCGCCTGGAGGTTGCCGCTCGGTCTCGCGGTCTCGCCTGGATCGAGGTCGCCGCTCGCTCTCGCCCGCGCCCCGTCGCTGCTGCGGCGTCCGGCAGGAAGGCCCTCGGGGAGGTCCCTTGGGGAGCGGAAACCAAGACGGCGCTGCGGCCGGCGGGCAGGTGCTTGGTTTTTTTAGCGCGACGAATCCGGTGGCGAAGGGGCAGCTGGCGTGGAGGCGGTGGGGAATCTGGATTCAGTGCGTCCGGTTCTCCTGGTGGCCGTATCCGGCTCGTCGACAATCTGCGGTCGCCGCTCTCCATCGCCGGTGTGAAGGAGAGAGATCCCAGCGGAGGAAAGTTGGAGGAGAGGAATTAGTGGGGAGGTTTCTTAATTAATCGGATCGCGTGGATCATGGATGGTGAGCGATCGGGGGACGCGTACTGAAAAAAACGTCGGCAGGAAATGCTCTACCGAGTCGACAGGATACATCTGCACCGTTGAACGTGATTAAATCGATATTGACTGTTAGATTTGATTACGGAGGGGCGATCTAACGGTGCTGGTGGTTCTGTGTACACTTTTCTGGGTGGATGTAGGAAAGTTTAACTTTGCTCTTTTATAAGTAGTGGAGATGATGAGTCTCCTCAAAAGTGGTCTAGATCTTCATGAGCAACCAAGTTGGATGCACCCCCACTAGTTCCATTGGAGAGCTTTCATATACATATAGCTCTATGTGCATCCGTTGCGTGGCAATCACTACTCCTTGCATAGATTCGATTATAAGACTTTCTCTTGTCTAATGATCACTTTTTAGCTTTGTAAGAATTTCTTCCATTGGCCTTCCAAACCCCCCATTAACGTTCTCTTTGCCATAACATCCTGGTGCCAATACCAAATGCTCACGCTCACTGGTTGAGTAAGCTTCGAAACAGTTGATTCATGACGTTCATGCTTATTTTTACTTGACTGGATCCTTTCTATGTTGTGAAAATTTACTTGATGCTTGGAATTGAAGGATAGAACTCTTACACTGAATACTTAAAATATCTATAATGAATCTTGTACGGTTTCATATCTTTAAAGCATCATTCATGAAAAGCTTTAACTTGTTTCACTATCTTGGTTTATTATCTCTTGTTTAATATCAACTATAGACATTTGCTTTGAATGATTTGATCTCAGCTCACTTGTCTTACATCACTATTGGATCAAGATTGTGTTGGTAGCATGTCACTTCAAAAATTATATTGTTTTATCGTTTACCTACTCGAGTACGAGTAGGAACTGAGCTTGGGCATGCTTGATACGTCTCAAACGTATCTATAATTTTTGATGTTTCATGCTTGTTTTATAACAATACCACATGTGTTTATTATAGTTTTATATCATTTTAGACATTTATTGGACTAACCTATTAATAGTGTCAAAAGTGCACAATGTTCTTGTTTTACACTTTGATGTGTAGGAATTACTTGGAAATTGACAAGAACACAAAAAGAGGCCTTGTTGGAGTTGGACTCTGATTCGCAGGAATCTGTCCCACCAGACAGTTTTTAAAGATGTCCATGAACCGACCCGAAGACGATGTCCAATGGCAAAAGTATAGTTACTAAAGTTGCAGGGAATTTTCCGCCGCATGATCTAGACATAAAATTCGTCCCAATAGGAGTTCGGATGAGGCCTGAAGAGGCCCGACAAGTCGGCTGGACCAGGGAAAACCCTAGCCCGCGCCGAGGGTTGGCGAGACCGCCTCGGGAATCTTCTGGAGCCGCCCTTCGAACAATAAATAGCCCCCACGGAGCAAACCCTAAAGGAGTCGACGATTTTCCTGAATACAACCCAGAGCTCCGCCACCACCAAACTTCGTTTCGGGGGTCAGAAGGTCCTGTTCCGGCACCCTGCCGGGACGGGGATTGACCCGCGGAGCCATCTCCATCGACCACGCCGTCTCCATTTCGACTCCATGATGGTTTGTGAGTAGTTCCCCCATGGACTATGGGTTCTAGCTGTAGCTCGTTGGTACTCTCTCTCCCATGTTCTTCAATACAATGATCTCATGAGCTGCCTTACATGATTGAGATTCATCAGATGTAATAGGTGTTGTGTTTGTTGGGATCCGATGAATTATGGAATTATGATCAGTTTGTTCATCATGTTATCATACTTATGTTTTATTTAAAATCTTGCATGCTAAGACTTATAAGTATTCTTTGGCTCCCCTTGTGTCGAATCAATAAATTTGGGTTTTACTTTCCTCGAAGACTATTGCGATCCCCTATACTTGTGGGTCATCACAAGTCATAGAAAGTAAGGCATCAAATACCGAGTTGTCTAGATTTTTGTCAGAGTCGTGTGAGAAGGATAGAGATGACTTCGATATTCTAAATTGGTGGAGTCGGCAAAGGAACAAGTATCCAACTTTATCCAAGGTCGCAAAGGATGTCTTAGTTGTTCCTGTTTCAACCGTAGCTTCTGAATCTAGTTTCAGCACAGGTGGAAGAGTAATCAGTGCAGAGAGGAGCTCATTGTCCCCAAAGATGGTTGAAGCATTGATTTGCGGACAGAGTTGGTTAAGGTCATCACCAAACAAAATCGATATACGACAAACCATTGATGACTTACACAAGTATGAGGAACTTGCACGAGGTACCTTACAAGATCCTAGCGCTTAGTAATATCGAATATCCTATTATTTGAATATTGAATATCCTATTATTTGCATTTGTTAGAGCTTGGGGCATTGGAGTGTGGAGAGACATGATGCCAGCAAGCACATCAACGCATCAGGTAGCAAATTTACTGCTTTGTTATCTAGTATTTGGTTTATGGCAGCCGTAGGTATCGTCATAGCAAAAGCCTACACTTACGAACTTGCTATGAATTGTTCTCAGGTAGCAGTATGACAAGCATGTGCACAAGATAAGCTGGGAGCATTGCCAGTTGATAATCATTTAATCATCGTCGCTCTTGCCGTCGCCCGCCACACCGTGCTTGCACTTTCTTTATCAAATTTCTGGTGTGCAACTTATCTGAATATAAATGTATCGAGATGGTGTAGGATAATTTATTGTATATTGTGCTGGATGAAGAAATGCTATCTGGTGAAGTAATTCTGATTTATTATATATTATGCTGGACAATTTATTATTATATATTGTGCTGGATGAAGAATGCTATCTGGATGAAGAAATGCTATCATACCTTATTAATATGTAATTATAAGTTTCGGTACACGCTCCCTAGCAAGCTAACAACCAGCGACTAACGATCAACTGCTTCTAGTTGTGAACGATCAAGCGTGTGCATGTCCACGGTGTGAAACCGTGCAAACCGGGAAACCAACCCAGACCGCACCGTGATATCAACTTGTCTATACGCGGTTTAAACCACACCGACCCAGCTAGCACCGTGGCCAACGGTGTGGTTTGAGGAAACTGCTCAAACCGTGCTAAACCAAGGATGCCCAGGGTGAGATTGGTGTGTTTGACTTCAGTTTCGGCCTTTTGCGCGCGTTTCCAGGACCCGGGGTCCTTTCATTTATTTGCTCCCTCCCTCCAACTCCAAACCCATCCATCTCCGCTCGAAGCAGCTCTCGCGAAAAGAAAGAAAGAGAGGCGGCGGGCTAGGGTTTCAACCCTAGCCGCCACCGCCGCCACCATCTGCATCTTCATCATCGCCCTCGTCTAAGAATTGGCGGGTCCTCGCCTCCTTTAGTTGCCGCTCTGGCACTAGGAGGGGTGGGGAGCTCGGACCTGCGCAGAGCGCTATACAAAGGTCATTAATGTTAAAGATTGGTTTTGGTTGTTATCTTCTTCGTCAATGGAGATGGCATCGTCCGCAATAAGTGATCTTCCGTGCTTCGTTCGACGGCGAGATCTCCTTCCCGACGTCAATGATGGCTATGGAAGATTAAGTTTGTCTAGGTATGATTCTTCAAATCTTGCTTCGCTAGATCAATCTTCGATTGTTTCTCATGGTTGCCGCGAGGAGGATTGTCCTCGCAATATCTATCCCGGCTACTACGTCTTCGGCAATGGTGATTCGTTCGCTCGGCTCCCAACGACGTCGACAAAGTGGTTCGGTTATTTGTCCCTGAAATATCAGTGGTGGAGCTCTTGCCGATGTTGCTTGATTAATTTAATGGCTGCGTGCGTGCACAAAGCCTTGGCATTGCGGCTCAAAATTAAAAGGGGAGAACCTTCGTTGGTATTCACAGGTCTGTGGTTTGGTGTATTCGGCGTTGTTCTACGGCTGCCTTCAGAAAAGTACAAGATTGTGTTATGGAAGAAGAAAGAGCTTGAAGATCTCATAGATTTGCTCGTCTCTTTAGTTTTGTTTTTGTAATCGTGTACTCTTTGCTGGTTTAATATATACGGTAAAATTAAAAAAAAACCACCGATTTGTTTGTGTTTCATCGGCGGGCGGTACCAAAGTGTGTCATCCTCCAGCTCAAACCTCCCACAGTTAAACTCAGGCATGGGCAGCTTGCCCCGGGTCTGACTCAACAAAATTGGGTCGTGCCGGATAGGCTCATGTTTGGTTTGGGTCTCAAAAGTCGGATTGTTTCCGCGCGCGTCCGTTTGTGTCAACCTCAATCAACGTGGCGACGCAAATCAGTTGCACGTCCGATTTCAGTCCGCCGCGTGTCCGCATGGTGTCCTCTGTCCATGCCCACCTGGCAGCAGCACGACACCGATCAGACTCCCATGGCAGTCCTTTATAATGCCAGGCCCGTGGGGATTGGGACGGCCAACCCCCACCCACCGCCCCACTCGTCTCCATAGTCGCTCCCTCTCCGACGACCAAACCCTAGCCACAATGCCGCTCCGATGGTCGGGATTCGGTAGGGCCAAGAATAACGGGAGGCGGGCTCGTCTCGGCGAGCCGCGCTGGAGCGGGAGATCGAGTGTCACCGCGTGCGCCTCCCGGCAGAGTACCGGAATGACTCGGCGTTTGTGGCCAGGTCCCGCCACTGGCGCAGGTGGTTCCATGACGAGCGCAACCTGCGGCGGCAGACGCTCTATGCGTGGGCTCGCCCAACAGTGGAGTTACTGCCACATCCAGGGCTCAACTTCGACTTCCAAGATTCCGCACGACCTCCTGCCAACAAAGAGCGGGCCTCTGGGACAGTCTTCGTCCCTCCTGTATTGTCCATCAGCCCCTTGGCCAGCAACAGAAGTTCTCAGGAAAGTTTGACGAACATTGACGCTCCTCCCTCCTCGTGGACTCACGGTGCGAGAGAAGAGTCTGTTCTGAGGACCTACCTGCAACGACGCTTCCAAAGGACGAAAGTCTATGCCAGGGCCTGGATAACGAACCAATGTCTGCGGAAGATGACCCACTCATCTACACCCCCAAGATGATCAAAGTCCCGGTCGACAAGATGGGCAAGCCAGGAGTTTGGTGTGCTTATCATCAGTCTAACCAACACGGTTTGGAGGATTGCCGAATGTTCAATGGTCACCAAAAGTATCGCAAACCTCCGAAAGAGAATGGGGAGTTGCTATATGTGCGACGAGCTAGGACATATCTGCATGGACTTCCCTCTCAACAAGAAACCTAGATCCAAAGGCAACATGAAGAAAAACTAAATGGCTAGTGGTCCAAAGACCGTTTCTCGACCAGCCTCGTTGAGACCGCTCCGCTCGAGCAGCCTCTCACGGAAGGCCTAGAGATCGATACCACCGGCGTCTCCCCTCCCATGGAGAACCTAGAGGAGCCTACCATGCCGACCATAGAAGAGCAGATGCAAGAAAGCCAGAGGTTAACCGTCGTCAGGTGGGATCGGACTTTCTTTCGCAGCAGAGCCCGTGGAAAGCAATTGGGAGCTGCCGGGTCACATCACTATCGTCAAACCATGACCCGGAGGACTCCCGCACAAGAACCGAATCGCCAAATGGTTAGCCTCCAAGAATGATGGCCTACGCGTTCCCAGCAAGGAAACCACCTGAAGGGACGTAGATCAGCTCACCCATAACTAAAAGTCGGCTCAGCCGTTGCCTCCAGCGATCCGCCTGGGCATCAGTTAGTACAGGCTATGCGAGGAACGACGTGAAATTCCCGGAAACAACATGGAAGGCCCCTTTGCAAAAAGGTGCCAGAGATCTGTACCCATCGACGAACTGAGCGGTCACAGTGTGGACGGTGCCCGACATGAAGCACCTAAGGCCCTGTCCCAGTAGGATCTACTGGACAAGAAGAGAAAAGGCACCCGGAAGCGGTGTCCAAGATCCTGTCCCAGTAAGGATCTGCTGGACAGGAAGGGAAAAAGCACCCGAAGCGGTGTCCAAGACCCTGTCCCAGTAAGGATCTTCTGGACAGGAAGAGAAAACGCACCCAAAAGCGGTGTCCATGACCCTGTCCCAGTAAGGATCTGCTGGACAGGGAGAAAAGAAGCACGCGGAAGCGTCGACTGTCATATTTGTTGTCGGTCCAGGCGTGGGCTCAATCAATCCCTCCTTAAATTCCCACACTTGGTCATATAGGTTGTCGTCACACTCATTCACTACACGATCACACAAGCAATCATCACCTCCCATATCGTCTCGGTGCTCCATGTTCTGACAGGGTGCCGAACAATAGCCCGACAAGATTGGAGCACACCAAATGCTCGCTCCACATCCTTTCTAGAAGCCTCTTGTTGTTGATCAAACCTACGCTTTTTATCCTCTTCAGGGTTGTGAATTGTCTTCATAAATGTACACCATGGAGGGTAGATGTCATCGACTAGAAAATACCCCTTGTTATATATGTGGCCATTGACTGAAAGTCGACCACTGGAGAATTGCCCTTGGTAACCCTAGAGAATACCCGAGATCGCTGAAGCTTGTTCATATCATTGCGACACTAGTAGAAAAAATCGTAATAGCGGCGCGCCAATATGGCCCATAGTGACACGTTGACATCGCCAACTCGGACTTCACCAACTCTAGAAGCCGGGAGTGAGTTGCCCCCAGACGGCTTCCCGTCGACACCCCGCAACCCGACAAAGGAGTCGCCGACCTGCCTCCTAGTGTGTAGAATATAAGCCCTGTTTCCAACAATGGTGTCCAAGTTCCGGTAGCTGACCTGCCTCCTCAAGAACGCGGTCTCCCACCTCAGGATATCGCGGTAGCTTGGGAGGGATAATCCGCGGGCGGTGTGGCTGGACTTGTTATTATTTTGTTCCTCTTGTAGTTGCTTTGTTAGGAAACAAATTTTGTTTCGAACATGACTCGCTTGTGGTTCCATAGGAATCCAAGTTTTCTTTCCAAATTTTTCTTAGAAAAAATTCCTTTAAAAAATTGCTTTTGGTACTAACATAATATAATGGCCTTTTAACATGAGAGTCCAATCCAGCAAAATTATGTTTGTTTCCATTAACTTAGCGTACTTACGTGGGGGTGACGTGGGCGCTGGACAAGCGGCGTTTGTGCCGCTGACCAAGAAATCTGGATCCCCATCCGATCGAGCTTTTTCCCTGTCGGATCGATCCTCACTTCCGTCAATCGTTCCTGTCAGATCACTCTCCAGATCTTCTTCGTCTTCCTCCCACCAATCCAATCCAATCCAATCCCATCGCGCTTGTCTGTCTGGTGCAATCAGGGATCCATGGCGTTGGGCCACGCGCGCGCCGATGCCGTCCGCTCCTCATGGTGCTCCGCCACCACCGTTGCCCTCTTCGTCGGCCTCTGCCTCGTCGCCGTCTGGATGACCTCCTCCACCCTCGTCTCCCCCGTCGACTTCTCCCCGTTCCAGCAGGCCCCATTGTGGCGCCGCCCCGAGCCCGCCGCCCCGGCGGAGGGGAACACGACCACCGACGTCGTCCGGGAAGAAGAAAGCGCCGACGCCGTGGCGGAGCCGACGGAGAGGACAAATCGGCCGCCGGACCAACAGGTTGCCCAAGATGAGCCCAAGGTGGATGGGGATCAGAATGTGACAGAGCCCAAGCCTAATGAACAAAATGTGACAGAGCCCGATCAAGATCAGGAGTCCACCAAGAGGGAGGTGTTCCCGGACGCGAGCCAGGCGGAGCTGCTCAACCAGACGGCCATGCCGGATGATCGCCCGCTGCCGTGGCGCACGCAGGCCGCCATGTCCGACACCAATGTCACCACGGACAAGGAGCCAACGGCCACCACCATCACCGACGACTGGAAGCTCTGCGATACCGAGGCCGGGGCGGACTACATCCCGTGCCTCGACAACGTGGAGTTCATCAGGAAGATCCAGCACGACGAGCACTACGAGCACCGCGAGCGACATTGCCCCGACCACAACCCCACGTGCCTCGTCCCCATGCCCAACGGGTACAGGAGCCCCATCAGATGGCCAAAGAGCAGGGATCAGGTGAACTGTCTGTGTGTTGGTTGGTTGATGCATGGGTTAGTGCAGTAGCTATCTTCAAACAACATGGCTTGTTTACATTGTTTATTTGGTGCAGATATGGTACAGCAATGTGCCTCACACTCAGCTCGTGGAGTTCAAGGGCCACCAGAACTGGGTCAACGTCTCCGGCGAGCATCTTGTGTTCCCGGGAGGCGGGACTCAGTTCAAGTACGGCGCGTTGCACTACATCGACTTCATTCAGGAGGTAATTAACACTTCAATTCAACTGCACTACCATTCGCCACAATATTTCTTCTAAGTTCAGAACCTTTGTTGTAACAACTCATTCAGAATAAGCTACTCTAGGAATGTCATTGTCAGATAATTGCATAACCATGATTGCGCCGAAATGATTCATATGTAAGGTTTCAGACCAAATGTATTATAGCAAAACAAGTTACACTGTTTTCCACTGAAAAAAGGATGATCCGCTGGATTTAGGAACCCAACCTAGTTAAAGCCGAGATTCTCTGTTTGCAATGTCTGATTGAGGCTACTACTACACAGGCAAAGAAAGACTTGACGTGGGGAAAACGAACCCGTGTGATTCTAGACGTGGGCTGCGGGGTCGCGAGTTTTGGGGGATATCTGTTCGACAGAGATGTGCTTACCATGTCCTTTGCGCCGAAAGACGAACATGAGGCCCAGGTGCAGTTTGCTCTCGAGAGAGGAATCCCCGCTATATCGGCGGTCATGGGCACCAAAAGGCTCCCGTTTCCTAGTGGGGTCTTTGATGCTGTTCATTGTGCACGCTGTAGGGTACCGTGGCATATCGAAGGTGCTTTCCGTTACAACATGCCTCTTCTTGTACAATACCATGGCTAGGTGTTACTGTCTATTGACATTCTGTCTGGCAGGTGGCAAGCTCTTGCTAGAATTGAACAGAGTGTTACGGCCCGGTGGTTACTTTGTGTGGTCCGCGACTCCCGTGTACCAGAAACTGCGCGATGATGTCGAGATATGGGAAGGTAAATCAATTACACTGATTTTTGGTTGCTCCCAGATTCCACGTCTATGAAATGGCAATTATCTATCTAATTTCTTATTTGGTTTGCACTTCCCCAGCGATGTCTGCTCTAACAAAGTCGATGTGCTGGAAATTGGTGAATAAAGTGAAGGAGAGGATAAATCGAAAGGGCATAGCAATTTTCCAAAAACCAATGGACAACCGCTGCTACGACACAAGACCTGCTGCAGACCCTCCACTGTGTGGAAAATATGATAATCCTGATGCTACTTGGTAGGTGTTCTCATTCTCACCATGTTATATATCTTTGATGCTGTCACCAAATCTTTGTACCTAACTGTAGCGTATTCTGTTCAGGAATATTTCATTGCAGTCTTGTATGCATAAATTGCCGGCAGACCGCTCCATCCGTGGTTCACGGTGGCCGGAGGAATGGCCATTGAGGGTAGAAACACCACCCTACTGGCTGAAAAGGTCAGAGGCTGGAATTTATGGAAAGCCTGCCCCCGAGGATTTTCAAGCAGACTATGAGCACTGGAAGCGAGTCATACGCAATTCGTATATGGAAGGCTTCGGTATCGATTGGTCTGCTGTCAGAAACGTTATGGACATGAATGCGGTCTATGGAGGGTAAGAACACAGCACGTCATTGTTCTTTTCTAGCACTGAAAAGAATGAAAACTCTGACACCTACGTTAGCGTCATTTACATTAACTGTTCTCGGCAAGTCTTAGAGCAGAAAAAATCATCCTACTGTAGTACATGACATGAATTCCTGGTCACCCGCTTCCTGATGCAGGTTTGCAGCGGCTTTGCGAAACATGAAGGTGTGGGTCATGAATGTAGTTCCAATCGATTCCCCCGACACTCTCCCCATCATATACGAGCGTGGGCTGTTTGGACTGTACCACGACTGGTGCGAGTCATTTAGCACCTACCCGAGAACCTACGACCTCGTGCACGCGAACCATCTTTTCTCCAAGGTTAAGAAAAGGTAAGGATCTTATAGCAGAGTAACCGGTGCGGTGTGAAAGCCATGGCAAATGAGCAAATGTTTCTTAATTACCTTGGTGGATATGGTAAGACTGAAATGTTACTGTTGTAGGTGTGAACTGTTGGGTGTGATTGTGGAGGTCGATCGAATAGTGCGTCCGGGAGGGCGACTGATCGTGAGGGATGATATGGATACGATCAGCGAGGTGGAGTCGATCGTCAAATCGCTGCACTGGGAGGTCCGGCTATCCTACTCCCAGGACAATGAAGGCCTTCTCTTTGTGCAGAAGACCATGTGGCGACCAAACCCTTCTTCCAGTTGACAGAAGATAAAAGCACTGAACGCTTCATTGGCATATATATAATTTTTTTCCACAGAGTACATACATATATATTAAAAAAGAAATTGTGTAGAAGAGGTCGATCTTGTATAGCATAGCATATATTATAGTATGTACCGGCAATTCATTGCTCTTTGAATTATCAGAGTAAGAAGTGTATGTATGTAGTAATTGTTTATTGTTCATGTTGTTACTTATAATAAGCTCAGCAAAGATGGAGCTTCATATACACATCTGATAATAAGCTGCACATTTTTGTTCCGTGCTCGCCTGGTCAATAACTGATCTCGACTGTAAAAAACTAGGACACTTTTTGTCGTTGGATTCAAAACTAGGTGAAATTGTAACTAATCATATGATCTTCACTTCAAACGATAATCACATATGTTTCAAATGCCAAATTTCAGGCAACGTTCTTGCCTACGGCTTGGAACAAAAATTCTTGGTTGAGAGATAACTGACGGACACACAGAAAATGCAGATAAGTCCTGCTGTCAGATCCTTCGAAATAGGTATTGGCACCACTTCATAAATAAAGTAACAAAGTAAGTACAAGTACAAGTCAAGTGAAAAAAAATATGAGTCTGTTAGGGCAACAACAAAAACATGCCCAACTGGAAAAATAAAGAAGCGATACAACTCCAAAAGAGAAAGAGCTCAACGAGTGGGAGGCGAGGAGAGGTGCCGCGCAGCCACCAGAAGATCTTCAGGCATATCTTCTGGGGCGCGTTTGGTAGCTCACGGTAGCTCCAATCAGCCAGCTGCAAAATTCTGTTGTTTGGATGTGTGTAAGAGGTAGTGGGTCAGGCCAGCTCGTTATCAAATCACATTCGGACCAGCCTCCGTTGGCACACTCAAATTATTGCTACAATGTTTGAATCAAATTAAATCAGCTCTACACGAGAAAGATGCGGACTGACTATTTGGTTCCATTTTGACAATCGGCTCCGACTTTCGTCGAATGATAACTTTGACTTCCATGTTCATGTTTTCAGCTTTTTTAGACGAATTTTGTCAAATTATAATCGCACACTAGTAGACCGTGATCTGTGCTCCATCGCCGCCATACGCAGCCGCTGCAAACTTCGCCGACGACCTCCGCTGTCGCCTCCCGCGCCGTCGTTGTGCTCGCCGCCGTTGTCCGCACCGTTGTCGTGCTCGCCGCTCGTCATGGGTATGTCACATAGACATGTTTCAAGTGCAGTTGTGAGAGGTAACTTCACCTATGTGGAAAGATGTTAGAGTAATCATCACGACAAACATAAGCATGTTGTGGGCAAGAGCGGCTTGACTTCATCAAGTGTGTGGCATGACATGCCATGGGAGCAACAGATCCAACCCGAGTACTCCATGTCGTCGCACCATTGGGATGGCGTGGTGATGGCGGAGCACGCTGCCCGGCAATCAAGCGTCGTCGAACCAGTCGACAGGCCATGGTTCACGTCCGAAGCTGAGGGGCATTTCGACGGAACAATGCAGTCCACAAGTAGCTGCGCCGGTCATTGACATCGGCTTCGACACCGACTAGGGCGACGACCCAAAGGCATGCAAGTTCCTTGAAAGCCTCCGCCGTCGCCGTCACCTCTGACATGCCGTTCCTCAAGGCTGGAGCTGTAGATTAGGGTTTAGATAAGATGGTTTTTGAAATGAATCTAAAAAATAGCTCACTGGCCGGCGGCGTCAATTACCCGCGTCGTGCTTATCAGTGGCGCGCGCCATCCCGGCGTAACGCTTAACAATGGCGCCTGCGCCGCGCGCCATCCAGGGCCGTCGATGGCCATATGCAAAGTGATCGACCGAACAGGGCCCGCAAATTCCAGAGGCCCCCTAATTGCTGCTGCCTAGTACCGTGCGTATTAAGTTTTGCAACTAGTTTGGTATCTGCTAGTGGCCCAGTTTCAGCAGGCAGCCAGGCAGCAGCCCATTTGACCGTTTTCTTTGCTTTTGAGGCCCACAGCACATACGATCGGTACCATACCAGGCCACGATCGACATCTCACAAAAAAAATACCAGGGCACGATTGATGTAGCTAGCAAACCACGATCTGAATCCCAATCGATACCTGGCGCCAGAGTCCAGACATGAGAAAACTAATCGACGCCATCGCGCGTTCGCGAACGAGAGCGACGGCCGCACGCCGTCACATCCAGATCGGTCGGTCACCTCGCTTCGTCGGTCACCCTTCGTGCCGGCGTCTGTTAATTATGTTGCTATGATTGAAAATTTCATTTTAAGAAAATACTAGACTGATGATACTTTTTAAGTAGAACATGAGGTCAGTTTATTATTTTAGTGGTACTTATGGTAGAATTAAGGTCTGATATGTTTCTACATGTTGCTATGTCATGTAAAATTTTCAAATTCCAAAGCCCCTATTTTACATTTTGAACAGGGCCCCCCAATTTCTGGAGACGGCCCTGCCGCCATCGGTACAGTTAGAAGTGGCACATAACCAATGCGTGTCAAAAACGCGCCACTAAGGCTGAAATCGACACGACACTGATAGGCTTTTTCCTACTAGCGAGCGCCGCCACCGCTATGCTTGGCTGGAGACATCGGCGGCAGACGTGGATCATCGAAGGTGGGAAGGGTGGGAACAAGGTGGGCGGGGGAGGCAATAGGCGGGAGAATAAAAATGGATGGGGTGGAAGGGGAAAGTGAAATAGACCGCCGTTGTGCCGCTGACTGGCCGGTCTCGGCAGCACATTAGAATCCAACGTGGCG
Organism: Poa pratensis; assembly: GCA_947311845.1. NCBI lineage: Eukaryota > Viridiplantae > Streptophyta > Magnoliopsida > Poales > Poaceae > Poa > Poa pratensis. The sequence goes on along the minus strand of CAMZMU010000050.1, from coordinate 543,746 downwards.
ACTGTTGCCGCCGTTGCTGGCACTCTTGGTTACCTCCCTACGGCCCGTCCAGCAACTTCACCATTACTGGGAGACCCGGTGGAGACCTTTATTTGTCGGCGCACCGAATACACCTATTGGAAGCTCTCGTCTCGTGTGATAGCACGGTACCCTTGTGGCCCACCTCAGATCCTTGTTCAGGTTGTTATGAGTGAGTAGACTGAGCAAGATTGAGCTTCATTCACATGCTTTGCTGACAAATAAGATGCAGTTTTTTCGCACTTGGCCTTTCAAGGATGACAACAGATTGAGAAATAACAGTTTCTAGTAGCAACAGAAAAGAGCTGATTACCAAATCATTTGATTCTCACACAACTCAATCTGTAACAATCCATAAAATTTTGTGCTAAGACCTCGATATCACTAGTTGCAACTTTTAAGTAAATAAAAAACTTGTGCACTAAACGTATGCGTGTGCATGGAGATGAGTTTATTAGGCTAGGACGTACGGGCGGCACATTGAAGGCGAGTGAGTAGAGATCCTTGTTAAGACCTCAGTGTATGTAATACATGATCCTTGTTCATTTTGTTACGAGTGAGTAGAGATTGAGGTTCATTCACATGCTTTTGCTGATAAATACGATGCACATTTTTTTTCCGCACTTGCCCTTTCGAGGATGACAAAAAGTTGAGAAATAACAGTTTCTAGTAGCAACATAAACGATTTGATTACACAATTTGGAGACAAAACATCTATCACAAATAATTTGATAGTCGCATACCTCAATCTGTAAGAATCCTTAATTCTGTGCTAAGACCTCGATCGATAATACCTGGAGTACTAAATAAGAAGACACTAGCTGCTAGTTGCGACTTTTAATACAGTAGTAACCAAATAAAAACTTGTGCACCAAACGTACGTGCCCTGGCACGGAGATGCGTTTATAGGACGGGCGGCACGTTGAAGGGGAGCGGCACGCCCTTGGCAGCGCCGGCTAGGGTTACGGCGGCGCAGGCCGCGAGCGAGAGGATCTTGGCGTCCATCACCTGGCCGGCGAAGCGCGCGCAGGCGCCGATCTGGTCGCCGTAGATCTCCGAGGCCGTGTACGTGGCCGCCATCGCGGAGTAGAGCAGCGCCGGCACGAGCAGGTCCACCAGCACGAGCGTGATCTCGGCGGCGCTGGGCCCCGCGTCCTCCTCCTCCTCCAGCTCCGTCAACGTCTTGTCGTCGTCCGCTGGAGCAGCGGCGGCGGCGACGGAGATTCTGAGCTGCAGGTAGATTGTCAGGGCCTCGAGGATGGCGGCCGTGATGCTGCAGCCGACGAGGAGCACGAAGGCGCGGAAGCGGGTGTAGGTGAAGGTGACGACGGCGTCGCCGGAGCGTGGGGTGCACTCGCTGGAGACGGCCATGACTATGGCGGAGGCGAGGGCGAGCATGACGACGCAGAGGCGCAGGATGATGGCCAGCGCCAGGGACCCGTTGGGCGGCGGCGGCGGCGGGTCGTCGTCCCGGTGGTGGTACCGCGACGGCCACCAGCGAGGTCCCTCGGGCCCGTGCGGCATCATCGTCGATGGATGGATGGATCGAGTCGGCGCCTGCAAGCAAAGGAAGAAGAAGAAGAAGAGATGTTGCGATCGGCGGCATGGATGGATGGATCTCTATTTATCTACCAGGTCGGTCCGTGCATGCATGGCAGGGTGCCACCAATATGGAAAGCTCACTAAATTATGGGATTTCTATCCATTTTTTGTGACGAGCTAGCGATTCCGTTCCAAGAAAAGAAATCGCTTGTTTTTTTTTTTTGCATTTTCACCACGTATATTCAAACGAAAACCACGTACAAAGTACACAGTAGGAATACAGAACCACAATACGTAGAGGAAAAGGAACCACAAGCAACAAGAACAACAACATCACCGGCGTCGGAGACGAGGACCACCAGCCACCACCTTGCCGCTGTCAGGGATGAATGTGCAAGGTCGGCGCTGCTATACGCCTATACGTACGATAAAACTCGTCCGATACCTGTACGACCCTACGTGGTAGTTTTTTTTTGACGGGTACGTGGTAGGCTGGAAGTGAGCACGGAACTCTGTTTTTTTAGGGCTGCTCTTAGACTCAGATGCCATTTTCCTTTTTGTTTTCCATTATTTTTTTCTTTTCTTGGCCCGAACTCTGTTTCTTGGCCCAAACTCAAACCCAAACTGCTCCTTGGGTCGTTGCCCCGCATGAGGCAAAGCTCGCTACTAGCCTACACGTAGGATCGTACGGGTTTGGACAAGTTTTGTCGTACGTATAGCAATTTCGATTGTCCGTATCGATATGTTAGTTTGTGATTGACATGCATTTTGTTTTATGAACTACTCCCTCCGTTCCAAATTAATTGACTTGGTTTTGTCCAAATATAAATGTATCTATACTTGTTTAATGTCTAGATACATCCATGGGTAACAAAATGTGTGTCAATTAAATCCAAACGGAGGGAGTAGTACCTAAACATATGCACAATGTGGGTGGAGTTGGGAACGTCTGATGTTTATTAGAGCTAAATGTTCATATTGCATCATTTTCCATATCATCACAAGTCTATTAGTTCACCTTCATAAACAAAGTCAAGGTTGATTTTTTTAATAGTTTTTCACTATCACAAACTAATTGCGTGCGTTCATAGGGGTGTCTATACGTGCGTGTTTGTGAGCGTCACTGTGTTTCTCAAAAAAAAAAAACTAATTCGAGCACACTTTTTTGAGCGGAGCCCGAAAACGTGACTCTGCAAAAAACAAAATACCTCTATTGGCCCTAGAGGAAGGATGAATAATTTTATCCTATGCATAGTATGAAATGAAGAGTATAGTCTATAGAGTGGTTATACCTTCAGAATATGGGTACAAATTTGTTGGTAAGTTGTGATTGTAGGAAAAAAACCAGTGGCTCAAATATACGGAAAGGGCACAAAATCCTGGGCACCAGCTTCTAGAACCATGTGATTGATCATCGGTCCATGCTATGTACAAGTTTTCAGAACAATGTGATTGATCGTCGGTCAGTTTTCGTTCCATTTTTTGTGCATATACACTCCAAGAAATATTGAAAAACCAAATCCAAAGAATATTGCTTCCTTGTGACGTTTCTTATTCTGAAATTGGTAAGAATAATGCCCTTATTTTTTAGACGATAATGATGTCCTTATGTGCCTATAAAAAGAGTAAAAACAATGTTTCGGCTTTAGCCTTCGTCAAGTGGCGTGGCATTCTATTGGCCCGCCACTCGTGGCATTCTATCTGCGGCCTCCGTCGCCCAAGATCGACGAGGGTTGTAGCTCCTCTGCCGTTCCCAGCCCCCGTCGTCTTGCCCCCTGTAAACAGGCAATACATTATTTACCCTGCACCAGAATCAATATTATTCTGACTTGAAACCCGTACTAATTATATGTATATCATTTAAACAGGGACGTCGGATACAAGGATGTTGAAGAAATGAATGTTCACAACTCGTGGAATATGACGGCCAAGGTTGAAGAGACAAGAAGTCGAAATACAGTCTACCGTGCTGTCCTCACTGATCTATCTGTAAGGCAACCACTCTGATTCTAAGTTTAATATTTTTTATAACAATGCAAGATTTAATTAATCTTAGCATTTTTTATGGGGTGATAGAATTTAAGCAATAGCTGTAAGACAGCATACAACTCATTTCAATGAGATGAAGACCAGCAATGTCTACTATTTCAAGTGTGTGGGGTTGAAAGACGTCCTACTATTCTGAGATGTGAATTTTGAATCTTCTTTTATCACGTCTTATGTTTTACCTCCTGTGTAATGGACAAAATGTTATAATGGTTTTAATGGTTTGTTTGGCTCCAACATGTCATAAGGTTTGCTTGTTAGCGTTAACCTAGCTCATTGGATAATACTACGCCTTGTAATAATTCTCCCAGTAGCATGATTATGTATAATAATGAAGATGGGGTACACGATATACATGTACCTTCGGATCAAGGAATATGATTTCTGTGATACTTGATGCTTCAAGCATGTATCTCACCAAAGCTGTAGGAACCAACCTGCGAAAATATCTGCAATGCCTGTAGAAAATAATGCCAGTAAATAAAATCATAGTAGTAAAGAAAATAATGCCAGTAAATTATGTTCCAGCCGTACTATTTTCCCAATCACCTTTCAATTAACCATCAATGTGCAGTTTTTTCGCCCTTCGCTTAAGCCTTCTCAATAATTATCAACTTTGATTGCCCCTCCTACGGATCGCCATTAATTATTAACCCAATATTTTAGCTATTCATGGTTTAATCACCATAATTATTATATCCCTCAGTTTTGATGCCATTCTATTATACAACAAAAATGCATAGTCTGAACTTGACACAAAAACAAATTAATACCATTAGAAATATATCATGTGACGAGCGAGTAGGCCAGTAACCATAGACATAAAACAGACTTGCAAGTGAACAAGAAAATTGCACTAAATGGGTCAAAACTGAGGCTAGATGGAATGTATGAACATTGATGATTATTATGTCTACATCTTTGTTTTAATTAATAGGAAGAAAAATAAACATTCCATACAGGATGAGCTATGTCCACTCTCAGATTATCTATAGGCTTATTCTCCATTATAATGCGCTCTAACTCCTTAGTAATAGGCAAAACAAGCTGAACCCTTCCAACAGCGAATGTGACTGATTAATCGGCGCATATATGTACCTCTGAAATTGGGGCGCTGGGATTAATCACCTTCCTTATAAATAGACATAAGAATTTCCGTAGTCACCTTCCAAAAACACGGATTGTGCCATGAGATCAAATCGGAGATTACGCCTACACTCGCGATTACTTTCCTATCCAAGCCCTCTGCACCAGGAAACCTTGCCCAAATTACATTCTACGCCTCTGAGGCTGCGACCCAATCAGCAGGGCGAGCACACCACAGCCTATGCAAAGAGCCCGTCGACATATCGATTTTGTCTGGTAAGTTTTATTTTTCTTTCAATAGTACTATTTTTTGAAATTAAGGAAAACTTATTACTGAATGATCCACGGTCATCGAAAATTACAGGGATAATAAAAGGGGGAGGATCATCAAACCAAAACTCCCGGACCCCTGAGGCAAGCAAGCGAATGTGCGGATTCATTTGCTTCAATAGTATAAGTTTGATTTGGTCTGGTATCGATATGATCTGGTAAGGGAGATCACCAAAGGCCCAAGCAGATTGAGAGATGTGACCTCGCATGTAATAAGAGGATAGGTTTAAAAAAATACAATGGACTATTAGGGGATGAAGAGCATTACCAAGCTTGTTCCTAACCAGCTTTACGGGCACAATGCCTTGACTTAGGAATCAACTCAATAATTACAACGTAAGTCATATTAAAGATAAAAGTTGTTATCCGGCGAATGTTCCGTGGCAGTGAACAACAACAAGACAAAAACAGCCTGATCATTCGGACAGTAATTTATGTATAACATAAGAAGATTAAAAACTAGATGGCTGTGTGCATCACTCGATGCAGAGGCCGGGGATCCGCACCCCCTTTTCTAAAAAATAAAATAAAATAAAATAAGAAGATTAAAAACGATACCTTGACTACTATTTGTCATCCTTTTTTTGAATAGTTGCTTCTTCCCGCATTCTTTTACTACCATCCCCTCCTTGACACCATCGATATTGACAACATGAAAAATGAGACAACAGCAAAACCACAGAGCCTGAAAAAAATAAGTACCATCAGAAATAAGTAGTCTGTTGCAAAGGCTTAACTTGAATTTCCATGTGATGGGCAATTAGGCCAGTAACCATAGACGTAAAACAGACTTGCAAGGGAACAAGAAATTTATCAATAATATATTGCACTAAATGTGTCAGAAATGAGCCTATATGGAATGCACAAAAAAAATAGTACTATTGACTGTTTATTCTGCACCAACTGGTTGTTATTTGTGATGGAACAAACAAACATGTAAGAAAATGTTAAAATTTGAATTACCTAAACAGAAATTTGAGTCTTCCTTTGTGAGTCCGTTGGCAGCTCGTTGCTACATTTTTCTTTGATTTACCATAGCCATCTCACTAACCCATGTAATCATAATTCTTCAAGCATGTTCCTTCAGCACGTCCTCTATCACGATATAAGTAATACAAGAAAACACCAATATTAATCTTTATAATCACTCTATTTTGTGACTGCAGGTATAAATATCATCAAGCAGCTAAAGGATCTATAGTTTACTTTTCTGTAACATTGAACGCCTAACCTTGAACTATGCAAACAGTACAGTCGGGAAAAACACTACGTGGCAGGAAGCTGCAAGCCTTTTATCACCTCTCCATTCATCAGAGCATTAAGCCTCTGGTAATCTGCAATTGGATCAATACATTATACATGCTTTAATAGCTGGAAAAAGAAGATTTGACCACCCAGAGAAATTCATTGGCAGCAGGGACAGGAAGGAGCATACCTTGGGGATTAGACATGGTGACTTGGTGAGCCGGTCCAACTCGAGCTGGTACAAGCAGCTGCATGCTTCCAGGATCCATCGCCGGAGCCGGGAGTCTAACCACCGCTAACCCCACTCAACCTCTCCTCCCGCTTCACGCGTCACCATCCCGCAAGACAAGTTGGGCCTCCGGTAACCAGCTTCCAGGAACTGGCCGGCGGCGGAGTAACAGAGCCGTGGTTGCGCTCGTCCAGGTCGAGGCTCCATGACTTTGACCCTGCTCGATGCGGCGGAGCAGCAAGATGGGCTGGGGCTTGAGGCCAGAGGGATGGGAGCACGGTGAGATGTCTCGCAGGAATGGGATGGGTAGAGGCTCGCGGAAAGGGAGCGGCCAGCAGTCTCGCCGGGCGACTCATCTTCCTCTCCTTCAGTTCTTCTCCAGCTCGTGTTTAGACAGGGGATGGATACGGGAAGGGGAAAGTGAAGGGGATACGATCATACGACTATGGACGGAACTATATTTTTATGTCAGCGTTTTTTTTAAAGGAAAATCGAGAGCTGAGCGATGCGGGAGGCAGAGCCGCTCGATGCCGTCCATGCGTGCAGTCGCACGCCTAGGCGACAGGCAAGCCGCGTCCCGTGTCTACATGTGGATGTACTGAGGCTAACGATTTCCGTATGCCACCTCTTCTCATGCGTCCTTTTTTTATACTGAATTTGGAATAGCTTCTGGAGTAAAGAGACTGAATTAGTCCACTACAATTTTTTGTGCTTTTACGGTTGAAGGAGAGTCGTACAGTGTGAATTTGGAATGGCTGTCTCACGTAATTATATACAAGTAATAGTAATACCAAAGACAACTAAATTATAATCGTTTACAGAGAGAGTTTTAGCTAATGCAGATGTGCTCATTTCATTGATAATCTTGTTTGTGGCCTCTAGACTGGTGCATCGTGCGTTTACAATTGACGGACCCACCATCACGGGTAACTAATAATAATTCACACTCCCGTAGCAACGCACGGACATTTTACTATCTCTATCTCTACTAGCTAATTGTCCGTGCGTTGCAACGGGAGAGAAACAAAATATTCTCATGAAGTCGCGTAAAGTAGGTTCTCATTGGTGTAGGAGGAGACAAAAAATGACCAAACCAAAAAATATGGTTGATAGTTGGTACAAAAATATGATTTCAGTATCACAATTTGTTCCTTTCGTTTCCCTCCAAAACCGAGATCACAGATGAATTTGGATAACTATTACTGAGATTTTGTCAGGCCGACCCAGTCCACACGCAATCAAACATGTTCACAATCAAACTGCCAAGGTTATAGAGACCCGGAGAATGCACTCTTACATTACATTCCTTTGATCATTACGGACTGGCATTGCCATGAATCCTAAATTCAAATTTGAGTTTATTGCTTTCCACTCGCTATCTCCTATGTCGTCTGTACTATAAGTGCACGACACTTCGCGCCTGCATTCCCGCACCCTCCATTACACCCATTTGTAACGCTCTTTCGAACTATAGTAACAGCCTGCTTTCAGTTCTGCACCAAGCGGTCATAGCATCGTCATCCTCCTGCATGCTTACGAGTTAGGAACTATTAAGCGGAGGAAAATAATTGTCTTCTATGTACAAAATTGCAAATATAGGAGATAAGAAATACAGAGACAAAAAAATAGTAGAAGAAGAAGTCAATTCAAGGAGGCAAGGCAAAATTACAACTAACAAATAGCCTAGCAAAGGGCATATGAAATTTAACAAATTATGCAGCTATATATACCTTTTATGCAGATTTTATGTGCTTCCAATCGGAAGTGAAATCATGTTTGTAACTTTGTATCAACACCCAAAGCAAAAGATAAGATCTAGTTAGCTAAATGCCAGTTCAGATGGGAAGTTCCTACCTCGTGAAACTGAATAGTGCATCAAGCATTGTATGCATCAGTCCAGACTCCTGAGGGAAAATAAATAACGTTTTATTAAAGATAAGATTCCCCCATAAAATGTAATATTCTAGAGTGCATTATATTCATGCAAGACAACTGTTGGTTGAAAGCCTGAAAGTGTAAAATCTCTGAAAATCACACAGATGAACAGATCACCTAACTAACCTCCCTCGTGGCCACGAGCCACCACTAACAAATTACCACGACGACCCTCTAATGTCGGTGGCACCAGCTACTTATACCTCTGCCCCAGCGCCGGCTCCCTCTCACCATGGTCCATATCCATGGCCACAATACCGCGTGGTGGTCGAGATGTGGCTGCCAAGAAGCTACCGGTAGAAGAGAAATGAGCATGTAAATATTCGGGTCATGCTTTTCTGAAAAAAGAGCTATTGTGTATAAGATGGGAAATATTGTACGGAGCTTAGAGGACACTCTAAACAACATTTTAGTACGAAAAATTCTATAACTCATTCATACCTTTAGATACATTCTATAAGTTCATATTTCTTCAAGAGTACATGCATAACTGAGTTGTAAAACAAATTGCTCGAGCCTAAATTGCTTGAGAAGTCATAGCTTAATATCATAGAACTAATTGTGGCCTCGCTTTTCCCTACTATTTCATACCGTCCATCAACCTGCACCACAAAAATCAAGCTGAATCAAAATGAAATAACATGTAACTAACAGGGCCTGAATGTCATGCCCTGCTTGGGGGACAAGTGTTCAAGGTTTACAGGTTGTTAGATCATACTCCCTCTCTTCCTTGATATAAGGTGTCTAAACTTTTGAGAAAAATTTCAAAATATAAGGTGTATTGCAATTTATGGATAATTTTACCCATCAAAAAACAAGTCAGAATCCGGAACGGAGGAATTTGGCGGATTGTTTTCAGTTTGTGGCTAATAGGGACTCACTTCTCTCGTTTTTTTGCAGTAGAAAATTAGTACATCGCATGCAAAATACTGGCATCTTAATATCCGTGCCAAAACCTTAGACGCCTTATATCAAGGAACGGAGGGAGTAGAAAAGACACAAAACACACGGTCTAGCCCGTGGAAACAACCCTAGGACAATAAGCTTCTAACTTGTCTATACAACTCGATGTCCGATGGAATGCCATCTAAGGAACCGCTTGCAGTGTAGAACATATGCCATCCAAGGAGATGCGTGACCCAGCAGTTAAACAAAATGAAACTAATCTAATGTCTGAATCATATGCACTGCAGCAAGAAAACCATGCCATCCAAGGGAAACCAATCAAACAAATAACTCACACAGATCTTGGTCGCAAACGGATATGATGGGTCCTGCTAGCTGCATACGTTGCGTCTCCCTTGGAATCAATGGACGCAGACGTAAATTCAGTGGAGTTCTATTTCTGAACGCGATAATTGTTTGTCCGAGGAAGACTTGGCGGCGGAGGAATATCCGGGGTTGGGAGAGGAAAATGGGGACCTCAATTCCAGCGGCCGGAGGTGGTGACCTCGCCGTAGGCCGCTGCGAAATCGGGGGATTACCTGTAATCGTGAACTTGGTGAGGTCCTTCTTCCTGTTCATGTCGCCGCTGCGGGGCAGAGCGACCACTGAGGAGTTGGTGGTGATTGCGCGGGCGGCGTGGCGGCGTTAGGGGCTTCGTCGGCTACAGTGGTGACGTGGCAGCGTTGGGGTCCCAGCTTTTGAGGGCATAGGTGGCACTGCAACATCAGTAGAAGGGTCGGGGCAGGATCTTGGACGCGCTGATGGCGGGCGACGACGCTAGAGGGGGTGTGGTTTTCGGGAGATAATTACGGTATGTTGTGGTAGGCTGGGAGCGATGAACGTAACGCGACGACATGACGCGAGGGAGTGAGGCCGAAAACCGGCATATAAATAATTAGTGGCTTATTATTATTGGTTTGTGAGACAGTATTGGTAGGTTTCGCTCCATGCAATCTTACGTTGATTGGAATTGATCATGTAATTAGTGACATTTAATAATTACAGACAGTTTTGGTAGGTTTCGCTCCATGCAATCCTTTGATTGACCTGTACATTTTAATGCTGATTGGCTAGATTAGGGAGATTTGACTGACGCGTGTAATAATTGTTGATTGATGCATTACCGTAAAGAGTTTCCTTAGCGAGATTTGATTTGGCCGGAGCGGGAAAAAAAATCGTGAGACTTGACGAAGGAAACATGCGTGGAGAAAAAAAACAAAGCGAGAGGCTTGACGAAGGGACACTTCATGCTTTTTAGATAGTATATAATATATATATTTATATATATCTCTACTATATAATCCAGCTTAACGACTGGTACGCGTACGTCGTGCGCCGTGGTCGTTTTGCATTTTAGTCCTCCCGTTTATGTGAAATTCAGCCGCAGTCCACGAACAGGGGCCAAATTGCAAAAATCGAAGGGAACTTTCCTCGTCGAGCACCATCCACCAAGCCATCCGCTCCTGATCCCTTCCACCCCCGCCTTCGCCCCCGTTCGCCGGCGCCGCCCTACTCTCCCCTGTGTCCCGCGGATCGGGCGAGACATTCTTCTCTGGCTGGATCCCCGGCGCGCCACGGCTGCGGCCTGCTCTGGTCTCGTCCGTCGCCCACCTCCCGCCGTGCCCATGGCCTCCACCACCGCACAGCCCGCCTCGGATCTATGGTGGGAGGAGAGATGAGGACATGGAGAAGAGATGGGGGGCGGTGGTAGGAGCTCGGTCACAGGGACGGGAATGGGATGATACGGGGAGGAGAGATGGAGTGGGCTCGGTGGAGCATAGACATGGGGATAGGGACGGGAGGAGCACGGCTTGGTGCTGCGCACTCGGGCCGCGACGAGGGGCGCGTAGGCGCGCGGGGCAGCCGACGGGAGAGCAGCGGAAACTGAATCTTCAACGATTCAGTATGGAATCAGTGTATTGATGGATAGCTTGTGTGATCCGCCTCTGTTCGTTGGCATTAATCGGTACAGTCTTGAGCGTTGGACCCTTGAGAGTCCCCAATTCTAACGGTGCAGTGCTCTTGCTCTTCAAAAGGATTCAACTGGTTCGGATATTGAGGTATTGTTTGCATTTTTTTGTTTACCGAACAAGCATTTTCTTAACTGTAATTCTGAGATTATTTGATGCAAAACGTACTATTGTAGCTGGCAGAAATATCGATTAGACATGCCCCGGTTAGCTCCTGAAGAAGAGTTTCTATTGTGGGTAAATTCGCGTTTATGTCTCCGCACGCACATACGGCACCCAACGCCGCCGCAGGCGCGCCTTCACGTATCCTCTTGTCTGCCACCTCCTCTCAAGAACACTGATGTCACCAGCGACGAACGAAGCCGGCCATGTGATTCTTTTTCTCGGCCCCCATATCGTCCCGATGCTCTTCCCTGCTACGTACATCTCTATGGCAGCAAAATATTGAGTCAATATACTACTATGACAATTAGTAGTAGCAAGAGGCCCCCTCCTACAAAGACAACAAGAGCTGAAGCCTGAAGGTGATTCCATCAAATTCAGTTTCTTATACCTTCTTTCAGTTTCTAATTCAAGAATAGATGATTTTGGATTCATATGATGCAAAGTTGCAAACTGGGGATTCCTACTTCATGGAGATACTGATCCAATGTTCATATGATGCAAAGTTCCTCATGTGAGGTAGTTACCAGAATCAATTTATGGTACATACTGCTAACTAGCCTTCGCATGGTTGTTTTATTTATTGAGCTTGCCAACACTGAATGAAGTTTGCTGGCATTTTTTATTGTTTTCTGAAATATCTTCCTCGCAATACACGTACTGAACTTCGCCCTCTTATATGTAGAATAGAGGGACATCAAACTCAAGAGGAAGTACAGAAGAGAAATATCAAGGATTAACTTGAGAAACAAGAGGTTGGACACTGCTACAGGTGAATGTGCAGCACCAATGTCGCGATGACGCTGCTGTTGGCCAGCCGTGGCTGCAGCACGGCAAGCCTGTGCCTCGTGTACTGCGGTGGAAGTCCGGTGGCCAGGACAAACTTCTGAATTTCACGGAATTACTTTATGACCATGGATGCGTATATGCACAAAATTGTTGCGTTTCTAGAATTCCTCATAACGCAAGTAATCGCATGTCTAGAAACCACATGCCGTGTCCATATGTGAATGGAAATCACATATCATCATGTTCAACAAACATTTATGAAATTAGAAATAATTGTGTCTATATTTTCGGTCTCTCTACATAGGTAATCGGTGGACAACAGTTGATAGACTTTGGGGCAAAATTTAGGCCATTGTTGCATATTTTCATTTACTTTTTCTCCCGTTGCAACGCACGGGCATTTAGCTAGTAAGATATAAGATAAGATATAAGACTTACCTTAAAAAAGAATTTGGTTCCGTCGACCGTAAGCAGAGTGTTTTCGTCCGACTTTCGCCCGACGCCCTCGCGAAACACTTCGTCAAATCCCCTCGTGAAACACGTCGTCCTTCGTCGCGCCTCGACAAAAAAAGAGGTAAAACTGCGCAGGTACCGTGATCCTCGCGCCTCCGAAATTATCGCCTCCAAAAATCAGGTCATAATCCCCGGGTGCCACAATCCTCGTCTCTGAGAATTATAGCGACTCTAAATCCAATCAGCCATGCAGACCTCGCATGATCGTCACTTCGGCTGCACCGCAGCCCTCTCGGCGAAGTTGACACCACCAGGCAATGGCTCTCGTCGACGCTGAGCCAGACGCAGCGATACGCGGCGGGGTGCGCTCCTCGCGCTCGCGCTCTGACAGGAGAAGATCCACCACCACGTCCTCTTCAGCTCAGCGTCGTCGTCTCCAACACCGACCCCGACGGTCGCGACCTCTGGACCCACTGCGTTCTCAGTCACTGTATCTCCTGATCCGGCGTGACATGCTTTCTCAGTTACCTCGAGATCGAGCCAGGCATGCATGGCCGTGCGTACAGTACAGCAGACGGCGACGACCTCCGATCCCAAGCACCACATTGGATCCGTACGCGCCAACATCACCGCAACACACCGGCCCGTTGATCCCGCTGGTGCACGTTTGGAACAACGCGCCTTCGACTACTCCTCGTCCTCCTCCGTCTCCGTCTGGCATGTGCATGCCACCCCCGTTCGCACCAGGGACAACAACGAGAATCTCAGGCACAACATGGTTGTTGTACAACGGTAATGGCTACTATCCTGCTATTCAAGCTCTTGCTTCAGGTCTTGACATTCACCAAAGCAAAGGTGTATTATTGATGAATTCTTATGTATGTGAATTGATGAATTCCAGATAATCGTAGTGGTAAGAACATTTACATTTATTCTCTTTTGTTTTTCAAATGAAGTTCTTGTCTGTTTAGATTGATTAGATTGTACTCTTATTTGAACGAACCATATATAATTGTTTTGAAGTTATGTTGCAGGCCAACTCAGTTTTGGAGGTTTAAATTTGGTTCCCATTGTAGTGTTTCGTGCGACAGTTCTGGTATCCACTATTAAATCATGAAGGAATGATATTTGTAGGGTGATTGAGGTACGATCAATTTCATGTGTTTGGAGTTTGGACTCGGCTATCCTGTGTAGCGATATAGTCTTATAGACAGGTTTCAGTCCATAATGGAATCTGCTGTGGAATTTCTTACGGTGTGTGTTTATTGGATAGGAAGGAAAAGGAAGAGGCAGACGTCCAGCACCAGGAGCAGCCTCACAGAGAAGGGAGATGCAGGTACCGGTCGTTGGGATTTTAGAAGCAGAATTGTTGTGCAGCTAAAGGCCAGGCATATCCACATAGATATTCTATTCTGGAACACTGTATTTTCTGAAGTAATGTTTGTCCGCTTGCTACTTATATCGTGTTTGCTTTGTGATTGTTCATCAGAGGCATAATCACAGGCTCACCAGACGATTACCCAAATTTGGGGCTTAATATCATGAGGCTGCTGAATGAGATCCGCACCGAGCTGGAACTTCTTCCTCTCAGAGCCCTGGACCATCTTTGCATCAGATGTGCAGTGGATCTTGAGAAAGCCTTTTGTGGAAGGGACCTACAACCGATGGATCAATGATCGAAAAGCTGTGCCACATGCGACATACCTCTACTTCATGGACCTTCTTGCTGGCATTTGAATAGTTTAGGGGTAGCTTGTTAAGAGGCATGAGTACAATCAATTTGCAGCTACTCTACTCTACTGATCAAACCATATACTCCTGTGGATTGATTATCAACGCTACCACTCCAGTTTTGGGATGTTGATTAGTGTGTTATTTTTCTGTAAGGGAAGAGATGGAGCATGATGTTGAGAAGGACGAATATGAGGAAGATAGGGATAGCGCACAAGTGACATTACATGGTTTGGGATGGTTGTATTATTCGCTCAACAGTTTGTCGATTCAGGTGTGTGCTTAGTAAATCATGCAGTGTGCATTTGTAAATAAACTAATGACAAATTTCAACCGGGTTCTCATAATTGTGATGATCTAATACTTGCAAATAAGCTTATGGTTGCACTACATATTCATTTGTAATGGGGATATTTGGTTCTTGCTTTTTAAAGGAACCGGCCAGTTAACATTTTTAAAACGCCAAAATTTGTGAAAAAATCGAAGAACTGAACTGTTCGATTCAGTTACACCGAAGACCCACACATATAGAAAGCGGGCCGAGTGTTTTCACCTAGGAACATGCGAAAGATGCTACACGAGACAGTGCCATGCCAAAAAGTGCCACACGGCGGGACGATAACTGCTAAGAAAAAACTTTAGTGCTAACATGATCTGACGGGTAACCCTAATTGTTGACTATAGCAATGTTCCAGTCAAGAATGTTTTGTACCATTCAAGAAAGCTATTTTTGAGTATTGAATTGATAGCTAAAAAATATTCAATAGAAATCACCCCGTAGCAACGCACGGGCATATTTTCTAGTCTATCTAAAGGGAACAATTTGTTCCTTCGTCAAGCCTCCCAGCCTTTCGTCAACACGGTTTTTTACCGCTACGGTTTTTCTCCCGCACGGGTTTTTCCCGCTCCATTTTTTCCCACCACATCAATGCCAAATCAATTCTCCGTACGGTTTTGCTCCATCAATCAGCATTAAAACACCAAATATTCTTTAACTATTCCAAAGTTAACAAAGCGTACAGTCAAACAAAGAATTGCATGGAGCAAAACCTACCAAAACTGGATTACATGACACTAATTATTTGTACGCCGGTTCTTTTCCAATCCCACCACATCAATGCCAAATCAAATCTCGGTATGATTTTGCTCCATCAATCAGCATTAAAACGCCAATTATTCAAAAGTTAACAAAGCGTACAGTCAAATAAATGATTGCACGCTGCTACTTTTCAAAATTAACTAACTGAGCTTGATGATAAATATTTCACGTATCATGCTGTTTTAATTCATCATGCTTTTCTTATCTCATGATACAATCATATACAGTTAAGTCCAGACACGCGGATAAGATCAATCACCATTAGTTACGCCATGAACAAGACCATCATCATCTACCTTAATTGCCCAACATCACGCATATAAGATCAATCACCATTATTTACGCCATGAATTTGACCTGATTTATTGCCTTTAATAAGCAGTTAAAATTTGGTCCATAATTTTACGATATTAATTACATCTTCCATGCAATCGGATTTATTACCTTGACTAACAATTTAGAATCAATCACCGTCATTTACGTTACACCTTCCATGTGAAGGGATTTATTTCCTCGTGTAACCGGTTAATCTAGCACGTAATAGAACTATAGAACGCTCGGCCCGACGCCTATAAATGCGGGCACGCATGGAGGCCGGAGCAGAGCACGAGTCGAGTAGTCCCCGTCTCTCCTCTCCCACCGCCGCGCCGCCCACAACCGCTTCCTTCACGTCCTCAGCCGCAGCTCCCATCCTCCTCCTCATCTTCATCCATCCCCAAATGGAGCCGAACAAGTCCTCCGCCCAGCCCCGCGCGGCAGCGACCAACATGTCACCTCCCCGCGCCGTTGCCGCCGCCGGAGTTGAGTCGCCGTTCAGCAGCCTGTTCCACCCGGTACCCGATGCCTTTTGCCTGTTGGGCGTTATGCCTCTGCCTGATCCTTTTGCTTAGGCGGGGCTATTTTGTGGGTGTATTGATGACGATGATGACGCGCGGATGGTTTTCCTCGTGTTACTAGATCAGATTTGCCTGTTTATCCGTCCATTGTTCAAGACTTCAGGCCCTAATTTAGTTTCTTATATGTCCCTAGCTTTCTAACTGAATATGCGAGAATTTGCTAGATATTTAGTCTAGATACACTACGGGACTGGAAAATTATGCCGAGCGTTCCTGGCATACATATATGCCGAGCGTCCCGCTCGGCAAACAACCCTCGGCATACACCTGGTCGGCATACAAGCACAAAACGCTCAGCAAACAGAAACGCTCGGCAAATAACACATATGCCGAGCGTCCATCGTGCCCGTCGGCAAAATAACACTCGGCAAACAACTTGACGGAAACGTCCATCTGACGGCGCGTAGACCTTTTGCCGAGCGCCAGAAACGCTCGGCATAAATGTATAGGACGCTCGGCATACGTCCAGTCGTAGTTGCCCTGCTTCCGCCACGTGTGCGACGTATGCCGAGCGTTTACCGTCGGCATATACGTACAGCTATGCCGAGCGTGATGGGTGCTATATGCCGAGCGTCCTACCGGTCGGCATCTGATGCGTCCAAGCCGTGCCCTGCCATCCACATGGCACGGGTATGCCGAGCGTTCATGCTCGGCATACAATCTCGGCATATAACTTAGTTCATTCTTGTTGCCGAGCGTTACCCCTCGGCATATATTGTCGGCATATAACTTAGGGCATGCTATACGCTCGGCATATAGTTGAAGGTTTTGTTTTTTTTATTTCGTTTTACGGCATCCCTGCACAATTAAAAATAGCACAGCAGTATATATTTCACAGAACTGATTATTTCACAGGCAGTTGACATTAAATAACACAGAAATCATACATCAAACTGTTACAACATATCCATCTCATCAAATCCATGATGAATACCACAAAGTGACACTAGTAGAGCTTAGTTAACTACAGATTCACATCAAGCACATAGGCAGACACAAATGTCCACTAACACCAACACCAAGCACATGCAGCTGAACCCTACATGTTTGGAGGAGCACTGGTCGAGGCTGGGGTGCTAGGGGTAGCAGGGCTCCTTGAACCAGGAGTAGAGCCGTCAGCAGTAGTAGGGCCGTCATTGCCAAGGAAAAGTTGATTGGAGGCACCTGAACCCTGCATGTTTTCGCAAGAGTTAGTTCCATTGCTTGCAAAAATGCAGCTGTTAGTTGCATTGCCTGAATTTGGACTCAATGCATGGAAAAATGCAGCTGTTAGTTGCATTGCCTGAATTTGGACTCAATGCATGGAAAAATGCAGCTGTTAGTTGCTTGGAAAAATGCAGCTGTTAGTTGAAGTTGGGCAGAGCACTAACCGGACTGCCTGAAGCATTTGCATTTCCCATCAGTGCAGGCTGTGAAAACGTCACAGGTGGCGGTAGCGGTGGCGGCGCCCACACTGGCATCGGAGTGCCTTGAGTAAAATGGGAGTTCATGGCCTGCAAATTAGACAGACAAGTGTTAAGTAGTGAAGTAGAGAGTTTTCTCTTGGTTATAATGGGCAAGAATCAGTATAGTGAAGAACTAACCATCTGGTAATTGTTGTTGTACTGCTGGTAGGCTGCCTGCTGCTTCATGTTTGTCTCATAGGCCTCTTTCAGAGCATCATAGGCATCACGCTGCCTAAACACCTCGGCCTACAATATCATGTAGTTAATTAGGAAACCTCTAGAATGACCATGTTCCCAGCTATGAAAGAACATAAGACCACCATAGGATGAAAAAGGAGAAATTTTGGAAACCTCTAGAATGGCCATGTTCGATCTAGGCTGTGCACGAGTGTTGGTACTAGGAGATCCGCTTGTGCAGTCATTGACTTGCGAGAGAGAGGGCATGTCCTCGAGCTCGCCATCCATCATCAGGTGGCGGCCATGTTTCTTGCCATGTCCTGCTCGTACTACTGCAACCTTATCAATATCTTCTGCAAAGGGATCAGCGTCATCACCCTTTCTCTTCTTGAACTCTGTGGTGTACTTGTCCAACTTGGTCGCAACTCCGTCGAAGAAGACCTCTGGGTTCTTCTTTGGCTTACGGCCAAGTGACCATGCTGTAAGTTGTGAGACTGGTTCTCCCCGTTCACGCTCCTGCAACACAAAAAATGTCAGGAATTAGTTTAACAAATGCAGAAGCTAAATGTTGCAGGTTATAGCAGGAATTCCAGGTGCATGATGGGAAATCTAAACCAAGTATATATACCACTTTTTCCTTGAAACGACCATCGCTCAGGCTGCCTTGGCGGTGTGTACCGGCATTGCCGCGATTCGCTGCACAGACACTGCTCACAGCTTTGAACTGAGGATCTAACCACCTATCCACCAACGCCGCCCATCCGTCCGACCGTCCGGAGCACCAACCAGGAATCACCTAAATAGACAACAATGCATTTCAAGCAGGCAAAACATAGCATTTGAATAAACATAACATGTGAACATATACAAATTTAGCACAACCAAGAAATAAAACATACTTACATCTAGGTAATTCTGCCTTGTCAATACAGGTTTTTCTTCCTTGATTTGTACTTTCGTCATCTTTTTGTGGAGCTTCTCCCCGTAGAAGTGCGATATGGCCGTGAAGCGCACCTCATAGGGCATCTGCTGGAGAAGCTTCTTCGCTGCTGCCAACAAATTCTTGTCTGCCTTAGCCTTTTTCTCTGGTGCAACTCTAAAGTAATCCTACAATGATGCATAAAACCAAAATGGAAGAAGAAATGAGTTAAATAATGGTGTCAATGCTACAATGATGCATAAAAGCAGTGAGTTAAATAATGGTGCCACTCTATAGTAATGCTAGCTACTGGTCTACTTACCCAAAAACGAGTGAGCACGGCATTGGCCTTAGTCCCGTAGTCATCATCTGTCTTGGCTTCATAGTGGTGCCACTTGAGTGCTAGCTCATCTTGGTCATTGATTTTCACCAAGCCTGGCCAATATGTCTTAAGCAACACTCCAACAATCCCATTTGGCGACCGGCGCTTGACACCATCAACATATTTCCAATTGCTACAAAAAAGATGTTAGTATTAGGCTCAGACCATCAACAAGTTAACATGATCAAATTAGGCCATTTACTTATTCTTATTAGGCTCAATGAAGATCTTCTCCTCCTCAGTAGCTGGTCTTTTGTCAGGGACAAATGATTCTCCACGCAACCACACCGCACCCTCACCATCGTCACCCTCCCCCATTGCCTCCTCCTCCTCACCCTCAGCCTCCTCACCCTCAGCCTCCTCATACTCATCCTCACCCTGCTCCATCTCTATGCCCTCCTGCCTCTCCTCATGCAGCACCAACTCCCTGTGCACATCTCTATCCATCTGAACCTCCTCATTGTTCTCCTCAGCCTCCTCCTCCTCAGCCACAGTGCCATTGGCTGAGGGTACAGTACTAGACGAGGGTGTCGCAGCTCGGGCTCCAGCTCGGCCCCTGCCACGCCCTGCAGCTCTAGGAGGTCTCCCTACCTGCGGCTGCTGCAACCGAGCTCGGCCTCGGCCGCGGCTGGCTGTCGCCGCCGCCTGTCGGGAGGGCACATCATCCTCAGCTAGGCGTAATCTAGGTTGAACCACTCTTCCACTTCTGACCGTCACCGTCGTCTTCGTCACCGGAAACACCTTACTAATAGTATTGCTTGTTGTATTCTTGCTCATGGTTCAATCACCTGCATCAAGAAAGAATAAACAATTAGTAAGGATAATATATTTTGATGCAAAGGAAGGAAGTGTAATAACAAAAAAATAAAGATGCAATGATATAAAATAAAAGATGCAATGATATAAAATAAAAGATGCAATGATATATCATAAACATACTGTCAGGACACTAGTGCTATTTGGCAATATAGAAACCTAACAGACTGAAGCATACTAACCAAAAATATCATCATCAAAGTCAGAATCGATTTCATCCTCATCGTCACTATCACGCGTGTATAAAGGTTGATCCGGAATGACGATTTCATCCTCATCGTCATCGTCTAGATGTAACTTGCCAAGCATATCTAGGTCTTTTAGATTCACAACTGTCTCACCATCATTTTGTGCATCCTCACCAACAGCATCAAGACCATTGAGAGATATATCAAATACCCCATTAAGCTCTTGCTCTTGATAGAACTCTCCCTCATATGTGTTGGGGTTTATGTTGTTGTAATCATCATCATTTGGCACTGGTAGCTTACCATGTGGTGATACGTGATACACAACTTCCCAACCTTGTAGGCTGGGTTTTTGGCATGGGTATGATAGATAATAAACTTGCTTTGCCTGGTTAGCCACAACAAACACATCTGAACCTGCATAGATGCTTGCTGTCTTAACTTCAACTAAACCTATGTCAGGGGTTGATTTCAGTCCATGGACTGGGTCGAACCAAAGGCATTTGAACACAACAAGATGTAGATCTTTGGCCCCACGACGAAATGAAAGGGAGTATATTTTTTGTAATCTTCCATAGAACTGTGTTTTATTTTGGTCAGCACCTCCAACAAAGACTCCAGTATTTACAGTCTTTGCATTAGGCCGAGAGTTCTGGTGCTCTATGGTATGGAAGCGATATCCATTGACATCATATTTTTCATAAGTTTTGATCCGATTGTCAAAACCCTTGGACACCCATCGCAGTTCGGGACTCATGGGTGTGCTGGAATCTGTTCCCTAGAAATGTTGTTTGTAATTGGAACAAGTTAGAAATGTTGAGAAAGTTTAGGTGTGTGTAATAGAGACAAGTTAGAATTACTTTTTCCATGAACCAATCCACGAAAGTTTTCCCTCCGTTGGCACCCTCTCTTAGAAGTTTATTGAGCTGCTTGGGAGTAGGCCTACTCGGTTCCTTCCACTCTTCAATAATGAATTGCTCTTTGAATGGATCCACTTCCTTCATGTTGTCCAAGATATAGAACATGATGGACTGCCACTCATCATTTTTAACGGTATAAGATTTCGAGCCACCAGCAACACCACCTTGCCCTTTGAAGAGGAGGAGGTCAGGTTCATTTTCTGAGTTGCTGGTATTGTATCTAGAGAGTTTATTATGCACACTGGGAACATCATCGCTATAGTATGTTGTTGCGCAGTCTGACACCTCCTCAAGAACATATGACTCGGCCATGGATGCTTCAATCTTAGCTTTATTCCCACATTTAAGTCGAATATGCTTGAACTCTCTCTCAATAACAAACTGCCAACGATTCTGCACAGGGCCTCCCAAATATGCTTGGTTTGCCAGATGCAAAATGAGATGCGTCACGGGAACAAAGAACCCTGGGGGAAATATCATCTCTAACTTGCAGATCAACTCGGGTGCTTTCTTGTGCATATGCAGCATCATATCAGGGCATATTTCTTTTGCACAGAGCTGACGGAAGAAATGGCTCAATTCAGCAAGAACTCGCCAAATACGTTCCGGGAGATAGCCTCGAACCATCACCGGCATTATCCGCTCAAGCCATATGTGATAGTCATGACTTTTGAGACCATTGACTCTGCCTGTTTCAAAATTGACTCCATTACTGATATTTGCTGCATAACCATCAGGGAACATCAAGGAGTACTTTATCCAACGAAGTACCTCCCTCCTGTGAGGCCTTTTAATGACGAAGGGAGCATCTGGCTTTATCCAAGTTTTTTGAGAGCCCTCGGGAGGCTTCATGTTCAGCTCTTTCCTATCACATAGCTTCTCTTGATCTGCTCTAGCCTTAACATTATCCTTTGTCTTGTCAGCAATGTGGAGGACTGTGCTAAACAGAGCCTCAGAAACGCCCTTTTCTGTGTGCATTACATCAATGTTATAGAGAAGTCTGAGGCTCTTGAAATAGGGGAGCTTTGTTAAGCCTGCAACATGACTCCAGTTGTGTGTCACACCATATCCCTCAAAACCTTTGCCTTTGGTTTTAGGTTGAAGAGCAGCTACCTGAGCTAGAATATCTGCACCATTCAACTCAGGTATGGCCTTTACTTCATGTACAACTCTGCCTTTTGTGAAGTTCTTCTTGTCTTCTCTGAATGGATGGCCTTCTTCAAGAAACTGACGATGCTGGTCAAAAGCAGAATACTTGCCTCCCCTCTTCAGCCACTGGAAGACAAGAGCCTGCATGCAAAATGGGCATGGCATCTTCCCATTTGTACACCAGCCACAGAACAGGGCCATCCCCGGTAGATCATGCATTGAGTACTGGAACCAAATTTTCATTAGAAAGTTTTCCTTCTTTGCCTTGTCGTATGTCCATGTCCCATGTTCCCAAGAGTGCATCAAATCATCCACCAGCGGCTGCATAAGCACACTCAAATTCTTCCCAGGGTAATCAGGGCCAGGAATTATCAGGGTCATTAATATGGACTTGCGTTGCATGAGGACGCCAGGAGGGAGATTCAGGGGAATAACAAACACAGGCCAGCAGCTATATGGGTTAGATGCCATACCATATGGATTGAAACCATCTGTTGCTATCGCAATTCTGACATTTCGAGCTTCTTCAGCTTCATGGGGGTAATCTCGATCAAATGCCTTCCATGCTTCACCATCTGCTGGATGCACCATCTTTTTTGGATTGTATCTATGCCCTGTTTTGTGCCATGTCATCTGTTTGGCAGACTCCTCTGTCAAGAAAAGGCGTTGGATTCTTGGTATTAAAGGGAGATACCGAAGAATCTTTGCTGGGACTTTGGTCTGCTTCTTCCTCTGGCCATCAGGCATGTCTACCTCAAGATACCTAGAGGACTTGCACTTCCTACAATACTTGTCCTCCTGAAACTCCTTCCTAAACAAAAGGCAATTCTTAGGACAAACATGTATCTGCTCATAACCCATCATGAGAGCTTTCACAATTTTCTTGGTCTCGTACATGTTTCGTGGCAGAACATGGCTTTCAGGGAGCTGGTTACCAATTGCTGTCAGAAATGATTCGAAGCAAGCTCGGCTAATGCCATACTGGGCCTTGATAGCCAGTAGTTGCGAAATGGCATCCAGCTGGGAGATTTTTGCCGTATCATAAAGAGGTTTTTTAGAGGCAGCCAACATATCAAGGTGGGCCTTAGCAGATGCCTCAGGTTCCTCGTCTTGATTTGCCATACGTGCATCACAGAGATCATCTAACAAGTTTCTAATGCCATCATCCTCAATACCATTAATGCGTTGCCGCATCACTTCATCTCTACCACGATCAGGTTCTTGCTCACCATGCTGGACCCATACTGTAAAACCTGGCATATACCCATGCAGCATAAGGTGTTTGGTCATGATATCCTTTCCACGGTACAAACGATTCTTGCATACAGCACAAGGGCAAAATGGCCTCATTTTATTTCTCTTCGCAACACGGAATGCCTCTGACAAGAAATGATCAGTTCTTTCGATCCACTCATCACTAACTTCATTTGCACTGATTCGACCACTATACATCCACTGACGATCAGCCATCTGATTTTTTAGGTTTGAAAATATTAGCATTTAAAATATAATGGACAGAGCAAAGGGGAAGAGAGCATGGAGTATACAGAACAAATAATAGTTTTTTTTTGGAAAACATTAGCAATTCACCACTTAAGAACAGTTTGTTGGTGTATTTTTTACAAGCAAACTATATCTTGAATACTGGAAAGAGAATTTTTTACAAGCAATTCAAACAACAGATAAGCATAATATTTTACAAGCAATTTCATACACATATAAGAACAACATATACACATATAAGAACTTTTTACAAGCAATTCAAACAACATGGAGCATACAGACAATGCAGCATACTCAGACATGATGATTCAGAGCAAGATCAGAGCAAATTGTAACTCACCCTCGGTTGAAGAGGAAGTAGTCGAAGATGCGGCCGGAGATGCGGCCGTTGGAGGTGGGGATCGAGCCGTGACCTCGGAGATGCGGCCGCGGATGCTCACTCCCCGGAGATGCCGCCGTTGGAGCTCGGGATCGAGCCCTGTCCTTGTAGATGCGGACGGCGACGGCGGCGGAGCCCTGTCCTCGGGAATGGACGGCGGCGGAGCCCTGTCCTTGGAGATGCGGCCGTTGGATCCCTGTCCTCAGGAATGGACGGCGACGGCGGCGGAGGGGTGGCGAGAATGGGGAGGCGGCGGAGGGGCGGCGGAGGGGTGGCAGAGGGGAGGCAGCGATGGAGGGGAGGCGGCGGGGAGGCGCGGGGGCGAGGCGCGGGGGTGAGGAGGGGCGGCGGCGAGGGACTACGAGCACGCGCGGCGGCGGCTAGCACGGGCACGGCGGCGGCGACGGGATTTGGACAAGCGAGGAGGAGTGGCGGCGGGGGGCAACTGATTTGGACAAGCGAGCGGGAGACACGCGAGCATGTCTACAAACGATAGAAACCCTAGCTATGCCGAGCGTACCTGTTAAGAAACCCTAGAAACCCTCGGCAACATTATTTTTAAAGCATGTCTTTATTATTATTTGCTACTTTTCTTACTTTTAAATATTTTTCCAAACTTGTAAGGGTATATTACACTTGTAAGGGTATATTACATTTTCTTACCTTTTTTTTTCGGAGCCCCTGGTTTCGTCGAAACCCCCCCAAAGTTGATCGAAAGATATCTGTGTCGTCTACCCCTCCCTCGGGCGTCAATGTGGGTAGTCCAGTAGACTTTGCTACTTGGTTGTGTTTGGGTAGGTAATATGAAGATTTAAAACCAACTTTTGTCCCATGTTATCACATGTTTACGTCCGTTCCACCCGAAATGGGAGTTTCGACTTAGAAGGGCAGGACCTTTTGTGCACGATAAGTGTGGCGTGTGAAGCCGGTCACACCTAGGAGTCTCAAGTTGGCTCTTACAACCTACCACCACACTCTCATGAATATCATATGACACCACCTACGTTTTGGTGTGGTTCCGACGCTCCGGAGCCCCCGCTTTCGACAAAGTTGACAGGAAGTCAACCGTGTCGTCTACCCCTCCCACGGCGTCGAATGGGGGTAGCTCAGTGGACTTTGCTACTTGGTTGTGTGGGGGTAGGTCATATGAATATTTAAAACCAACTTTGTACATGTGGTATGACATGTTTACGCCCGTTCCACCCGGAATGGGAGTTTCGACTTAGAAGAGCATAACCTTCGTGCATGAAAAGTGTGGCGTGTGAAGCCGGTCACACCTAGGAGTCTCAACTTGGCACTTACAGCCTCCCACCACACTCTCATGCATATTACAGGACACCACCTTGGTTTTGGTGTGATTCCGACGCTCCGGAGCCCCCGCTTTCGACAAAGTTGACCGGAAGTCAACCGTGTCGTCTACCCCTCCCACGGGCGTCGAATGGGGGTAGCTCAGTGGACTTTGCTACTTTGTTGTGTGGGGGTAGGTCATATGAATATTTAAAACTAACTTTGTACATGTGGTATGACATGTTTACGCCCGTTCCACCCGGAATGGGAGTTTCGACTTAGAAGAGCATAACCTTCGTTCATGAAAAGTGTGGCGTGTGAAGCCGGTCACACCTAGGAGTCTCAACTTGGCACTTACAGCCTACCACCACACTCTCATGCATATTACATGACACCACCTAGTTTTTGGTGTGATTCCGACGCTCCGGAGCCCCCGCTTTCGACAAAGTTGACCGGAAGTCAACCGTGTCGTCTACCCCTCCCACGGGCGTCGAATGGGGGTAGCTCAGTGGACTTTGCTACTTGGTTGTGTGGGGGTAGGTCATATGAATATTTAAAACCAACTTTGTACATGTGGTATGACATGTTTACGCCCGTTCCACCCGGAATGGGAGTTTCGACTTAGAAGAGCATAACCTTCGTGCATGAAAAGTGTGGCGTGTGAAGCCGGTCACACCTAGGAGTCTCAACTTGGCACTTACAGCCTACCACCACACTCTCATGCATATTACATGACACCACCTAGGTTTTGGTGTGTTCCGACGCTCCGGAGCCCCCGCTTTCGACAAAGTTGACCGGAAGTCAACCGTGTCGTCTACCCCTCCCACGGGCGTCGAATGGGGGTAGCTCAGTGGACTTTGCTACTTGGTTGTGTGGGGGTAGGTCATATGAATATTTAAAACCAACTTTGTACATGTGGTATGACATGTTTACGCCCGTTCCACCCGGAATGGGAGTTTCGACTTAGAAGAGCATAACCTTCGTGCATGAAAAGTGTGGCGTGTGAAGCCGGTCACACCTAGGAGTCTCAACTTGGCACTTACAGCCTACCACCACACTCTCATTCATATTACATGACACCACCTAGGTTTTGGTGTGTTCCGACGCTCCGGAGCCCCCGCTTTCGACAAAGTTGACCGAAAGTCAACCGTGTCGTCTACCCCTCCCACGGGCGTCGAATGGGGGTAGCTCAATGGACTTTGCAACTTGGTTGTGTTGGGGTAGGTCATATGAAGATTTAAAACCAACTTTGTACATATGGTATGAGTTGTTTACGTCCGTTCCACCCGAAATGGGAGTTTCGACTTAGAAGAGCATAACCTTCGTGCATGGAAAGTGTGGCGTGTGAAGCCGGTCACACCTAGGAGTCTCAACTTGGCACTTACAGCCTCCCACCACACTCTCATGCATATTACAGGACACCACCTTGGTTTTGGTGTGATTCCAACGCTCCGGAGCCCCCGCTTTCGACAAAGTTGACCGGAAGTCAACCGTGTCGTCTACCCCTCCCACGGGCGTCGAATGGGGGTAGCTCAGTGGACTTTGCTACTTTGTTGTGTGGGGGTAGGTCATATGAAGATTTAAAACCAACTTTGTATATGTGGTATGACATGTTTACGCCCGTTCCACCCGGAATGGGAGTTTCGACTTAGAAGAGCATAATCTTCGTGCATGAAAAGTGTGGCGTGTGAAGCCGGTCACACCTAGGAGTCTCAACTTGGCACTTACAGCCTACCACCACACTCTCATGCATATTACATGACACCACCTAGGTTTTGGTGTGTTCCGACGCTCCGGAGCCCCCGCTTTCGACAAATTTGACCGGAAGTCAACCGTGTCGTCTACCCCTCCCACGGGCGTCGAATGGGGGTAGCTCAGTGGAATTTGCTACTTTGTTGTGTGGGGGTAGGTCATATGAATATTTAAAACCAACTTTGTACATGTGGTATGACATGTTTACGCCCGTTCCACCCGGAATGGGAGTTTCGACTTAGAAGAGCATAACCTTCGTGCATGAAAAGTGTGGCGTGTGAAGCCGGTCACACCTAGGGGTCTCAACTTGGCACTTACAGCCTACCACCACACTCTCATGCATATTACATGACACCACCTAGGTTTTGGTGTGTTCCGACGCTCCGGAGCCCCCGCTTTCGACAAAGTTGACCGAAAGTCAACCGTGTCGTCTACCCCTCCCACGGGCGTCGAATGGGGGTAGCTCAATGGACTTTGCTACTTGGTTGTGTTGGGGTAGGTCATATGAAGATTTAAAACCAACTTTGTACATATGGTATGAGTTGTTTACGTCCGTTCCACCCAAAATGGGAGTTTCGACTTAGAAGAGCATAACCTTCGTGCATGTAAAGTGTGGCGTGTGAAGCCGGTCACACCTAGCAGTCTCAACTTGGCACTTACAGCCTCCCACCACACTCTCATGCATATTACAGGACACCACCTTGGTTTTGGTGTGATTCCGATGCTCCGGAGCCCCCGCTTTCGACAAAGTTGACCGGAAGTCAACCGTGTCGTCTACCCCTCCCACGGGCGTCGAATGGGGGTAGCTCAGTGGACTTTGCTACTTTGTTGTGTGAGGGTAGGTCATATGAAGATTTAAAACCAACTTTGTACATGTGGTATGACATGTTTACGCCCGTTCCACCCGGAATGGGAGTTTCGACTTAGAAGAGCATAACCTTCGTGCATGAAAAGTGTGGCGTGTGAAGCCGGTCACACCTAGGAGTCTCAACTTGGCACTTACAGCCTCCCACCACACTCTCATGCATATTACATGACACCACCTTGGTTTTGGTGTGATTCCGACGCTCCGGAGCTCGGCCTCGGGCTCCAGCTCGGCCCCTGCCACGCCCTGCAGCTCTAGGAGGTCTCCCTACCTGCGGCTGCTGCAACCGAGCTCGGCCTCGGCCGCGGCTGGCTGTCGCCGCCGCCTGTCGGGAGGGCACATCATCCTCAGCTAGGCGTAATCTAGGTTGAACCACTCTTCCACTTCTGACCGTCACCGTCGTCTTCGTCACCGGAAACACCTTACTAATAGTATTGCTTGTTGTATTCTTGCTCATGGTTCAATCACCTGCATCAAGAAAGAATAAACAATTAGTAAGGATAATATATTTTGATGCAAAGGAAGGAAGTGTAATAACAAAAAAATAAAGATGCAATGATATAAAATAAAAGATGCAATGATATAAAATAAAAGATGCAATGATATATCATAAACATACTGTCAGGACACTAGTGCTATTTGGCAATATAGAAACCTAACATACTGAAGCATACTAACCAAAAATATCATCATCAAAGTCAGAATCGATTTCATCCTCATCGTCACTATCACGCGTGTATAAAGGTTGATCCGGAATGACGATTTCATCCTCATCGTCATCGTCTAGATGTAACTTGCCAAGCATATCTAGGTCTTTTAGATTCACAACTGTCTCACCATCATTTTGTGCATCCTCACCAACAGCATCAAGACCATTGAGAGATATATCAAATACCCCATTAAGCTCTTGCTCTTGATAGAACTCTCCCTCATATGTGTTGGGGTTTATGTTGTTGTAATCATCATCATTTGGCACTGGTAGCTTACCATGTGGTGATACGTGATACACAACTTCCCAACCTTGTAGGCTGGGTTTTTGGCATGGGTATGATAGATAATAAACTTGCTTTGCCTGGTTAGCCACAACAAACACATCTGAACCTGCATAGATGCTTGCTGTCTTAACTTCAACTAAACCTATGTCAGGGGTTGATTTCAGTCCATGGACTGGGTCGAACCAAAGGCATTTGAACACAACAAGATGTAGATCTTTGGCCACACGACGAAATGAAAGGGAGTATATTTTTTGTAATCTTCCATAGAACTGTGTTTTATTTTGGTCAGCACCTCCAACAAAGACTCCAGTATTTACAGTCTTTGCATTAGGCCGAGAGTTCTGGTGCTCTATGGTATGGAAGCGATATCCATTGACATCATATTTTTCATAAGTTTTGATCCGATTGTCAAAACCCTTGGACACCCATCGCAGTTCGGGACTCATGGGTGTGCTGGAATCTGTTCCCTAGAAATGTTGTTTGTAATTGGAACAAGTTAGAAATGTTGAGAAAGTTTAGGTGTGTGTAATAGAGACAAGTTAGAATTACTTTTTCCATGAACCAATCCACGAAAGTTTTCCCTCCGTTGGCACCCTCTCTTAGAAGTTTATTGAGCTGCTTGGGAGTAGGCCTACTCGGTTCCTTCCACTCTTCAATAATGAATTGCTCTTTGAATGGATCCACTTCCTTCATGTTGTCCAAGATATAGAACATGATGGACTGCCACTCATCATTTTTAACGGTATAAGATTTCGAGCCACCAGCAACACCACCTTGCCCTTTGAAGAGGAGGAGGTCAGGTTCATTTTCTGAGTTGCTGGTATTGTATCTAGAGAGTTTATTATGCACACTGGGAACATCATCGCTATAGTATGTTGTTGCGCAGTCTGACACCTCCTCAAGAACATATGACTCGGCCATGGATGCTTCAATCTTAGCTTTATTCCCACATTTAAGTCGAATATGCTTGAACTCTCTCTCAATAACAAACTGCCAACGATTCTGCACAGGGCCTCCCAAATATGCTTGGTTTGCCAGATGCAAAATGAGATGCGTCACGGGAACAAAGAACCCTGGGGGAAATATCATCTCTAACTTGCAGATCAACTCGGGTGCTTTCTTGTGCATATGCAGCATCATATCAGGGCATATTTCTTTTGCACAGAGCTGACGGAAGAAATGGCTCAATTCAGCAAGAACTCGCCAAATACGTTCCGGGAGATAGCCTCGAACCATCACCGGCATTATCCGCTCAAGCCATATGTGATAGTCATGACTTTTGAGACCATTGACTCTGCCTGTTTCAAAATTGACTCCATTACTGATATTTGCTGCATAACCATCAGGGAACATCAAGGAGTACTTTATCCAACGAAGTACCTCCCTCCTGTGAGGCCTTTTAATGACGAAGGGAGCATCTGGCTTTATCCAAGTTTTTTGAGAGCCCTCGGGAGGCTTCATGTTCAGCTCTTTCCTATCACATAGCTTCTCTTGATCTGCTCTAGCCTTAACATTATCCTTTGTCTTGTCAGCAATGTGGAGGACTGTGCTAAACAGAGCCTCAGAAACGCCCTTTTCTGTGTGCATTACATCAATGTTATAGAGAAGTCTGAGGCTCTTGAAATGGGGGAGCTTTGTTAAGCCTGCAACATGACTCCAGTTGTGTGTCACACCATATCCCTCAAAACCTTTGCCTTTGGTTTTAGGTTGAAGAGCAGCTACCTGAGCTAGAATATCTGCACCATTCAACTCAGGTATGGCCTTTACTTCATGTACAACTCTGCCTTTTGTGAAGTTCTTCTTGTCTTCTCTGAATGGATGGCCTTCTTCAAGAAACTGACGATGCTGGTCAAAAGCAGAATACTTGCCTCCCCTCTTCAGCCACTGGAAGACAAGAGCCTGCATGCAAAATGGGCATGGCATCTTCCCATTTGTACACCAGCCACAGAACAGGGCCATCCCCGGTAGATCATGCATTGAGTACTGGAACCAAATTTTCATTAGAAAGTTTTCCTTCTTTGCCTTGTCGTATGTCCATGTCCCATGTTCCCAAGAGTGCATCAAATCATCCACCAGCGGCTGCATAAGCACACTCAAATTCTTCCCAGGGTAATCAGGGCCAGGAATTATCAGGGTCATTAATATGGACTTGCGTTGCATGAGGACGCCAGGAGGGAGATTCAGGGGAATAACAAACACAGGCCAGCAGCTATATGGGTTAGATGCCATACCATATGGATTGAAACCATCTGTTGCTATCGCAATTCTGACATTTCGAGCTTCTTCAGCTTCATGGGGGTAATCTCGATCAAATGCCTTCCATGCTTCACCATCTGCTGGATGCACCATCTTTTTTGGATTGTATCTATGCCCTGTTTTGTGCCATGTCATCTGTTTGGCAGACTCCTCTGTCAAGAAAAGGCGTTGGATTCTTGGTATTAAAGGGAGATACCGAAGAATCTTTGCTGGGACTTTGGTCTGCTTCTTCCTCTGGCCATCAGGCATGTCTACCTCAAGATACCTAGAGGACTTGCACTTCCTACAATACTTGTCCTCCTGAAACTCCTTCCTAAACAAAAGGCAATTCTTAGGACAAACATGTATCTGCTCATAACCCATCATGAGAGCTTTCACAATTTTCTTGGTCTCGTACATGTTTCGTGGCAGAACATGGCTTTCAGGGAGCTGGTTACCAATTGCTGTCAGAAATGATTCGAAGCAAGCTCGGCTAATGCCATACTGGGCCTTGATAGCCAGTAGTTGCGAAATGGCATCCAGCTGGGAGATTTTTGCCGTATCATAAAGAGGTTTTTTAGAGGCAGCCAACATATCAAGGTGGGCCTTAGCAGATGCCTCAGGTTCCTCGTCTTGATTTGCCATACGTGCATCACAGAGATCATCTAACAAGTTTCTAATGCCATCATCCTCAATACCATTAATGCGTTGCCGCATCACTTCATCTCTACCACGATCAGGTTCTTGCTCACCATGCTGGACCCATACTGTAAAACCTGGCATATACCCATGCAGCATAAGGTGTTTGGTCATGATATCCTTTCCACGGTACAAACGATTCTTGCATACAGCACAAGGGCAAAATGGCCTCATTTTATTTCTCTTCGCAACACGGAATGCCTCTGACAAGAAATGATCAGTTCTTTCGATCCACTCATCACTAACTTCATTTGCACTGATTCGACCACTATACATCCACTGACGATCAGCCATCTGATTTTTTAGGTTTGAAAATATTAGCATTTAAAATATAATGGACAGAGCAAAGGGGAAGAGAGCATGGAGTATACAGAACAAATAATAGTTTTTTTTTGGAAAACATTAGCAATTCACCACTTAAGAACAGTTTGTTGGTGTATTTTTTACAAGCAAACTATATCTTGAATACTGGAAAGAGAATTTTTTACAAGCAATTCAAACAACAGATAAGCATAATATTTTACAAGCAATTTCATACACATATAAGAACAACATATACACATATAAGAACTTTTTACAAGCAATTCAAACAACATGGAGCATACAGACAATGCAGCATACTCAGACATGATGATTCAGAGCAAGATCAGAGCAAATTGTAACTCACCCTCGGTTGAAGAGGAAGTAGTCGAAGATGCGGCCGGAGATGCGGCCGTTGGAGGTGGGGATCGAGCCGTGACCTCGGAGATGCGGCCGCGGCTGCTCACTCCCCGGAGATGCCGCCGTTGGAGCTCGGGATCGAGCCCTGTCCTTGTAGATGCGGACGACGATGGCGGCGGAGCCCTGTCCTCGGGAATGGACGGCGGCGGAGCCCTGTCCTTGGAGATGCGGCCGTTGGATCCCTGTCCTCAGGAATGGACGGCGACGGCGCCGGAGGGGTGGCGAGAATGGGGAGGCGGCGGAGGGGCGGTGGAGGGGTGGCAGAGGGGAGGCAGAGACGGAGGGGAGGCGGCGGGGAGGCGCGGGGGCGAGGCGCGGGGGTGAGGAGGGGCGGCGGCGAGGGACTACGAGCACGCGCGGCGGCGGCTAGCACGGGCACGGCGGCGGCGACGGGATTTGGACAAGCGAGGAGGAGTGGCGGCGGGGGGCAACTGATTTGGACAAGCGAGCGGGAGACACGCGAGCATGTCTACAAACGATAGAAACCCTAGCTATGCCGAGCGTACCTGTTAAGAAACCCTAGAAACCCTCGGCAACATTATTTTTAAAGCATGTCTTTATTATTATTTGCTACTTTTCTTACTTTTAAATATTTTTCCAAACTTGTAAGGGTATATTACACTTGTAAGGGTATATTACATTTTCTTACCTTTTTTTTTCGGAGCCCCTGGTTTCGTCGAAACCCCCCCAAAGTTGATCGAAAGATATCTGTGTCGTCTACCCCTCCCTCGGGCGTCAAATGTGGGTAGTCCAGTAGACTTTGCTACTTGGTTGTGTTTGGGTAGGTAATATGAAGATTTAAAACCAACTTTTGTCCCATGTTATCACATGTTTACGTCCGTTCCACCCGAAATGGGAGTTTCGACTTAGAAGGGCAGGACCTTTTGTGCACGATAAGTGTGGCGTGTGAAGCCGGTCACACCTAGGAGTCTCAAGTTGGCTCTTACAACCTACCACCACACTCTCATGAATATCATATGACACCACCTACGTTTTGGTGTGGTTCCGACGCTCCGGAGCCCCCGCTTTCGACAAAGTTGACCGGAAGTCAACCGTGTCGTCTACCCCTCCCACGGGCGTCGAATGGGGGTAGCTCAGTGGACTTTGCTACTTGGTTGTGTGGGGGTAGGTCATATGAATATTTAAAACCAACTTTGTACATGTGGTATGACATGTTTACGCCCGTTCCACCCGGAATGGGAGTTTCGACTTAGAAGAGCATAACCTTCGTGCATGAAAAGTGTGGCGTGTGAAGCCGGTCACACCTAGGAGTCTCAACTTGGCACTTACAGCCTCCCACCACACTCTCATGCATATTACAGGACACCACCTTGGTTTTGGTGTGATTCCGACGCTCCGGAGCCCCCGCTTTCGACAAAGTTGACCGGAAGTCAACCGTGTCGTCTACCCCTTCCACGGGCGTCGAATGGGGGTAGCTCAGTGGACTTTGCTACTTTGTTGTGTGGGGGTAGGTCATATGAATATTTAAAACCAACTTTGTACATGTGGTATGACATGTTTACGCCCGTTCCACCCGGAATGGGAGTTTCGACTTAGAAGAGCATAACCTTCGTTCATGAAAAGTGTGGCGTGTGAAGCCGGTCACACCTAGGAGTCTCAACTTGGCACTTACAGCCTCCCACCACACTCTCATGCATATTACAGGACACCACCTTGGTTTTGGTGTGATTCCGACGCTCCGGAGCCCCCGCTTTCGACAAAGTTGACCGGAAGTCAACCGTGTCGTCTACCCCTCCCACGGGCGTCGAATGGGGGTAGCTCAGTGGACTTTGCTACTTTGTTGTGTGGGGGTAGGTCATATGAATATTTAAAACCAACTTTGTACATGTGGTATGACATGTTTACGCCCGTTCCACCCGGAATGGGAGTTTCGACTTAGAAGAGCATAACCTTCGGGCATGAAAAGTGTGGCGTGTGAAGCCGGTCACACCTAGGAGTCTCAACTTGGCACTTACAACCTACCACCACACTCTCATGCATATTACATGACACCACGTAGTTTTTGGTGTGATTCCGACGCTCCGGAGCCCCCGCTTTCGACAAAGTTGACCGGAAGTCAACCGTGTCGTCTACCCCTCCCACGGGCGTCGAATGGAGGTAGCTCAGTGGACTTTGCTACTTGGTTGTGTGGGGGTAGGTCATATGAATATTTAAAACCAACTTTGTACATGTGGTATGACATGTTTACGCCCGTTCCACCCGGAATGGGAGTTTCGACTTAGAAGAGCATAACCTTCGTGCATGAAAACTGTGGCGTGTGAAGCCGGTCACACCTAGGAGTCTCAACTTGGCACTTACATCCTACCACCACACTCTCATGCATATTACATGACACCACCTAGGTTTTGGTGTGTTCCGACGCTCCGGAGCCCCCGCTTTCGACAAAGTTGATCGGAAGTCAACCGTGTCGTCTACCCCTCCCACGGGTGTCGAATGGGGGTAGCTCAATGGACTTTGCTACTTGGTTGTGTTGGGGTAGGTCATATGAAGATTTAAAACCAACTTTTACATATGGTATGAGTTGTTTACGTCCGTTCCACCCGAAATGGGAGTTTCGACTTAGAAGAGTATAACTTTCGTGCATGGAAAGTGTGGCGTGTGAAGCCGGTCACACCTAGGAGTCTCAACTTGGCACTTACAGCCTCCCACCACACTCTCATGCATATTACAGGACACCACCTTGGTTTTGGTGTGATTCCGACGCTCCGGAGCCCCCGGTTTGGACAAAGTTGACCGGAAGTCAACCGTGTCGTCTACCCCTCCCACGGGCGTCGAATGGGGGTAGCTCAATGGACTTTGCTACTTGGGTGTGTGGGGGTAGGTCATATGAAGATTTGAAACCAACTTTTGTCCATGTTATCACATGTTTACGTCTGTCCATGTTATCACATGTTTACGTCTGTATCACCCGAAATGGGAGTGTTGGGTAGGTCATATTTGTGAACCCTACTATTTATTCCTAAATAAATAAATAAGCTCTTTTGATTAGATACTTTTAGTTAGAAATTTAACTATTTTTTTAATAAATAGGAAATATTGTATGCCGAGGGCCTATGTGACTTGGCCGTCGGCAAACAAGGAGATACCGGCCAGTGCCCTGTTTTTCACTCAGTGACATGTGGGCCAACCAAACGGTGGGTCCAACAGGTCAGTGACGTAAAACGGTGGGTCCAAATAGACATGGCCGCCGCCACTCCTCCAAATCCACATCGACACGATCTCCTCCAAATCCACATCGCCGCCGCCGTGCTCGCCTCTCCTCCCCTCCACGCCCGTGCTCGCCGCTCCTCCCCCCCACGCAGGCTGCGAGGCCCGCCGCCATGAAGCCCACCGTCGCCTGCCGGAGGGACAAGGGAGCCCCATCTCAGGCCGGAGGAGGATCCCGTCGCCCCGGTCTTCCCGGCGGCTCCCGTCGCCCCGACCTCCCCCGTGGCTCTCCTGGTAAGTCTGCACTACACCCCCCCCGCTCTGTTCTTCCACGCACCCCTCTCCTGCTAGGGTTAGCTGAGTCTAGGGTTAGCTGTCGTTGCCGAGTTCTTCAACGGCGGCGTCCTGGTAGCTGGGCTTGTGCCTCTTGGTGCACGGGTCCGGGGTGGAGAGGTGAAGGTACAGCTCGAGTTCATGGGTGAATCCTCTAGGTGTTAACTGTAGTTCTGCAAATCGAATCCTTTGGGTGTTCTAGTTCTGCAAATGCAAATTCGAATCCTCTAGGCTGTGTATAGTGTTCTAGTTCTGCAAATTCGAATCCTCTAGGTGTTGGTATTGGGGATTGTTGTCTGTTGCTGAGATTTTTATAAATTCCATTGAATTATTGTTCATACAGAGATTACTATTCATGTTGTTGGTAGTAATATTCATGTTGCTTTGATACAGAGAGGGATATGAGCATCTCTAGTGAGGACAGTGGCTCATTTTCCACTGATGAACATTTGGACTCTGCTGTGGATGGACAAATGGTTATCAGGAGAGGTGATCATTATGAAAAACTTGTTTATCCCATGTAGGTACTGTTAAGTAGTAGTGTAGTACATTGCCTAATGTTTACATATCATTTTGTTACATATAGGACCTCACCATGGGGGAACTCGCGGCTTTGACAAGCATATGATATATGCAAGTGATATGTGGCTGCGTTCATATCAAGTGGAGCAGTTGATAGAGTTGGTTGACTGTTCTGATCCAGAACCCATCAAATTTTATGTTTACAAGATGTCCCAATCATCTGTAATGAAAAAAGGCAAGATGGTGAGATGCTGTTTACTTGAACATGAAACAGTACATTTATTGTTGCAATCTTTCTATTTGCTAGATAAATACCATGTTTGCTATATAATTGTTGCAATCTTTATATTTGGACAGGAGTTTGGAGCTAAGTACACCGAAGACTACCTGAAACCCTATCTTGAAAACCCCTTGAAGGTTCTTGTTGAATGTAACCCGTGCCTTACACCATTTGAAGTGACGATGAAGATGGGAGAGAAAAGGCCCAGGGCAATAATAGCAACCGGATGGGCAAAAGCTATGGCTGAGTTCAAGTTAGAGGAGGGGGAAATAGTAGTCTTCAGCTTCACGCCATGTACGGGCGAGAGCTATGGGCTTCATCTTGGCTTGATCAGATTGGTGCTCTGAAGTAGTTGGTCAAGTAGTAATGTGTTGAACTAGTTGGTCTAGTAGTTAA
Source organism: Poa pratensis (assembly GCA_947311845.1). Classification (NCBI taxonomy): domain Eukaryota; kingdom Viridiplantae; phylum Streptophyta; class Magnoliopsida; order Poales; family Poaceae; genus Poa; species Poa pratensis. Next base: position 506,140 of record CAMZMU010000050.1, on the reverse strand, counting down.
ATATGAACTAAGTATCTAGTACTAATGTAATGGTTATCAAACTGGGTGTAAGATCTGTGTTAAATATTTATGTCCTAGCTTTTTATATAAAAGCTAGGCTTTTCTATGTCAGGTTATGAAATTGTGATGCTCAGGTTGCTATATTTCTGTAATGGAATTGATTTTGCTGTCACTTCTCTTACTGGTATGGAAATGATTCCCAGGTTTTCATTTTTTTTGGAAAGATACAACAGCAGTTGTATATAAAAGAGTTAAACACGACATCCTAACACTATCCTAGAAATACCCCAATGGTATGCCTTGTTCGTCTACAACATAGAGGTACTGGGTTCGAATCCCATGCCACACACCTTTTTTCCTTGGCATTTTTGCAAAACAACAGTAGCATTTTGCCGAGCGTCACTATATGCCGAGCGTATGTTAACCGCCGTCAAAGACCCGTCAGACTCCGTCGGGTACTGCCGAGCGTGGAAGGTATGCCGAGCGGAACGCTCGGCATACAAGGTACGTATGCCGAGCGTGGTTATATGCCGAGCGTGTTATGAAGTAAACCCTCGGCATATGATATGTTTGCCGAGCGTGTTCTGTTGCCGAGCGTTTTCCTATTACCGTCGGCATAAGTCCTAGTATGCCGAGCGTGCCGCTCGGCATAGATCCGACGCTCGGCAATTTTGCCGTTTCCCGTAGTGATACTAGATACACCCTTATTTCCCAAATTCCGTTCTAGAAGAGGATTCATATTGTCATGTTGCTATCTGCTCCAACAAGTGACTAAGAAGAGATATTTATTCTTTTCTCATTTTTTTGTTTGGTTATTATTAAGGTGAATGGCAAAGACCAGGAATTGTACGCCATCCTTTACAAAGGGCAGCACGGGAGTGCTCAGGCTGGCATCACAGGTAGTTGTGCGACTTCCACGTCTCGTCTTTCTTTATGTCATTTCTTACACTGCCGTGAAATTGAAACGGAATACTACATCTTGCCTCTTTATCCACGAAATATTGTTTTGACGAAACATGTTATTACTGCCAAGGAGGAGCTGTAGTGATTTCAGTAACAGTTACAACATGCAAACATTAAATGGAGATGTAAACTCTTCTCAGCTTTAATTAATCAGCCGGCCACCTACCTTGACTTTTCAGAAAAAGGACATAATTTCAATTCTAGACAAATTTCAAAAGTTTGGAGCCTTCATCTTTATTGGCTACCATTTCATAGACTTGCTATGCTCACCCTACCTGTATTTCTATTCCTTCACCATCTTGGTGATTATCTTACTTGGTTTGGATCAATGGGGAATGCCACACAAGCGAAATAACTAACAAATTGATTTGTCTATCAGATGGTAAATCCCAGTGGACTCCCGCTAAAGGTCGCACAACATACATCAAGGATAACAAACACCCGCATCCATATGACTCGGCTGATACATCGTCTTGTTTTGGTTCATCTGTGCTCTATGGTGGCCGAGACTATTATGGCAGCTTTGCACCTAAGCAATCCACGGAATACAATGATGTAAGAAATTGCTAATCCAAATGTACAATCCATTAGTACTTTTAACCTCCTTTTTAATCGACACTTACTGCTATGCGCTACCAATATTTTGAACACTTATTTATTCATTTCAGTACAAGGCGGCTAATAAGGATCCAGTCACAGATTCTCACGGCGAGTGGTGGCAAGGTATAGCGTAATCCGATATTTGGATATATGTTGTGACGACTTTATATGGTTGACTCATATTTATTTATTTATTTTTGTTTCAGGATCATTCAACTACTAAGCAAGTTTGGTGTCCTCTCCCTTGTCGAACAAGGTAAAAAGGAGGATCTTATTATAGGTTGAATTATGATTGATTTATCCTACTCTCTGATTAAATGTGATATCTATTTTACATTTTGTCGCCGTTGATTCTGCAAATGCCAGATGGACATAGGCAACTGATAGTTCATAGATACCTCGTGCTCACTTGGCCTCTGTACATTACCAGTTATATCGTTCATCTAGCTGACGTATGCTCCAGAAAAAAATCACAAGTCAGAATGGTTGTAGTTAAATGACAATTACTCTAAATATAGGATGGAACATACGAAGTAGTTACTAGTGACATATGAGACCAACCAACTCTTCCCTACAAAAATTGCCCAAACAACCCCATTTCTGTGAGGGAATGTAGCTTCCTGCTACATCCCAATGTTTCTCCCAGTCCTACATCGTGTCTATTTCCTATCTCTTCCTTTTCTATTTTTAATATTATCTTAGCGATAACAAAGTCCATTTGTTCACCCGCATGTCTGTGTCAACTGTCATGGCTTTGACGTTGGTGCCCAATTTACTTTCTGAATTCCGATTAACTAGCTGTGATATTGATGTACGATGATGTAATTGTGGTGGACGTAAAAGAGAGCAGAGCTAAGGAAAAATTGTCCTGGGCGAAAACTTTAGTTAACTCCCTACTTTTTATATCCCCATCACTATGTTTAGGGTGAACAAGTAGTTGCCTCATTTTTAATGTAGTCTGATGACCTAGAAGTGTATCCAATGAATTCACTTTGGATGAGAAAGAAATAGCAAAAGTGTGCCCATCTCTTGTGCATATGTTCCATTAAGTTGTATCACTTGCTACGCCATCACTTTGTCCTTCAGAAACATAATTCCTCCATAAGAGAATAAGGCGCTGGCTCCTTTAGGCTGGAACATTATAGTCATGTTCCTTCGTGTAAAATACTCTATTAAACTGTTTTTATTGTAAAGCGAGATAAGTATCGAATTAAAAATAAGCCATTATAAACAAAGCAGCTTGCCAATCCTAAATTTTAACTGAGGCTCCTAAGAATCCCAGTAATAATAACATCATCGGAACCAAGTTATCAGACGTTTCTTTCTAGAGAGTTATTTGATGTATCATGTAGCTAAGCTACCATATGTCTTGTGTCTCCTGATGCTTTTTTACATAGATTATTGTCATTGTATCATGGTTCCTAATTACTTTGTTGGTTTACTGATGGCAGGAAATCAAAGGGGAGGTGTTGAAGCTATTTTCCTTGAAAACTTACTTTTGTAAGTTAAAACTTCGATGGATTTCTAAAATCTTGTTAATCCTGGCGTGTGCATCCGCATGGGTTTGCTACTTTCAGTTAAATTTAGATAAGATAAGGTGCATCTTTTGGCTAATTTGTTAGAGATTTTTATGAGAGAGCATTATAAAGATATGTAGGCGACAACGTGTAACATTTAAAGAAATATGTTATGATGATTATATGGTGTAAGAGTTGTACAGATGAAAGACACAGATGATGGTATTCCAACTATGAAGAGAAACATGTAAAAGTCAGCTTGATTAGTTCCTCTCAATTTGCTCTACAAAAATTTAGTTCCTCTCAATAATCAAGAGGGAGGATCAAGTCAATTGTCGCGTTGTGATACTACTGTACATCTGAATAGCCCGATCTTATCTAGGTTCTCTTGTCAACTGAATGAGAATAAATTGCAAAAAACTGCCACATTTGGGAAAAAAACTGGTGGTTTTTTGCGACGTTGATTCGAATTGTGGTGGTTTTTCGCAATTTACTCACTCAATGACCAGACCGAGCAAATATGTGCAATTGCTTGCTTACCCTATTTCTGAAATCTCAATGTACTTAGATGTTACAGCGATCAAAGGAGAAACGAGACGGGGGCGTTGAAGATGTTGCGTTTCTTCGTCTCTTGGTGATCTCGCTCTGAAGTTCGTTGAGCCGCCCTTCCAGCAGATTCCTCTGCAATTTCATTTCAATTGGAATATCATGATAAACATCCTGGGTGATCTCGCTGTGCAGTTCGTTGAGCCGCCCTTCCAGCAAATTCCTGTGCAATTTCATTTCATTTGGAATATCATGATAAACATCCTGGGATCTCTTCAACCTGACCCCTCACAATCTTTTACACAGGAGAACAAACAACATCATCTCCCTGCACACGCAGAAATAAGTGGGATCTTCTTCTTACCTTGGCAGAAAAAAAAGGAAATAAGTGGGATCTTCTCCATGGCAAAACGTGGTATGTTCTGCACTCTTCTTCTACTCATGCCCAGAAGAGAAAACAAGGAAAAGGTTGAAGAGCTCAGAAGAGAGAGTGATTAGGAATAGAGAGTGAGCATGCGAGCACTATTAGGATATGTTCAGTTAATCCACTTCCCATGTGGATTGAAAGGGAATTGAGGAATTTTGACTTGGAGGAGATTTATGCAGATGAGAGAGCTTCCATACATTTATTTACTTTTGAAAACTTGAAATCGTCAATCCTTTAAGTCCTTCCTAGAAGGAAAATTCAAATTGGTTGCAGTTTTAAATTTGAAATAAAAAGGGAAAGCAAACAAAAAAATTGTTTGAACCCTGCAAACGAGTTGTACCCCTTTTATTTGAGGACTCTTTAAGTCTAGAAATTGCGTAGTATGCAGGCACTAAGATGAGGTTCGCAGTTTTTTCACCGAAGCAGCAGCGTCAACATTATCAACAACATGTATGAGTGACTTCAAACTTTACACTAGCTAAGCTAAGCTTTGCTGCACACTGCAATTTCCAGTGGTTGGTTTGCGACTACTGGAAGGCTGTGGTGGCCACGCTCTCCCCCTCCCCAAGAGGCTCAAGACTATGATCATTCTAATAACTTGGGATATTTGGAAAGAAAGGAACGCGAGAATCTTCAACAACAAATTCTCAATGCCATCCGCCTCCAGCGAATCAGAAACGAGGGAAACAATTGGATCTGGCTGAAATTTTAGGCTAATTTTATGGTGTAATCTTTTTTTTCGTCCTTCGTGACTTTGTCGGCTTAGGCCTTTGGTTGTTTGCTTCTTCTATATAAATATAAAAGGCAAAACTTTTGTCTTTATTTCAAAAAAATTCTTTGCAGAATAAGTGCAGCCTGCCAGCTTGCTTGCAATTCAAAATTATTAATTACAAGGAAAAAAGAAGTTCCAAACCAAAATGTTTGGTTAAGTTTGAAACCAGTTAATCAGAAGGCAACAATCATATGTTAAAATTAAGTCTAAACAATGCAGACTCATTAAACTGTATCCTAATAGCTAGTATCTTTGTTGCTATTGGAGAGTTAGAAAAGATAAGAAAAGCTGTAAACCAAACTGTTCTCATAGTTCCAAACCAAACACCACCATGATAAAAAAATAGTCCTCGGTGTAGTAGACGCAGTTGGGCCTGAGCTCTGGGTGCTCCGTCGTCGACACGCACACCGAGTTGTTGGCTCCAACAAATAGCGCCGCGTCGCCGATGTTGGCCGTCTCCTTCCACTCCTCGCCGTCGAGCACATGCACCTTGAACGAACACGTCCATCGGGCCTTGCAGAATGCATACGTGGTTTGCTGGAAGTCCTTGAGCACGGCCATGAGTCGCCCGTCCGGTGCCGCCACCAGGTACTTGCGCTCGGCGTCGGCCATCAGCCTTGGCGTGACGACCACGCCGTTGGTGACAATGCCGGCATGCTTCCACACCTCGACGTTGCCCGAATAGGTGATGGAGTAGAACTGGTCCTTGTACCAGATGTCGTCCTCGACACCGTAGCCCGAGTGCGCTGAAAGCCTCCACACACCGTCTCCCATGGAGGAGGCCCAGGCGGCCGTGTATGTTGGCTGGCATGTCCGGCGCTAGGCCGGCGGCGCCGGCGGGCTTTATTCGATCTCGCCGCATCGATCGTAAGTACCACAGATCGATCCAAGTCATGTGCAAAAAAAAAAAGATCGATCCAAGTCGTGGTGGTGGTAGATGCATGTAATACAGACTGGATGACCTGCATGGTCGGATCAGAGATGAACTGTCTGAAAGCATTGCTTTGCCAATGACCTTTACCGACTACGCCTCTCCTTTTTTCTCTGACCTTTTATTTCTAACTGACTCCTAATGTTTTTTTTGTTGAACTGACTGACTCCTAATGCTAACTGAACTCACAAATAATTCATATTTTGTTGATTGTTTGTTGAATCGATCATCAATTTCTAATACATTGGGTACTATTACATTACATGTTATAGGTCCACAGCTGAGCACGGCTAGAGATAATTACTACTACATATGTTCCCATGAAAAGTCATATAAATTTAGATAAATTCAAAACTCACTTAGTTGAATAGATTTAAAGAAGAAAATGCCAAAAACTATAGTATGATCATTAAGTAAATATATTATGAAAATATGATTAACGCCGAACAGCTGAATCCACTGGTATTGATTTTGTATCGTTTATATGCATATGTCAAACGACTCATTGATTAAAATGGAAGGAGTATGTTAGACGAGAAATGTTACACCTACAAACGGGGCTTACTGAATAATTTTACAAATTAGGTGGGTGTGTTAGGGGCTCGGCCCCACAGCGAAATTCATAGTAAATATGTCCTTAGTAAATATGTGTTTGGAGCGAAAACGTGCGTCTGTAACAATCGTCCATAGTAAATATGTCCTTAGTCTAGTTTTACTTATGTTGGACCATGCTACGCATCTACGTGAGTGCATATCCAGTGATATAGAGGATGATCATGATCCCCTGCTCCTGCACCATCTAGTGCGTGAGAGCTGGCTTCAGCACCAATTGAAAATATGCAAAGTAGACCCTGAGAAATTTCAATATTCTTTGAGAAGTTTAGCATCCTCTGTTTTGACCCCCTCCTCTTTGATTCAAATGAATAGAATCATACAAGAAAACGTGTTCTATGATTCGTCAGTCCCGTCAGCCACTGTCGCAACCTGCCAGCTACCGTTGAGCACATTCCGCTGCAGCCACAAAAGAGAAATAAAGAGGAAAAATAGAGGGTGTGACGCGCGTCCTGGCAAAAAAAGTGTGTGCGTTTGTTCATCTAGTTTGATATGATTTTTTGAAGCGCATTACAATAGGGGGGAAGCCCCTACGGTGTAGATTTTCAATAAAATATAGTCCAGGAGTCACCAAAGCGGTGACTGCCTAGATACCAGTTACATGATTTGGGTGGTGACTTTGGGCAATGTGATGTTGATCTGGATAGTGCGTTGGAATGGCTGCCCCGAATTCGCCGCGACATCTAACGTCAATAGGCAGCTGTCGGGGTAACTAGAGCTGCAAGACAGCTAGATCGTGCGGTGTTGTGACTCATGTACGAATTTGGTGCCGAGTAGTATATGTCATAGCGCGGACGTGGAGCCAGATTCTAGTGCTTGTTGCAATTTGTGGCTAGCATTGTGTGGGCAATGGGTTATCTCGCTTGTGCGATTTTTTAGCCTTGTTTTCTCATAAATAAGGTTATGCATTGTTTTTTGGGCCTGCTATTTCTTATAAACGGGTCAATTCTCCTTTTCTATAAGAACTGCTGGAGGTTACTCGATTTGTTTTGGATTTCTTGGCAACCAAGCTCATTTTTCAGGTAAACTAAATGCCAATTGGCTAAGGAATCTTTCTACTCCATTTAAAATCCTTCAAGAAGCTGTAACCATCGAAATACAGATCAAGTCAAGAGAGAAGTTTTCCTTCGCTGGCGCCTCAAGCATTTCTCTGTAGAGAAGTTTTCTTCGTAGGCTCTTCAATCATCTCTCTCTCACTATAAGAGAGCAGTTTCCTTTCGCGCGCACACAATCTTCTGGCACTCGTGGGATAGGAGGAATCCCGGCCAGCCAAGGTGAATAATTCTGAGTCACTCATCTTTTTTCGGTGTGTTTGTGTACGTTATGTGCTTCCTTGGCCATGCCATGGAGTAATCCATCCTGTTCATGAGTTCCTCCTATCTTGAAGAAAAGGATATATTCCTTAGTAATCCGTTGGGTTTTTTGTTTCCGTTGCTGTTGGATGTTTCTTCTTTCTCTGGCAGTTGACATGTTCTAAAAGCTGTTACTCTAGCCTGTAGGTGGCCTTTGACTAGTTGGGAGGCCCAAAGAGATTGAGCATAGATGACAATATCAGCTGGGGCGCGGCCGGCGACGGTGAACCACGAATTGCATCCGGAGCACAAGCTGAGGCTGGTGAACATACCAAGCTCGTGGTTCACTTGTGACGTGTGCCAGCGGCATGAACAGGGGACATATATAGCACTATCGGTGCGAGCCATGCAACTTCGACGCCCACGCAGAGTGCACCACCGCTCCACCCACCCTCAAGCACGTCAACTACGTTGCCGACGCTCCAACCACCCACAAATGTACTACTGCGGTTTGTGTGGACGCGAGACTCTCAGCTACAGGTACTATAACCGTGAAGAGGATTGCCGCCTCCACCCGAGTTAATTGCAGAAAACTACGACAATTGGGGCTACACTACTAGGAAAAGGGTTATAGAGAGGTAGCCAGTCTGTGGCGCACCATTAATTCGTGCGCCACAGAATTATTTCTGTGGCGCATGGATGCTAGTGCGCCACAGAAATTTTCCACTTTCTGTGGCGCATCTTTTGCCCATGCGCCACAGAAAGCCAGACTTCTGTGGCGCATGAGACACCATGCGCCACAGAATTCCTGTGGGTCCCACGTGCAATCATTGGGCCAAGGTCCATCTGGGGAAATTCTGTGGCGCACCAGCCACAGAATTCCTGTGGGTCCCACGTGCAATCATTGGGCCAAGGTCCATCTGGGGAATTCTGTGGCGCACCGTGGCTGGTGCGCCACAGAAACCCAACTTTCTGTGGCGCATCGTGCTGGATGCGCCACAGAAAGTTGGGTTTCTGTGGCGCACCAGCCACGGTGCGCCACAGAATGTTCACTTTCTGTGGCGCATCAAACACCATGCGCCACAGAAAGTTGGCCCAGATCTAAAAAAGGTGGCACCACCTTTCCCCATGCATGTGACCTTCTTCATCCTCCCATCTAGCTCGAGCTCCTCCTCTCTCCCATGCCATTTTGACCATCCTATTCTCCATTATTTGTTATTAAACCTAGTTTATTTGATATATAATTGGTGAGGGCTTGGGAGAGCCTCCATATATATTCTCCTCCTTCTTTTTGTCCACAATTTTCTCTCCATCACCACACACTCTCTCTCATCGATCACGGTCACGTCTCGGCAACGGATCTAGATCTACTAGGTGGGTATTGTTGGATGGATGTTTGTTAAAGGCATGAGAAACTTGTCGGCGGGCGATTGTGTGTGTGGTTTGCATGAAGCAAACTATTGTTGAACGGATCTATGCATGAAACTTGTGTGTGTGGTTTGCATGAATCTTTGCTTGCGCCGGCGTGGTGCATGGATGTTTGCCGAAATGTTGATTCATTTCCATTTCGGTAAATTTTTGCACCACATATGTCCTACTTTTAGGGGAAGTCATGCCGAATTTTTTCGTCGAACATTTCCGACTTTCCGATTTCCCGCATGAGAAGCTTGTATGTGTGTGTGTGCATGTTGCGGTTAATTAATTCTAATTAATAACACATACTCTATATGTATACCGCGTAGGCGACCATGGTCATCAAGATGAGCTCCAATCGAATCAACAACTACAAGGAAGAAGCGAAGGCGGAAATGATCGGTGCAACGGGCGCCAGATACGATGTCCGTGTAGAAGTTGCAAATTTGTGAGATGGATCGACCCTGATTCCGGACAATTGGAGGAACACCTGCTCAGGCGCGGTTTCATGGAAGGCTTCAACCAAGCGCCGACAGCAAATGTTGCGCCTGAAGACGAGGGCGGGCAAGATGATCGTGACGAAGGAGATGCCGACGGACATGGTCATGATGGTGGTGGAGAAGACGCGAACACGCCGCAGAGCTCGCTAATGTCGGCCTTGATGGAGTCTCATGTTCAAGAACTGCTCCTCAAGAACGCGAGCACCGTTAGAGAGAAAGCCAAGCTGGCGCAAATGGAGATAGACGGGAAGACTCCGTTGTATCCTGGGTGCCGGCCACAGGATACGCGCTTGCAAGTAACGCTTGATGCTCTGGAGATGAAGTCGGGAAACAAATGGACCGACGCGAGCTTCAACAAGAACATGCAATTCTTGCACGAGCGTCTTCCCGAGGGGAACACATTGCCAACTAGTATCGAGGAGGCCAAGAAAGTCGTTTGCCCTCTTGACCTACCGCACGTTAAATACCACGCCTGCATCAATGATTGCGCAATTTATCGGGGCGAGTACGAGGACAGAACCACATGTCCGGTGTGCGGCCAAGGACGGTACAAGAGCCGTGGGAAGAAAGTTCCTCGAAAAGTGGTATGGTACTTTCCTATCACTCCCCGTCTGCAGCGGTACTTCGTGGACCCTAAGGAAGCAAAGCTCATGCAATGGCACGCGGAAAGGGAGAAGCCCGAAGAAGATCCGGAGAAGGGCAGGATCCTTACACACCCTTCAGACGCTAGCCAGTGGCAAGAGTTGGACGCCGTCGGAAATTTCGGAGGCGACGCAAGGAACGTCAGGCTCGGTATGAGCACCGATGGACTCAATCCGTTCGGCAACCAGAGTAGCACGCATAGCACCTGGCCCGTGTTTGTATGGCCTTACAACCTTCCCCCGTGGTTGTGCACGAAGCAAAGGTACATACACATGAGTATTCTCATTCAGGGGCCGAAACAAGCAGGTGTCCACATACATCTGTATCTCGCGCTGTTGAAAGAGGAGTTAGCCACGTTGTGGGAGACGCCAGCCCGTACGTGGGATGCCTACACTGGAGATTATTTCGACATGAGAGCCGCGTTGCTCACGACGGTGCAGGACTATCCTGGTTGCTCATATGTATCGGCCCAGGTAGGCCACGGATTCTGCGCATGTGTCAGGTGCATGGATAAGACCCCGCATCTCCAGCTACCAAGGAATCCCGGGTCTTCGAAAACCGTGTACCCAGGGGCTCGAAGGTGGCTTCGCATGGATCACCCGTGGAGAAAACGCGGTGACCTGTTCAATGGTAAGGACGAGATCGAAGGAGCCCCGAGCCCGAGGAGCGGCACAGAAATCGACGAGCTGTTGAAAAATTGGGAGGAGTGCCCCGCGCCGGGAAAGAAACGACCGAAGGTAGATCCGCTGCTGGGTGTATGGAAAGCGAGGTCTGTTTTCCACGACTTGGAGTACTGGAAGGTCCTCAAGACGCCACATAGCCTCGATATGATGCACATTACGAAGAATGTCACCGAGGCTCTGCTTGGCACTCTTTCCAACATGCCGGAAAAGACCAAGGATGGGACGAAAGCAAGATACGATCTGAAATGGCTTGGTGTCAGGAAAGATCTTCAGGCTCCCGATAGCGATGACGATGATGATGATGATCAGACGGAAGGGACTCAAGGTCGCCGCAAAAGGGTAAAGAAGAACACTGTGGTGCTTCCCGCTACGTGCTTCACTATGAGTCCGGAGGAGCTCGAGCAATTCTACATGTGTCTCCTAGGAGTCAAATTTCCTCATGGTTACGCGGGGCAGATAAGCAGATATCTGGACGGAACGAAGAAGAGGTTTAGCGGGATGAAGTCTCACGACTGTCACGTGCTGTTGACGCAGATACTTCCCGTTGCGATTCGAGGGATAATGGACGAGCACGTCCGTGATACGCTGCTTGCCCTTTGCAACTTTTTCGACGTCATCAACAGGAAGTCGATCGGCGTGAAGCAGCTCGACAGGCTAGAGGAAGAGATCGTGCTGATACTATGCGAGCTCGAGATTTACTTCCCGCCAGCATTCTTTGATATCTGCGTGCATCTCCTTCTCCATGTCGTTGATGACATCAGGCAGCTCGGGCCAACGTTCATGCACTACATGATGCCGTTCGAAAGGATGAACGGTGTCATGAAAGGATACGTCCGCAACAGGTCCCATCCAGACGCAAGCATGGCCAAGGGCTTTCTAACCTACGAGTGCATCTCCTTCTGCCAGAATTATCTAAGCACCGAGAACCAGGATGTTGGTCTCCCCACGAGGAAACACTTCGGCAGGCTCAATGGATATGGTCACCGAGAGGCACCAGCTCAACCTTTGTCAGCATGCAGGGTCGAAAGGACGACTTCGACAGGGCTCACCGGGTCGCGCTACAACACTTACAATTGATCGAAACTTGGGTGGAACAGCACAAATGCTTACTCGAGCAACATTACATCAAACTGGGCCGGCCGAGGAAGAAGGGAGACGTAACCAGAGCGCACAACTCTAGCTTCACGCGTTGGTTCAAGCAAAAGCAACTGGAGCTAGCAAAGAACAAAGCACCATCTACGGAAGATGAAAGACTCATATTCTCCTTATCACGGGGTCCCTCGCACAACGTAAAGACCTATCAGGCGTACGACATCAACGGCTACAGATTCTACACCGAGGAAAAGGACAAGAAGTCGGAATATCAAAACTCAGGAGTAACTATGCTATCCTACGGCGATGAGGAGGCTACTGTCAAGGAAAGATACTTCGGAAGGATTGAGGACATATGGGAGCTCAACTACTGTGGAGAGTTGGTGCCAATGTTCCGTGTAAGATGGGCCAAGGACGTCGTCAAAGAAGGCCGGTATTTCACCACCATGGTAATACCCGATGCCAAATCGAAGAACGCCTCCGCGAAAAATGAGCCATGGGTACTCGCTAGCCAAGTTGAGCAATGCTTCTTCATTACCGACCCGTCAAAGCCTAGCCGTGTTGTCGTGAGGAGGGGCAAGAGGAGCATCATCGGAATGGAAGGAGGCGCCACCGAGCAAGACTTGGACAACGAGCCAAAGATCGAGGAGGAATTCGACAAGTTCTTCGACATGCCTACTACTAGTACACAAAGAAGGAAGACCTCCCTACCTACCAAAGGTTGTCCGTTCACGCGAAGAAATCTCAAGGTCACCGGCCTAAAGTTTTCAACCGCAAGAAGGGAAAGAAAGAATCTAGCTCGCGGAACCGAGACGAAGAAGAGACTTTTTTGGTGTATTTAATTTGTGTGTGTGTGTGTGTGAGACAATGCAATGCAAGCATATATATGTATGAGACATTGTGTGTGAGACCATGCAAGACCATATATATGTATTCAATGAATTCAATATGTACCAAAGACATTAATTATGTGTAGTTTTTAACCAAATTTAACCAAAACTATTTGAAAAGAAAAAAAGTTCAGCAAAAAAAAAAAGCCCAGGACATTCTGTGGCGCACCACCTAGCGGATGCGCCACAGAATCTTAACTTTCTGTGGCGCATCCCTCCGCAGGTGCGCCACAGAATTCTCGGGCCTCTACTAACATGTGGGGCCGCCCCCTGTTAGGCCAGATAATTCTGTGGCGCACCACCTAGCGGATGCGCCACAGAATCCTCACTTTCTGTGGCGCATCGCCTGGATGGTGCGCCACAGAAGTCTTGCGCCTGCACTTACATGTGGGGCCACCCTGTGCTGTCCCTTTCTTCCCCAAATTTCGCTAAGTCTCAACTGCCCGCGCTCGCGTCCTGCCACCCCTCGCCGTCGACAACTCCCCGACGCCGGCCGCCCCCACCCAAACTCGCCGCCGCCACGCCCAAACTCGCCGCCGCCCCCACCCAAACTCCCCTGCTCCCCTGCATCCTCGGAGTACCGGCCTCGTCCGCCGCCGTCCTCTTCTGTGCCGCGCGTTCTCGGCCTCGTCCGCCTCCGGCCGTCGCCTCCTGTTAGCCCGGTCGAGTCCGGCGTCGCCTCCTCGTCACGCAGACGACCTCGACCTCCCCTCCCTCCCGTCCCGCCCAAGGTGAGCTTCCCATCTCTACCTCCTCCCTCCCCTCCCAAAACCTGCACGCAAGGTGTTTGTGCGTGTGTGCTGCTGGTTGTCTGTGCGTTTGGTGTTCATCTGTTCATCACACAAGTCACATGAAAGAGCACATCTGCTTCAGTTATTATTTCTTAGTCGCAATAAATTTGTTATATGAAATGGAAGTGTCAACAGAGGGTTTAAGTTATGTCAACAGAGGGCATCACCAGTAGTTTCTCCCCTTGTGATTTTAATTGCTCTAGTATAGCTCTGTTGAGGATCAGCATGCTTCCATCCATAGCCAGAAAAATCTATTTCTTTGCTTGCATTTCTACATCAATACTGATGCATTTCTACATCCATAGCCAGAAGGTATTAATGTTTAAGTACTGATGTGTACAGTGGCATAGTTGGTACAGATTAGTAGATTTAGACCTCTGGTAATTTTCCATATAATATACAGCAAAACAAATGCAGCTTCAGAGCTACTTCGGTGTCTTGAACTCTTTGGGTTAATTCTCTGTAGTTGTGAAGGTATATGAAAGCTCATCTGTTCAACATGCTTTAGTTTAAACTTTATACGAGGTGCAGGTTCAAAGAGTCCAAGAAACAATTTTGTTAGTTTGTAGTATACAAGGTGCAGGTTCAAAGTGTGCATGTGGATGTGGTCTTATCACTTATAATCTCATATGCAGATATGCTCCTGTTTTATAGCCTCAGAAGAAAAGTTCATATGCATGTGTGTGGTAGATGCTAAATCATGGTTTTGTTAATTTATTGCAGCACCACGAGGAGCACCTCCACCACGCCGATCTCGGACCCGAGCCTCCCTTCCCTACCCGAGGTAGTTCCTCTCTCCCTCGATGTGGATGTGGATGTGGATGTGGTGATGTATGTGCATGAGGATATGTGTCCACGACCATCGTGTCGTGGTTGTTTGTGCTCCGACCATCGTGTCGTGGAGATGCCGGCCAGTGATACCGGCCATTATTTGTGAAATGCTTGTGCAGGTACCCCGTGAGGCCCTTGAGATTGCCGGAACGTCGATTAACTTCCGTTCCGGCAAATTCGGGTACTCCATATGTCCTATTTTTAGCAAAGGTCATGCCAAAATTTTTCGTGAAATTTAGCATGACTTTGCTAAAAATAGGACATATGGGGTATTGCGGCTAATGCATGGGCCGGGGTATCTTAGTACTAAATTAAGTGATGCTTTTGTTATATTTGTTGTACTAACTTTTTTCCTCTTTTTCAATGCAGTGCAAACATGTCCTCCGAGGCCGGTCCTTCTAAGCACATGAGCATCGAAGAACAAGCTAGAGAAAAGAACAAGTCGTTCTGGGAAGTGAACCCGGAGATGGAGGATGCGGAGGCCGCCGAACTGGCTCGTGACGGCGATGGTGACTTTCTGTTAGAGATGGAGGATGCGGAGGATGCGGAGGACACCGACGGAGATGGGGACGCAACCACCACCACCGAGGGCGGCGACCACACGGATGTCAGGGGTGGCGACCACACGGATGGCGGTGGTGGTGGTAACCCGACGGCTAAGAGGCATAAGAAGCAGAGGAAGGACCGGACACCGAATGCGGTGGCCCCCATCACAGACACGTTCACTAAGGTCTCCTTAAGTGGCCAACCACAGGAGCCTAGGAACATCGCAAAAGGGTACGGCATGCAACTAGGGTGCATCCTCCGGGAAACCGTGTCGATCAACACGTATGACCTCAGGAGCGCGGAGAATGAGGCTTTGCGCACACAACTCCTCAAGAAGATTCACGAACGATACATTTTCCCGGATGATGGAAACAAAAAGGTGGACAACTTCGCCATCACGAAGATGAACACCGCCTTGACCAGCTGGAGAGGCCGGGTGAAGGCGAAGATTGAAAAGGGTCTTAGCTGGGAAGAGATCAGTGCCAAAGAGCCGTACATCGACATAGAAGAGTTCGAGGCATTGAAGTTGTTGAAAGTGCTTGTGTTGCCCCATGCGTGGTTTTGGTAATTAATGACAATCCTTATGGACTAATGTTTGCATTGAGATACACTTGTAGATCTTGTCCATAGGTAATGTTTGGAGTTCATGTGTTGGACGCTAGAAGATTTCATGATGACCAAGGTTCCATCCAAGGGTTTATATGAAGAATGGTCATGTGAAGAGTTGAGCTTATTGCAAGCATGGCTTGGAAAAGAAGATTGAGTGAACTTCATGTTTATCTCCAAGCCATCATCTATATCAAGATAAGAAGATGAAGTGCAAGCTCAATATGATCCATCTCGAAAGACATCATTTGATTGAAGCTTGCAAAGGAGTCATGAAGACGGAGCTTTGCGAGGCCCTCCCATAATGGAGTATGGGGTAGCATTTGGAGAAGTCTTCATCAAGCATGTGCTAGCAAGCACAATCAAGAAAGGTGTTCCAACTTGAGAGAGTCAAGATCGTCATCATCGAGCTCAAGTGGAATGCGCAAGGCAAAGGTATGATCTTGATAGGTTTTCTATTTTACCGGTCTCATGTTGTTAGTGGGAGACCGGGTTTTAGGATAGACGGCGTACTATCAAGAGGGGCTCTCAAGTGAGTAACTTGATCGCATCTTTGTGGAGAGCTCAAACCTTTGCATACTTGGCATTTCATCTTTCTTGGTTCTTACTTGGCTTTTCTCCTTGTTGGGTTTTGGTGCTTGTTGTGATCTTCACGACAAACCCAAGTTCACCGAAAACGAATTTCGTATGGAAAACTTGTTGCGTTTTCGGGTTTGGAGGTTTGCCGGTTATTCCTTTTTAGAGAGGTTTTACCTTTCTCCATTTGGTTTTATCTTCCATTGTTGGACTATGATGTTTCTCTGCATAATCTCGTAAAGCTCTTCGTTGCGATTCCAACGAGCCCGAGAACATCGAAAACGGAGTCCGGATGATCAAGATATCTTCGTTTTCGTGTTCAGTGTTTCTGCAGTTTTCTGAGGGGCGGAAGTTCCGGTTTGGCCGGAAATTCCGGCCATCCGGAAGTTCCGGCCAAATTTCCGGCCAAAGTTCCGGCCGAGTGTAGTACCGTTTTTAGTCGCTTTTCTGGGGGTCCGGAAGTTCTTGGACGGAAGTTCCGGCCTAAGTGAAAACTGTGTGGTTTTGAAGGCAACGGCTAGAATTTCTGGAGGGGTATAAATACCCCTCCACCTTCCTCCAGCCAAGGAGCTCGCCCAGATTTCTCTCTCCTCCATTGTTGCAAGCTCATTTCTTTGATATCTCCCAATCCCTCCACCCAAACTCTTTGATCTTTGGAGGATTGAAGGAGAAGACCTAGATCTACATTTCCACCAATCAATATCTCCTCTAAGTGAGGGGAACCTAGTGGATCTAGTTCTTGGAGTTCTTGTGTGGTTCTCCTCTTTGTTCTTCCTCTCTTATTCCCCCATAAGCATTTGTTGCTTTGTTGGAATTTGAGAGTGAAGGATTTGAGCACTTGTGCTCTTGCCTTTTGCATTTGGTGCATCGGTGTGCTCTCCACGAGGATTCGTGGAAGTTGAAAGCGTGTGAACTTGTTACTCTAGGGTCCTTGGACCCTAGACGCCTTTGTGGTGGTTGGACCCTTGTGTGGTCACTTGAAGCCGTTCGGGAGCCCCCAATCCATTGTGGGTTGTGCCTCGAATTGTTGTTGAGAGCCGTTCGGGAGCCCCCAATCCCTTTGTGGGTTGTGCCTCGGATTGTTGTTGAAAGGCTCCGGATTCCGCCTCGAAGGAATACCGATAGTGGAAGGTGAACCAAACCTTTGTGGTGCGGTTCATCAGAGAAGAGGGTGAAACCTTTGTGGTTGTTGAACCGTTGTGTCGGTTCACACCTCTCCAACGAGACGTACTCCCTTTCAAGGAGGAACTCGGGAATACATCCTCGTCTCCGCGTGCTTCGGTTATTTCTATACCCGAGCTTTTTACTTATGCACTTTACATTGTGATAGCCTTCGTGCTTGAAGTATTCTATATTTCTATCACCTTGTTGCTTGTCTTGCTTAGCATAAGTTGTTGGTGCACATAGGTGAGCCTAGTTTATATAGGTTGTTGGCTTGTTAATTTAAACACCTAGTTTATTCCGCAATTAGCAAGCCTAAACCGGAAAAGTTTTAATCGCCTATTCACCCCCCTCTAGGCGACATCCTTGTCCTTTCAATTGGTATCAGAGCCTGGGCTCTTTTTTGGGCTTCACCGCCTAGAGAGTAAAAGATGTCGTTTAGGGAATTAGTGCACGATCCCACTTTCATATTCGATGGCACAAATTATGATGTTTGGAAAATTCGCATGCTTAATCTTTTTAGGGCCATGGGTCCAAATTATATTAAGAGGATTGTGGATGTGGGTTTTTCTCCTCCAAAGGATTCTCAAGAATTATCTTTAGAGGATGAGGAAAACTCTCATCTCGAGACTCTAGTTTCTAATGGTCTTATATGTGTTTTGAGCGATGTAGTTCTTGCTTCAATCATGCCTTTTCGGAACGCTCATGAGCTTTGGACCAAGCTTCAAGATATATATGGAGTGTCCAACATTATTGAGGATGATTGTTCCCCTTCCACCTCCGGCCGTGATGAGTTCACAACTTCTTCCACTTCACCAACATGTGATTTGTCACAAGGTAATGATATGGTGAGTGGTGATAGAAATTGCATTAGTGATGGTGAACTTACTATTGATTATACTTCTTCTCTATCACATTGCAATGTTCTATCTTTGGACTTAAACTCTTCTAGCACTCCAAATGTCATACATGCTAGAGTTGATGGTCCTTGCATATCATGTAATAGTTGTTTAACTAAATCTCATGATGATATGCTTCATATGTCTTGTTGCCATGAAAACAGTGCTTCCACATCCTCTAGTACTTGCATGACTAACAATGTAGAGGAATCCCAACATTTGTTGGAACAAGACATGGACCTAAATGGTGCTTCAAGTTATACTTCATCCTCTTCAATCATTAATCATGTTTGCCTTATGGCTAAGGATTCCGAGGTGTCTCCCACCTCAAATCCAAATTGTGATGATGTGGATGAGGATTCTCATGAAGAAGGTTTTGATTTTGAATCCTTAACCAAGATGGGTGAGATGGTACTTAGTGCTCTCCCCAAAGGTAGTAATGCTATCCCTGCTCTATGTGAAATCATTGCTTATGTTAATATGAGTAGGGAGTTTATTGAGGATTTGGAAAGTCAATTTGATGAGAAATGTCAAATTGAGAGGGATGACTCTATTACTATAGCTTCCTTGAAAGCTTCTCTTGAAGAAGAAGAAGAACTTAGGTCTTCTCTTGAAGAGAGACTTGAATCTCTTGATGAGTCTAATGATCTTATTATTGCTAAAATCATTAAGGAAAGAGATCATGCCCTTGCTAAATTTAAAGTGCTTAAAAAGGAAAAAGTTGAATTTGGTGTTGGCAATGCTAGACTAAGTGAGGACATAGAGAGACTTGACAAAGCTCACAAGGCTTTAGAAAGTGAACACTCTCTCCTTATCAAGTCTCATGATCAACTCCAAACTCAACTATCTAAGAATGATAAGCTTGCCAAATTGTCTCCTCCTATTTCTAATATTAATGATGCTTGTGCTACTAACTCCACTTCTTGTGAAGCATCTATTTTGAAGGAGAATGTTGAGCTAAGGGCTCAACTTGAGTTGCTATCTAGCAAGTATGGGAAATTAGAAGAAAGTCATGAAAAGCTTTCTAGCTCTAATGATGATCTTCTAGCATCCCATGCTAGGCTAAAGTTAGCTCATGAGGCTATTATGACAAAGGTAACATCTTGTGAGCCTCATGTGGACAATGGCACAACTTCTACTTCTAATGCTTTATTGTCTTGTGCTAGTCCTAGTGATTCATCCTCTCATTCCATTGCTAAATCTTGTGGTGAATTACTTTCATTGCCTTGTTGCTCTAACAATGAAGATTCTACTTCCTCTAGTGTTTTTGTTGATACTAACCATATAGAGGAACTAAATGAGCTCAAGGCCCAAGTCACTTCTTTGAAGAAAGACTTGGAAAAGCGTCAAGTTGGGAAGTCCACACTTGTCGATGTTGCTACCTATGCCGTGAGAAGGGTCACCTTGCTTCTTCATGCACAAATGGTACCTTATCCAACCCCATTATAGTTGATGATGTTTATTCTCTTCGGAAGGATAAGGTTGGCAATGTGTTTGCTAAATATGTTGGGACTCAAAGTGGTGTCAAGAAAAGAACCATTTGGGTTGCCAAACCTATTGTGACTAACCTCTTAGGACCCAACTTGGTTGGGGACCAACAAGCTAAAACTTGATCAATAGGTGTTGTTGGAGGGCATTGGAGACTTGGCTACATCATGAAGAATTAAGGGATCTTCATCAATTATATTCTCTCAAGCCAAGTCATTTGGATTATATTGTTCTACCTCATATCCAATGTTTCCTCCTTGCGGTAACTTTTATTTAAATCATATATACATTGAAAGTTGCTTGCACCCTTGCATGTGTTTGGTTTTGTACCTTGCTAGTGTTTGTATGTGTTGTGCTCTCTACTTACGTATCTTGAGAAATCAAGTATGTGTATGTTGGTTTGCACACCATTTACTTATGTTGAGCCTTATTGCTTTTATTTGATATATTATCTTGTTGGCTCTCTTTTGAGAGATTAATGGACCATTCCATTTTCTGGAGAGTGATATGCTTCGTGCACTTCACAAACCAAAAATGTGTGTACATGAGGAATACCACTTAGTGATGATATATCATTATTATCTATTCTCTATGTGGTATGTCATACTCATGAGAAATTCAAATTCTATTATGTCCATTAATTTCTCGAGTTGGTTTTGTTTGCCTCTTGCTTTAAAAGAAAATGGATTATCACATTATGGGGGAGTAATAAGCTATGTGCATATTACAAGCCTAGAAAATGTGAATATGTGAGGTGTTGCCACCTAGAATTGATATTGTCATTTATCCTTTTCTTTGTGGCATGTTGCTCAAACAAGTTCCATATTTGATCATTTGCTTCTTGTCTCTTTTCGTTTGGATCTTGTTTGTGATGGAATTTCTTGGTATGGCGTTCCCCAAATATGTTCTCATATATCTCTTTGGGAAACCAATTGCTTCAAGCTACTCCTTGGAGTTGCTTTGCATTATTGCGTGTTTTTTGAAGCTATCAAGAATTTCTATCTATCTAAGCATGGCTTTTAATTCCTATCCTTTGCCATATGCTTATGTTTGTGAATATGATCTTGAATATATCTTTGCAATCCACCACCGAGAAATATCTCCATACATTACTTGTCTTGACAAGTGATAATCATATTTGTGGTAAATATATTGATCATATTCACTTTGGCTCTTGCTTTGAAATTGCCTTATTTGATTGCCAAGGATTTGTTTTGATCTAACTCTCATTTGTCTTCCTCGTATCTTTTGGATGCTTTATTGCTCTACTTAAAATTTGTTTTGTGCCTTCTTGAGTTGGGAAATGCAATGAACCAATTCTTGTGCATTGATATTCAAAAGTCATACTTCTTGATAATGCACTATTCTTTGGGAAGCTATCCTACTTTGAGTAAAACACCATTCTTTAAAGTGGTATTGCAATTTCTTGCCTTTCTTGAACATGACTAGTGTTTGAATATATATGTATATATATATATATATATATATATGGAGAGTGATGATCTCATTTGTGTGCATTTTGTATTCAAATGCAAAATCTTAAATAATGCACACAACTTGGGGAGCAATCCTATAGGCCTTTTTTTGAACATTTGTTGTCTTCATTTGATATTTGATCCCGATGACGTGTCTCCTTGGAAGAAAAACATTTTTCGTCTTGGTACTTGTGCTATCATGAAAAGTGTAGAGGGTTTGGTTTATTTCTTGATGATATTTTCATCATTTGGTATCTTGATTTCATTGGTATCTTTTCAAAGTGGTATCTTCACTCTTGTGTTGATTTGGGTATTTGATATAATTTGGACACCTTGTTTTCTTGTCACACTTGTGTGTGCTTTGTTGTTTTACTTGGTGTTTTGTCTAAATTATATCTTGTTTGGTTCTTGAAAGTCATGTGCATGCATATTTATTATATGTATATCTTATGGCATGCTTACTTTCGTTGATCCAATATATATGATAAACTCCATCAAATCCTAAATGACTAAGATGTGCATGAAATTCAATTTCATATCTATATGCACATAGTTATGTGGAGTTTGTCCTATGTATTGTAGTTGCTCTAACTACTTTGGACTCAATGAGTTTGGGCACCATTTTGTACTTGAATTTGTTTTAGGTACATTTGGAGATGCATTGGAAGCTTGTCTCATCTACAAAGGAAGGTGTTGTCACCATGTGCTTATTGGAGCCAAGCTTGGATGAACATGAGCTCCTATCTTCTACATCAGCAATGCTATCTCGGTAACAAGTATCTACCTCATGCATACTTTTCTAGCTCTCAACCTTGTGTAGGTTGCTTCATGGCATGAATCTCTTTGGTTGCAATTCTTTTGATTCTTGCAAAACGTCTTTATTGCAAATGTGAGTAAGCCGGGATGATTACATATAAGGGGACTATATATTCATTTCCATGATTCATCGATCCCAATTATGTCAATCTAGCACTTTCTACTTAAAGTCTCTCATGTGCAACTTTGATGGTTCTTCAAAATCATTTGCCTTTCGTGATACTTGTTATCTTACTCGGAGCATCCCGTTTATCACCTTTATCCTTTGTGGATAGTTTTTGATGCTATGATGAGTATGTGTTGGAAGTTCATTTATATCACTTTAAGATAAAATTGAGCTTTGTGCCATGCTTTTAAGCAAAAATCTTACTGGTGTATTTATAACTTCCTCTTGGATATCATGACCTTTGTACACATAAGAAAGTTACATCTTTATTTGGTATTCCAATTCTTTAGTGACCACCCCTTTGCTTTTGTATCTTTGGTGGTCTCTAATTAAAGGAACAAGCTTTATTTTTTTGTGTTATGCTTTTTGCACCTTACTAAGCTTGTGGAGCTATTTGCTATATCTCCGTTGGTGTGTGAGTATGTGAAAGACATGATATGCACTATGTGCAACACTTTTTGAAAGACTATGTTGATGATTTTGCTCATCCTTGTATTAGTCTCCTAAAATGTCTTTATATCTCACACCCATCCTTTTATTTGCCGCTCCTTGCTCATGTTGCAAAACGTTTTTAGTTGTTGCAAGTTGTGTTGCCTCTTTTCACATTTATATTCTCTTGCATGGGCTTGTGTTCGATTTTATCTAGGAGGGAGTGAGGATTCCATGTTGTGCACACTATATTGAAATAGAAATCCTATTTGTGCACGTACCTTGGGGAGTTCCCTCTTGATATTTAGAACATTTTTCGGATCCTTTTGATTGCTTGCTTCTTTCGTTGAAGTATCTTTCTATTTGATTTTCATTAGCAATCTTTGGATCCTCAATATAGTTTGATCTCCTTTCCAACTATTCGTTATTGGATATGTGCATTTGATTTCACTCATATTATGAGAAATGCACACATTATGGGGGAGCTCTTATTTCGGCAATCGTTGCCAATGGGGGAGAAGTTGAGAGGGTTTAAGAGTTGTTGGTTTTATGCTTTAGTTTCGTTCTCAAGCATTTGCCTTTCTTGCTCTTGCATCCTTGCTCTTTGTGTTGCTTGGTTGCTTAATTCATTATATAAACCCTCGTAAAAGGGATTGTCATCAATTACCAAAATGGGGGAGATTGAAAGTGCATGTGTTGCCCCATGCGTGGTTTTGGTAATTAATGACAATCCTTATGGACTAATGTTTGCATTGAGATACACTTGTAGATCTTGTCCATAGGTAATGTTTGGAGTTCATGTGTTGGACGCTAGAAGATTTTATGATGACCAAGGTTCCATCCAAGGGTTTATATGAAGAATGGTCATGTGAAGAGTTGAGCTTATTGCAAGCATGCTTGGAAAAGAAGATTGAGTGAACTTCATGTTTATCTCCAAGCCATCATCTATATCAAGATAAGAAGATGAAGTGCAAGCTCAATATGATCCATCTCGAAAGACATCATTTGATTGAAACTTGCAAAAGAGTCATGAAGACGGAGCTTTGCGAGGCCCTCCCATAATGGAGTATGGGGTAGCATTTGGAGAAGTCTTCATCAAGCATGTGCTAGCAAGCACAATCAAGAAAGGTGTTCCAACTTGAGAGAGTCAAGATCGTCATCATCGAGCTCAAGTGGAATGCGCAAGGCAAAGGTATGATCTTGATAGGTTTTCTATTTTACCGGTCTCATGTTGTTAGTGGGAGACCGGGTTTTAGGATAGACGGCGTACTATCAAGAGGGGCTCTCAAGTGAGTAACTTGATCGCATCTTTGTGGAGAGCTCAAACCTTTGCATACTTGGCATTTCATCTTTCTTGGTTCTTACTTGGCTTTTCTCCTTGTTGGGTTTTGGTGCTTGTTGTGATCTTCACGACAAACCCAAGTTCACCGAAAACGAATTTCGTATGGAAAACTTGTTGCGTTTTCGTTTTGGAGGTTTGCCGGTTATTCCTTTTTAGAGAGGTTTTACCTTTCTCCATTTGGTTTTATCTTCCATTATTGGACTATGATGTTTCTCTGCATAATCTCATAAAGCTCTTCGTTGCGATTCCAACGAGCCCGAGAACATCGAAAACGGAGTCCGGATGATCAAGATATCTTCGTTTTCGTGTTCAGTGTTTCTGCAGTTTTCTGAGGGCGGAAGTTCCGGTTTGGCCGGAAATTCCGGCCATCCGGAAGTTCCGGCCAAATTTCCGGCCAAAGTTCCGGCCAAGTGCAGTACCGTTTTTTAGTCGCTTTTCTGGGGGTCCGGAAGTTCTTGGACGAAGTTCCGGCCTCAACCGGAAGTTCCGGCCCAACCGGAACTTCCGGCCTAAGTGAAAACTGTGTGGTTTTGAAGGCAACGGCTAGAATTTCTGGAGGGGTATAAATACCCCTCCACCTTCCTCCAGCCAAGGAGCTCGCCCAGATTTCTCTCTCCTCCATTGTTGCAAGCTCATTTCTTTGATATTTCCCAATCCCTCCACCCAAACTCTTTGATCTTTGGAGGATTGAAGGAGAAGACCTAGATCTACATTTCCACCAATCAATATCTCCTCTAAGTGAGGGGAACCTAGTGGATCTAGTTCTTGGAGTTCTTGTGTGGTTCTCCTCTTTGTTCTTCCTCTCTTATTCCCCCATAAGCATTTGTTGCTTTGTTGGAATTTGAGAGTGAAGGATTTGAGCACTTGTGCTCTTGCCTTTTGCATTTGGTGCATCGGTGTGCTCTCCACGAGGATTCGTGGAAGTTGAAAGCGTGTGAACTTGTTACTCTTGGGTCCTTGGACCCTAGACGCCTTTGTGGTGGTTGGACCCTTGTGTGGTCACTTGAAGCCATTCGGGAGCCCCCAATCCATTGTGGGTTGTGCCTCGAATTGTTGTTGAGAGCCGTTCGGGAGCCCCCAATCCCTTTGTGGGTTGTGCCTCGGATTGTTGTTGAAAGGCTCCGGATTCCGCCTCGAAGGAATACCGATAGTGGAAGGTGAACCAAACCTTTGTGGTGCGGTTCATCGGAGAAGACGGTGAAACCTTTGTGGTTGTTGAACCGTTGTGTCGGTTCACACCTCTCCAACGAGACATACTCCCTTTCAAGGAGGAACTCGGGAATACATCCTCGTCTCCGCGTGCTTCGGTTATTTCTATACCCGAGCTTTTTACTTATGCACTTTACATTGTGATAGCCTTCGTGCTTGAAGTATTCTATATTGCTATCACCTTGTTGCTTGTCTTGCTTAGCATAAGTTGTTGGTGCACATAGGTGAGCCTAGTTTATTTAGGTTGTTGGCTTGTTAATTTAAACACCTAGTTTATTCCGCAATTAGCAAGCCTAAACCGGAAAAGTTTTAATCGCCTATTCACCCCCCCTCTAGGCGACATCCTTGTCCTTTCAGTTGTCCTTGGCATCTCCGGAGGCTGAAAAATGGACCGAGTGGGGGAAGAAAATGCGGGCACTGAACTTAGGTAACCACCATTTGGGAAGCGGCGGTTACGCAGGAAAACAACCCGTTTGGGACAAGGAGGATGCCGAGGTTGCGAGACTTGGGAAGGAGAACATGTGGCATAAAATCACGGACGAGCAAGTTAGGAACTTTGTTCGGTCCCGCTACTATCTGAAGCCGGGGACGGGGGAATTCGTTACCGACTATAAAGATGTGCTGGATTTCGAGAAAACGCTGGTAAGGAACTTAATTACCGCGGATATCTCAAAGTCCATTTGCGTTGATTTCTACATGGGTTCATGTTTATTTCCTTTGTCCGCAGGAGGCTGAGTTGAAGGCTGAGGCTGAGGCCGGCCCGTCGTCCCAGGAGGCTCAGGCCGGCCCGTGGGACACGACTTTCAATCGGGCGATGAACGTTTTCAAGGGGAGGGACAAGTCAATGCCGCCGACGTCAGCTGGCCGTGTGACCGGCTTTGGTACGTCGATGAAGTTCATCGAGTACTACAGCACGGACACCGACAAGAAAAAGGAGAGGAGGAAGCCGGCTAAAGATAGAGCCGAGGTTCTCGAGCTAAGGAAGAAGCTGGAGACACTAGAGAAAGAAAAGGTGGACTCTAGCACGGTGGACAAGCTAGTGGCCGAGAAGGTGGACGAGCAGCTCCGGAGTTTCTTACCCCCTGGGTTGATGGAGGGGTTAGCTGCTTGGAATGCGGCAGGTCGACAGGGGCCGATACACGTGCCCAGCTACGCCGGCAGCACCTCCAGCAATAACGTGTCGCCGGTCCTGGTGACCCCTGCACCGGTGCCCCCTGTCGTGGATCAACATACACCAAGGCCGGAGAATAATGATAATGCACACGAGCGGCCGGAGAATGATAGGCCGGCCGCCGGCACCGGCGCCCTTGTCTCGACATTAGCCGAGCTCGACGCCATCACCAAGGTAACTAATTAGTTAGTCCGCGACATCTTCTATGACTATATATGCCTTTGATGACTGCCATATCTCATGCATGGTGCCCAACATGTGTTGACTCCCAGGACATGCCTTGCATACTCCTGCATAGGGTGGGGGTCGGCGGCGAGTTGAAGGAAGTCGCAACGGCCAAGATCATACAACCTTTGACCCGCGATATGCACAACACCCGAATGAGCGAGGTCGTGATGAAAGTCAATGTGAGCGAGGTACTGCCTGAGTTCCATGACATCGACCCCCCCCCCCCACGCAACCTCCGGGAGCCGAGAAACACATGAAGCTTGGCGAATGCGGGAAGTGGATGATGGAATGGCCGAAGACCCAGATTCGTCGTGGGGATGTTCTTCATGGGGTCAGGCGCACCGGCGGCGCCACCTCCCGGCCCCCGGTCGTTCGGCCCCCGTCGAGGCGGCCACAAAAAACTGTTGCGGATGAACCGGCGCCACAAGCAGCCGTCGCCACCACCCAGAAGGAACCGCCGGTCGCCGCCACCACCACCGGAAGCTACCGCCGATCGCCGCCACCACCGGCCGGAAGCTACCGCCGGTCGCCGCCACCACCGGCCGGAAGCTACCGCCGGTCGTCGCCGCCACCAACCGCCACAAACAGTTGTTGGGAACGTCTTCACCGCAACCGTCCAAGGGTAGTTCTGACTTTCCGAATTCCCCGACTTTCCGACTTTCCCGACTAACGGATGTGCTATTGTTTATGTTTAGGACAAAGCCGTTGCACCTCAACTTGGTGGCAACGATGACAATGAGGAGGAGGAGAATGATGTCAACGTCGATGACTACATCAACACTGGCGCCTGCATGGATGGTATGTACATGCCTCTTGTGGATGAAGAACCCTTCCGCGACCACCGCGGTCAACCTGCTCGTCCCACTTCATGCACACAACGCCTGGCCTTCACCGACACGCCTCCGGATGCCGGCGATCATCAAGCTCAACCGGGTAACATTTTCAGCCCTAACACACTGAAAGAAACTGTTAAAGCGGGGTTCACTTCACCCCCACAATCCACAGAGATGAAGAACAAGAAGCACAGGAAGAGAAAAGGATCCTCCACCTCTGCGAGCCAGCCAGCTCCTAAGATCCGGGGTCTTGAAGACACGATTCCACCCCGTGCGGATGGCTTCCCCCGAGTTCATGAAGCTGGTAAACCTATCTTGTCTGGGGACTTGCTCCGCCTTGCAGAAGGATCCATGATTGCCTTGCAGGAATCTATCTTGCATCTAGAGGAGCTCCTTCTTAAAGACAAGCAGCCGAGTTACCCGGCGTTCGCGGTCAAGGTGCCAAACGAGCTGGTGGACTTCGTCCAGGAAGACCCCGCGGATGTGTTCTTCATAGCGTACGAGGACATCTTCAAACTCTTTCACACTCAACGGCTGGACTATAACATGGTCCGCCTATATGCGCTCGATATGGCGATGAAGATCAGGAGAGATGATACCCCGTACGTCACGATAGTGGATCCCTACTACATGCGCGACAACCATCTAGTGGAAGGATCAAAGACACGGGAAACGGTCACGGAGTACCTCGTAAGGGTCATGCTGGCCAACAAGAGGAAGAACGCCCTTCTTCTGCCTTTCTTTTTCGAGTAAGTACACATCCGCTCGCCACCGTCGGATCTTATGCCTTCTTGTACATTTCTTCCATCGCTGATCCTTTGTCCAACATTCCGTTTCAATTGTGTTGAGCAGGGACAAGTACTGCGCACTCATCTACGTATCCCCGAGGTGGTCCATTGCCACTTATTTGGACTCGGGGAATAAATCCACGCCGAGACGATACACCAGAATAAAGGGTGTTCTCGATGACGCTCTCGAGGCCTATGCCCAAAAGGGCGGCCCCTTCCATAAGAAGTCGGAATTCTTCACGGACGAAAACACACACAAGTTCCAGCATGGGACCGGCTTCCATTGCATCAAGCAACTGGATGGCAGCGTGAAGGAGGCCTACTACGCCCTCCATCACCTTAAAGCGATTGTCCGGGATTTCGAGAAAATGAAGATTCCATCTGGTCTCGCAGAATACACCAAAATGGCGGATTCTCTCACCGATGCTGATTACAGAACAGACTTCCATCGCATCCGGCTGCAGTTTTCAACGATCATCCTCGACGATGTCATTCACAAATCAGGGTCCTACCACTACCCCAGAGGTATTATAGAAGTGCATGTGTAGGGTTATATATTATATATATGCTATGCTATGAAACCCAAATAGGATAGCCATATGATTTCCAACCATGACAATTGATTGATTGTCTTGCCTCTCTAGTTAGATGAATAAATTATACTCTATTTATATCACTAACCAATATATATCCCAATCCATCTTCAGGGTTGTGTCAGAGGGATATCGAAGAACGACTAGAGGCACAGAATGACACCAGGGAGTGGAAGACGAAAGAAGGCTATCAACCGTTCCCGGCGCCGCTCAAGAAGAGGACTCCATGATCATGCATGCTCCCGCGCGCTCTTGCTCACCATCATCGCCGATGTGTACTACATTTGATCATATTTAGGCGGCGAACACTTGATTTGTAATGTGTAGTGTGAAATGATGAAACATTCGGCACTTTTGTGAATATGTGTATATATGTATCTCGATCGGGCACTAAGTGATATGTGTGATGACATATTGATTAATGTGTTTGTCTGTTTATATACCTGTCAAATATACCTGTATTTCTGTATAAACCTGTATATACCTGTATTTGTACAGCAAAACGAAAAAATACCGGTATTTCTGTTTCATATTTCTGTGGCGCACGCTTTTTTTTTGTGGCGCACCACTTTCTGTGGCGCACGAAGGAACAGTGCGCCACAGAATTCCTCTGCATAGGGTGCTGCCGACCTATTTCTGTGGCGCACCGCACTGGGTGCGCCACAGAAATAATTTTTGTGGCGAGAATTCTGTGGCGCACCCAGCAATCCTCCAGTGCGCCACAGAAAGTCAAAAACGTGCGCCACAGAAAGGCCTTTCTGTGGTAGTGCTAGGGTTTCAAAAAACTACCACTTTACGAATTATTTGCAGAAAACACAGTTTTCAGGGTGATGCTTCGTAGTTTTCCACCCCAGCTGCGCCTTCATGCCGAGGCGCGTTGTTCAGGACGGCTGCGCCTTCGATCTCGGCTACCACTCCTCTGGTATGTGCGGCATGTGCAGGAAGAACTCGGCGTCGTCCTTGTCCTACCTCTCCAGCTACAACAATGGCAAGGATGTGTATCTGCATGTGCGGTGCCTCGTCGGCACCAACAACATGCTCACTGGTTATCAGGACTGGGTGGCAAGCAGTTGATAGCTGACGAGGCCGGCGGGATGCTGCCAGCCGGGACCTTTACTAGGAAGAAGCAGAAGGGAGTCGATCTCTTCAAAGCTGCCAGCACGTCCTTGAAGATTGCCCGTGTCGTACTCAAGGTCGTGAATCTGGATTTTGATTGCGTCGGAGATGTTTCGAATCTGGATTTTGACGGTGTCGGAGATGTTGTGTCGAATCTGGATTTCGATGGCGTCGGAGATGCTGTGGGGAGACTGGATTTAGACTGCGGCGGAGACGAGGTATTCAATGGTGAGTGAATGAGAAGAGGGTATGTAAAAGTTGAATGCATGCATGTGTGGAATTGTTTTTTTGTTTTACAACAAACTTGTGTGGATAATCATGTAATCGTCTATGCGAAACCATGAAATTGTATTGTGGATATATATGATCTCATTTATATTGTTTAGATGAGTAGTGAATCGGAACTTTGGTTCCAAAAGATAAGGCAGACCCACATATCCTAGAGTCAAGCCTTGCACATCGGTGATTGTTGGCGCGTGTCCCGACTTGCATCTGCCATCTCGTCCCAAAAAGCTTTTTGTTAGATTTTATTACCAATTAACTATCCCAAAAGTTTGAATTGATGGAAATTGTAGGTATAATATACTTGATAC
The DNA here is from genome assembly GCA_947311845.1 of Poa pratensis. Classification (NCBI taxonomy): domain Eukaryota; kingdom Viridiplantae; phylum Streptophyta; class Magnoliopsida; order Poales; family Poaceae; genus Poa; species Poa pratensis. The sequence continues at coordinate 475,603 of CAMZMU010000050.1, read as the reverse complement.
TTCCCTTTACATTCGATGTGGATAACATCTCCTCTCACGTTTTAACATGGGCGTGGATGAATTGGGGATTAATTGTGCGGGGATTTAGATTTGAAATCGATACTGCTCTAATACCATCGAAGATAATCCTAACAAACAATTATACTAAAAAGCAGATTTGATGGAAAGTGGAGATATAACATACTTATCACTCCCTTTCATATCCGACGTGGATAACACTTTTGCATAGACACTGCCGTTCCTTGTAGCATTTCTACCACTAACTTTGCTTGTTCCTCGTACTAGTATTTGTTCTGAGCTTTGCAAGACTAATCATAGCAATTTTTTTTACAAAATGTAAGCCAACGTGAGTAGGCTGGCAGCCAAGTGGATGAATTTGACTTATGCGAACCAATCACTGCTATCTTGCAATAGCTCAGCAGTGGACATTCTCTTGGGACAAGGCCTATAATAGAGACAACTTGTAGCATACTAGGTAAAAGACAACTAGGCGATCTTCATTTCTTTATAGGCACATCTAGAGCGCCACACGACTTAGACAACCCTGCCTGTTGCAAGTCTGACTCATGACCAAGGTTTTAAGTTACCTGGCTGAAAGAAATCTTGGCGGGCACTGGGATTTTGGGTAACCTGGTTAGCAAAAATTACCGATTGGTTACTGGATGACATTCTTAGACAAAATTTGAAATTCAAACTTAAAACAGAAAAACATAAATCAAAATCAATTTTTATAGGAATAATTTGGCTTAAATTCAAACGGTCCGGTATTTTGAGCACGGTAAACTCATTTACCTGAGGGAGCTAGGGATTCCGGTTACAGACCGGTAACCGTGGTATTTTGACTGGCAACCAAATGCCTGCCCATGACCAATCCTTTTTGATACAACAATGGTCATTATGTCAACACTATCCATTGGGCTGACGCGATGAGACGTTTCATAGCACATGTACCGTGCGACTAGAAATACAATTCATCTCTGAACGAGTAACTACTGCACATGGCTGGCTGGCTTGCTATATTAATAGTTATATTATATTAGTTGAATCTTGAATGCATCACAATCATCCTGCAAGATGAAGAGAGAAGACTCGGAAAACAAGTGTTTTTAATCACGACACTAAAAAATAGTAGACTGCACGTACGGTTGTTACGGAAACAAAAATCATATAGACAATGATAAAACAATCAATCCAATTAATATATTTTTTCGAACATAAAGTGTGGTTTTCATTTATATAGCTACAAATAATAACTCTGTGAGTATCTTCTTTCCCCCGGGTAACTGCTTGAACATATAATATCCTCGCGAGGAGACAAAGTCTGTCATCCCTCTTTCCGACCCACTTGTATTATCTCCGTCTAACTCGACCTAGGATTGTCGTGGATTCAATAATTCGTCATCTCATCCATGATGTGTTACACAATAGACCACCTTTGAACATAGGCTTTCGTCGGGCTTTAGTTGGGAACAAGTGGGATATGTGGTCTCATTTATGTATTAGATTAATGGATGTCAATCTTACGCAGGATTCAGATAGGTTTGTCTGGAAATTGACACAGAACGGGATATTTACAGTTAAATCTATGTATGAAGACTTAATGAATGGTCATACTAGATTTTTACAAACTTATCTTTGGAAGTTGAAAATTCCGCTGAAAATTAAGGTGTTTATGTGGTTCCTTCATAAAAAAGTGGTACTCACTAAAGATAATCTAGCAAAACGAAAGTGGAAAGGTGACTCTCATTGTTCTTTTTGTGGGAATAGTGAAACTGTTGATCACCTCTTTATTTCCTGCCCTTTTGCACAACTGATCTGGCGTGTGGTTTTTTGTACCTACAATATTCCTCCTCCCACCAATGTCACTAATATGTTTGGGAATTGGTTAAACGGGATGGATAACAAGACCAAAGCTAGGATTCGTATTGGCGTTTCAGCGATTGTATGGTCGATTTGGAATTGTAGGAACAATTTGGTTTTTAACAGGAAAGAATCTTTTCATGTTTTACAGGTTATCCATATGGCGGTGCACTGGATCCAACTATGGGCCTTCTTGCTACCTTCGGACCAGCGGGAGCTTATGGTGGCTGGATGCACGCGACTCCTGCGCGTGGCACAGGATTTTTTCTCCCGGCATACGTGGCAGCATATTAGACGACTTTCGTAGTTTACTATATAGTTTGCTCCTGTCTGGTTGAGGCCTGTCTCATTCTCTTAGTGATCTTTTGAGATGTAATAAGCTACTTGATACAAATTTGTTTAATAAACGGCTGTGTGCATCACTCGATGCAGAGGCCGGGACAACCCCATTTCTAAAAAAAAAACCTCATTTGGGTACCTTCTTTTTGAAAATTAGCAAATCTATGAAATGATTCTTTTGTTGTGCGAGAGATGATCTCGTATTGTAGGCCAAATTTATACACATGAAAATAATATCACCTAGAGAGATATTGTAAGTGAGAATTAGGAATAGAATTGAAAATAATTAAGAATAGAATTGAGAATAATTGAAAATAAAATTAAAAAAATTCCCGGTACCTTTAGTCCGGGTTGGTAATACCAACCGGGACTAAAAGTCCCTACCTTTAGTCCCGGTTGTTGTTACCAACCGGGACTAAAGGTTCTCCACCTGCCCGCGCACAACTCTGCCCACATGGGGGCCTTTAGTCCCGGTTCGTGAGCAACCGGGACTAAAGGGTGGGGGCCTTTAGTCCCGATTTAACAGTCCCGGTTGCACAACCGGGACTAAAGGCTCTCTGGAACCGGGACTGTTGCCCCGTTTTCTACTAGTGGTTCTTTATTAATGTGTGATTACAAAATAATGGAAGATGCACATAGCACACTCACAATGTTTATCTCTTCTTCGTTATCAACAACAAAAATAAATATTTTATTGTGTTGGAAATATGAGCATTTTTTGGCATGACATATTTCATATAAAAAATAGATAAAACGTGGCTACCATCGCGGAGCAGAGCAGCGCCGACACGAGCAGGTCCAGCAGCACGAGCCTGATCTCGGCTGCGCTGGCCCCCGTGTCCTCCTCCTCCTCCAGCTTCGTCAACGCCTTCTCGTCGTCCGCTGGAGCGGCGGCGGCGGTGACGACGGAGATGCTGAGGTGCAGATAGACTGCCAGGGCCTCGAGGATGGAGGCCGTGATGCAGAAACCGAGGAGCACGAAGGCGCAGAAGCGGATGTAGGGGAAGGTGACGACGGCGGTGTCGGCGGCCACCACTCGTATGGCCAGTGCCGTGGAGGCAAGACCGAGCATGAAGGCGCAGAGGCGGAGGATGATGGCCAGCGCCGTGGAGCCGTTGGACGGCCACCAGCGAGAACCTCCAGGTCCCTCGGGCATCATCGTCGTCAGCACCTGCAAGCAAAGAAAGAAGGAGAGATCGGTGTTGTTGCTTAGCCTCGATCAGCGGCGGCATGCATGGTGGATGCACCTCTATTTATCTATATGGAAAGCTCACAAAATTATGGGATTTCTATCCATTTTTTGTGACGAGCTAGCGATTCCGTTCCAAGAAAAGAAAATCGCTTGTTTTTTTTTCTCCCGGAGCTAGCGATTACGTAGGGTCGTACAGGTACGTGGAAAATCGCTTTTTTTTGCAAATAAATGTGCAAGGTCGGTGCTGCTATACGCCTATACGTACGTACGATACGTACCTGTACGACCCTACATGGTAGCTTGGCTGGAAGCGAGCTCGCCTCACGCGGGGCAACGAGCCTAGGAGCCATTTTGCCAGGGCATGGTTGGCGGCCACCAGAACCAGATGTAATCAAGATCAATACTGACGCGGCAGTGCGCTGCTCGGAAGGGAAGAGTGGTGCTGGTGGTGTTGCACGATCTTCAGTAGCCCTTTTGGGTGCTTGGAGTAGACCGTATCCGGGTATGACGGATCCCATGATCGCTGAAGCTATGGCATTGCGCGATGGTGTCATATTTGCAAAGCTACGGGGATTTCTCAAGGTCACGATGGAAACGGATTGTCTGGAGGTTGTTTCACTCTGGAACTCTCGTCACAACTCACGTTCGGTTGTGGCTCCAATTATGATAGAAATAGGAGAGCTAGCTACTAGTTTTGTTTCTTTTGATGTTCAACATGTATCCCGTTCAGCCAATGTTCCTGCTCATCTCTGTGCCAAGTTTTCTTGCACGGTTGACAGGACAGAGAGCTGGATTGCAGACCCTCCCAGCTTCCTGGTCAGCAGTCTTCTGGCTGATTGTCCAGCGAACGCTTTCGTTGAATAAAGCTCTCTAAGTTGTGTGCCAAAAAAAAAAACGAGCCTAGGAGCGGTCTGGTTTTAAATCTGAGTCAGCATCTAGCGCCGGGAGCAGGGCCAACGTTAACTACAAACGAAATTTTTGACCGACTTTTACAAATTAAAAATAAATACATGATCTTTATTGAAATTTCATATATTACAAACGAAATTTAAACTACAACTAACCTAGAGTTAACTAAACTAATCTAGACGCCGGGAGCCGGGCCAGCGTCATCTTCCTCCATCACCGCGTGAGAGGAGCCGGCCTCGTTGTTTGTTCGCCCCATCGTAGGCGAAATTATGGCGTGTGCCTCCGTCGTTGATGTGCGTGCATGCACGCAGACGCCTCTGCTGGTGGCCCACCCTCTACACAATGTGGAGATGCCGCCTCTCGTCCTCTGCCGACTCTCCCTCTCCACACCCATCGCGAACTCCTCCCTCGCCATCGCCTCGACCACGGCAAAGCAAGGCGGCAAGCGGCGGGAAATGGTGGCGCACGGGGAACTGAAGGGTGGGTGCTGAGGCGACATGTCGGTTTAATGCCGGTGACACGTCTTCGCCGCATTGGCCTGACAGCGTCGTTGGGAACCGCTGGGAAGGCTGCTCCGCCAATACAACAATGGCGTGACCGGGGTGCGGCCGATGTGAACATGTCGCCGCTCTGACATCCGCGTCGACACTGAGGCCACGCTACCACACGAGTCGACAACCAAATCAGCGACGCGACCAAAGCCGACACTCTAACAACTCAACGCAACATGGCCGAGGCGAGAGATCGGAGCCGTCACTGACGGTGTATGTACTGAGAGGAATGCCTCATTCAACGGCGCCACTGAGCCCACTGTCATGTTTACCTAGCACGATAGTAATGGATGTTAGACTCAGATGCCATTTTCCTTTTTGTTTTCCATAATTTTTTCTTTTCTTGGCCCAAACTCTGTTACTTGGCCCAAACTCAAACCCAAACTGCTCCTTGGGTCGTTGCCCCGCATGAGGCAAAGCTCGCTACCAGCCTACCACGTAGGATCTACGGGTATTGGACAAGTTTTTTCGTACGTATAGCAATTTCGATTGTCGGTATCAATATGTTAGTTTGCGATGGACATGCATTTTGCGTTATGAACTGGTACCTAAACATATGCACAATGTGGGTGGAGTTGGGAACGTCTGATGTTTATTAGAGCTAAATGTTCATATTGCATCATTTTCCATATCATCACAAGTCTATTAGTTCACCTTCATAAACAAAGTCATTGATTTTTTTTATAGTTTTTCACTATCACAAACTAATTTGGGCACAATTTTTTGAACGGAGCCCGGAAACGTAACTCTGCAAAAAACAACATACCTCTATCGGCCCTAGAGGAAGGATGAATAATTTTATCCTATGCATACTTATCCTAAATATAACCCCAAATACAAATGTGGTCCGGGTTTTAGTACGATTCTGGATCCGCCCTTGTACTAGTTAGTAGGACCGAGATAAAGTGGTGGACCTTTTATTCGGTGTGAGCGTGAGACGCTGTGCCAAAGCGTCGCCACCAAACGCACATAAACTTGACCCAAAGCTATGATACAATCCGATTAACAATAATGCTACACATTCATATAATTTCTACATAAAACTCCTACGTGCTGAAGTGCCCATCTGACGTAGTGACGTGGCCACGATTTGCTCCCGAGAGATCAGAACGAAATGCTAGGAAAAAAAGAAAGTGGCCCTGTGATTACGGAAGGAAACACAGAAAATTACGGTGGCTTTGTTTCCTACCGTTCTGTTGTTTTGCTTCCTCGGTTCTGATCAATCGACGAGGACGGTGTAGTGGAAGCATCACCCTGCATTGAGCCGCCAAGAAGGATGTTGCCGCAGGCCGATGAGCTATACAACCTTACTTCCTGAAAGTTTCGTCAACATAAAATTTGATCTGAATTATGAGTTAAACATAGGAGCTTCATTCTCATAATCACACCATGTAAATCTAGGGCGTGTTTGGTAGGTCGGGTGGCCTCAGAAATTCTCACCTCATCACAGTTTTGGGTGCTTGGTAGGTCGGGTGGGCAAGTTGGGCCATGCCCACATCATGCAAAAAGAGCTCCTCAGCCATGCCCGGTTGTGAAGCTGGAATCGAGCTTCGCACTGCGGCCCTGCCTAGCTGATACAGAAAAATCCCCACGCGTGGGCCCCACCCGAGGAATCGCGACGCGAGCCCCTCCGCCCCCACGACTCATTTCCCCCGTTCCTCTCCTTTCAGCCTCTCCCGAAAAATCGCCTCGCCTCCCTAGAGCACCGCACCGCCGCTCAGGGCTCACGCCGCCGCCTACCAGCGTCGCCCGCCGCTGCCCAGGGCCCGCGCTGCCTCTCAACGTCGACCTCCTAGAGGCAGCCCGAGAGCAGATCGACGCCATGGATCCCCATCGGTCCAGAGCTGCAGCTCCACCTGGTTGACCGCCGTCGTCGGCCTCGTCCGCAGCTCCGTCGGCAGCATCCCGCCGGCCTCGTCCGCAGCTCCGTCGGCAGCATCCCGCCGGCCTCGTCCGCAGCTATCGTTGTATTTTCCTTTTCTAAAAAAAATCATTGTGTTTCTAATCACGCATAACATCTCATTATAAGTTCCAAGATTATATCACCTAGTACCTGGTTCACTAAAAACAAGGAAAAATTGAGAAAATTTATGAAAGTACGACTTTTTTACTACTTACTTAATTTCACAAATAATGTCTACTGTGATGATTTGTAGGGATGGACATTCAAACTACTAGTGTCACACAATTCGGCATCGAGAAGCAATTTCAATCGGCCTACACAAATTCGAAGTTCAAAGAATTTCAAGAAGAGTACATCAGAGAAGAGACTATTTATATATTTGTTTTGATTGATTCATCACTAGTAGCAACGGATGTCATTCCTGGAACTTCTATGTAATTGTTTCTTATGTAGTGAGAATAGTACAAAAGCTATGAGTACATCCCAGAATTAGTTGGTCTTTTGCAATCTCTTTTTCCATTATAAAAACTAATACCAAAGGTATGAGTACATCCAAGAATTAATTGGCCTTTTGCAATCTCTTTCGCCATTATAAAAACAAACAGCAGTTGTACCAACAAAACCATAATGAAATTTCCATCATAAGGGTAAGCATTACTATCTTTATGTAATTGAAGGACAACTACATGACAGAACATCTCATATATACATCCAGCATAATCTTCGTATGATTCATGATCATCTATTTCCTATGACGCACTTATGAAATTCAAATACATAGATATTGAACGAAGCAAATACGAAGATATGGAGTTCATGCAGAGCTTCTGCATAGCTTGAACTTTGTTAGAACGCTATGATCTGAACATCAGTATGCGATGCATCTGTCGTGAGGCATCTGAAGTTTTGCCTACTTGTCGTCCCAGATGAACTCGTTCACAGTGTTGCTGGAGCCCTGGCTGTCACACAGTAAGTTGAGGTGCTTGGAGACCAGGTAGGCCGCTGTAACCTCGCCAACGTCTACTGACCGGGCGAGTCAGCGATGATGAGTACGGGGCATGTTTGGGCCGTACGTGAGCAAATTCACGGGAGCAAATCGGATGGACACGTACATGATCCCGTAGGATAGGAGCTGCATGGAAAGCGGTGATTTTGTTAATGAAGATCCCATATAGTATATGCAACAGATATCATAAAAAAAAACGTTTCGCTCGAGAGCGCTACGAGGCGACTAGCAAGGCGAACAGGTTTTCCTACCCTAGCGCCGCCGCCGGCCGCCGCAGGCCACCGGTGAAAGAGCTAGGCCCCTCTCCTTCTGCTTGCCGCTCCGGCGGCAGGAGGGAGGGGGACCCCGTTTTTTTGCATGGTAACTAGGGTTAGGATGTTTTTGGCATGGTGCGTCGTTTGGGTGGTGGGAGCGGCGCCCGGACAAATAAATCTGCCTCAACTCTACTCCCACACCGGCGTTGGCCTTCATGGCGGCGTCTCGGAGTTGGTGGCAGGGTTTTTGGGTTTTGGCTTTGAGATGTGATCTATGTGTGCGGCGGCGGCAAGGAGATGTGGCGGCGGCTCTAGTTGTGGTTTTGGGTTTTGGTGTGTGTGGCGGCGGCGGCAGGTGTATGTAGCGGCGGCGGCGGCAGATGGCAAGGTCGGCGGGGGCGGCAAAAAATTTGTTGGATCGCTCGGCGGCTAGGTTTGGAAGAGGCGCGGCTCTGATACCATATTATTGGTGGCGGAAACGATGCCCTTCCAGGGCTCGTGGTACGAGAGAAAAGCCCTCTCGTGGCATATACATAGGGTACGGTATTGGGTGGTGTACTACACCATACCAATACCATATATCTGTTGTATTGCATATGATGTCTAACAGTACGTACATTTGTTTTTGACAATTCTCAGTTGTACGTACTTATAAAGCGTATGCGTTTATGGATATGGAAATGTGTCGACGATTTGTCTCACGCAAACATGTATATGAATTCTTTTCTTTTACGAGGAGGCTTCCATGTATATCCACTTGGAAGAAATCCATAACAGAATCAATCAGAATCGGATGAAGCTGAATATAAGGGTGCCATTGTCATCCAAATCGCCTCACGTATCGCACCGATGGAATTGATAGGACGCGTCATGGGCGGCTGCATCAGCAAAACTCCTCCGGCGCCCTGCTGGTCGGAGCTCCCGCAGGACATCATCGGCCTCATCCTCCGCCATCTCCCGTCCCACGACGACCGCCTCAGCTTCGGCGCCACCTGCCACGAGTGGCGCCTCGCTTCTGCGCGGGAGCGGCATCAGGGCCTGCCGCCGTCCTTGCCGTGCGTGAATCTTGGCAACGGCACGTACCAGAGCCTCATCGACGGGAAGGTGCGCCGCTTCCCCGCGTCCAAGGGCTATCGCGTCGGCGCTTCCTTTGACGGCTGGCTCTTGTACTACCACAAGGGCTCCGGTAGGTGCTTGCTCTGCAGCCCTGTCTCCGGCGATGCCATCGAGATCCCCACCCACTACCGCAACTGCTCGGTCGATTTTCCCATGGCGATGGAGTGGGCGCTGGAGGGGCCCCTGGAGCTGGACACGATGCTGGTTGGCGAGGGCATGGACATAAAGATGGTCGTGTGCTCATCTGACCTCGTCATCGCCCTATTCTATCATCCCCGCGGCGACCACTACCCTCCTGTCTCTTACCTTGCGTCTTTTCGGCCGGGGACACCGACACAGCTTCAGCAACGGTTGCAAGTATTCTCATTTCTTGTCCAGCCCCATGTACATCCTGGGGTCTACTATTATGTGGACATTGCCTTTTACAGTGGGAAGATCTTTGCTATCGCCTTATGGGAAGATCTCTTCTGCCATGACGTCCAAGGAGACATGAACCATCAGCAGCCTATCGTCCAGCATGTCACAGAGGCTCAGCCAGATAGTACGCGTACAAACTCCTACCTGGTTGTATCGTCTGACCGGCAAAAACTACTCCTGGTGCGGTGGGGAAGGAGGAGTGTCGCTGCAATGGATCTGGCGGTGTTCGAGGCAAATTTCGCCACGGGCTGTTGGTCCGAGGTGAAGGACCTAGGCGACCAAGTCATCTTCCTCGGCAGGAATTGCTCCATGGCGTATGCTACAAGCTCGTCGGAGCATTGGGGACCGATGCTCGGAGGAGCGAACCGTGTGTTTGTTCTAGGCACCGACTGGGCACGGACATCATGGCTACCTGTCTCCTCGAAAAGTGATATCCCCGGCTATTGCGTGTACGACATGACGAGTGGTGAGACTAGTGTGATTTTGCTCGAGGGAGCTCGATACACGGAGAGTAGCACGTTGGGATGGTTCTTCCCTCACAAGTGAAAACCCTCTAGCTCTAGCTACCTACACCAAGATCACGATCGATGTCAATGCATATATATATGTGCAACACTAGTTTTGATCAAGACGCTCTTGAATAAATAGCGTACCAGCAATTTTATTGGCTTGTTATTTACAAGTATTTTATCCTGTAAATTAATGATGGATTTCTCTTCTCTTTTTAGAGCATTAATTCCTAAATAAGGGGAAGTTAGGATATTGCAAATTTCATGCTTGATTAGTTAATCCAGACGACGCGTCTATCTGCATGTGTTCGGTAGTTTCTGTTGGCTATATATATTGTCTTATTTCTTGGGCTAAGTTCAGGTAAGATAAAAGTGTATTTTTTAGTTAGTCGATCCGGCCAAGCTGCACATCCGAGTAGTTCGTGGGTGCGATTGCTGCGACAACTTCTCACGCCCCTCTTGTTTTCTGAATAAAATTTCCAATTCATCTTATGTGTGTTTTTTTTCTTTTGAGAAATCATGCTTGGCATTTTTTCTAGCATTAACCTATTTGTTTGACTTTATAGCTTATTGGGGTTAACAAGGTTAAGTTTGATCTCGAATTATAACGCATTCACACATTTGAGGCAAAAGCGTCACCGTTGTCAGATCCTCAAGGATCTCTGTTTCATACACCGAGACTAAGATCAAGGTGAGGAACGGCCAAATGCTTCACGACGGTGCCTATAATACCAACAGACGTCATCATTGCCGCACTGGTGAACGGGATAAGGCTTTGCCCTGCAGCTCCCATCTATCTCATCGTAGCACCCAACCACAAAGAACACCCACAAGGAGCCGTGTTTTTGGAGTGGGCGTCACCTAGGTTCACACAAAATCTGCTTCACTATGGCGACGCGACCTCGACGCACGGTCCCCGACGGAGCGATGCCGCGCCGGCGGCTGACGCTGGTGCCGGGTGCCCTCTCACCGGCGGGGAACACGGCGCGCACGGATTCGCCGGCGGCCGGCCCGGAGGGATCCCGCTTCTCATGCCTTGTCGAGGGGACCTCGTCGGATGAAGACGACTGTCTTTCGGAAGTGCCCTTCGATGCAGCCATGGAGGTGCTTGAGGAGGAAGGAGAAGAGGAGTCGGAGGCGGGTTGGAAGACGGTGACTAGGAGGGGACGGCGGACCGATGAGGAGTTGCAACAGGAGTTCTGGGAGGATATTGGCTTCCCGACGCCGGCGTCCCGTGTTTGGGAACGGCGATCCTCCTCGCCGCACTCGGCTCCAGTGGCGGAATCTACGTCCGTGATGCCGCCTGCATCGTCTGCGGAGCCAGCCAAGCTCCAGTCCATGGCTAGACGCGGCAATTCATCGCCGGCGGCGGCACTGGGCACGGTGGTGTCGAGGCAAGTGCGGATGGGCTGGCGTGGCCCATTGCCGCGCCCAAGGATCACTCCTCCGGCAGTGCTGCGGATGTTCCTCCCCCTGGTCACGGCGACGTGCCGGCGGTGGCGGTGCCGTCCCCGTCGATTGCGGATCAAGGCGGCCCCGAGGCGGTTTCGAAATTTCAAACCGGACTGACGTGTGGGCCCCAGCCACAGGCTGATCGTGACCGTTCATCCCCCCTGGAGTTATCTGGGCCGCTGCTTCGCTGGTCTGTGGAAATCCATCGATGCTCCGAAGACCGCCGCCGCCTCGCTCTGCCCTAGCCCGAGTCGACGACCTGCTCACCGCCAAGCCACGACGCCGTCTTCAACGCCTGCCTCGCCGGCCACTCACCAGCCCTCGGGTCCCCCATCCACACGCGTGCCCAGCTGCCTCTCTCGCGGTCGTTCGCGGCAGTGCTGCGGTCGCCGGCGCCCATGGCGGGCTCGGGTGCTTCCGGGGGTTCGTCGGGGAGTGGAGGACAGAGGAACCAGCAAGCGCCAGCCCAGTTCCCCGCGACGCGGCCACCTATGCTATTTGGAAAGCAGGCGGGGCTAGGTGCTGGCCAAGTTGCGGCGGGTGCGGCGGCGCCGGCGCGGGCGATGGCGGCTGCACGCGCTGTCGTGTCGCCGACGACGCGGGTTTCGGTGCCTCCGATGGTAGTTCAGCCGACCGTGATCACCCCGTCGGCAGTGACGACGGTGCCGTTCCTCGTCGGGACGGCTACGGTTGGAGGTGCGGCTGCTGCGAAGAAGAAGAGCAAGAAGAAGAAGAAGCCGCCGACGCCGGCGGCTGCTGGGTCGAGTGAGGATGGTCAGGGTGTTGCCAGGTCCACTGTTGCCGCTACACCGGTTACGGCTTCCCCTGCCATGGCGGCTGGTACGGTTGCTCAAGGGGCTGTTGCGGCAAAACGGAAGCGTTGCGCCACTTGCCAGATTGACTCTCATAGTATGAAGGAGTGCTCGATTGACAGGTACTGCTACTTCTGCGACAGGGTGGTGCACCCGACGCTCCGGTACCCAATTCTTAGGGTGCCGAAGCCATATGCTGGGATGGCGGGCATTGGGTGTGAGGATACAATGTTCAGCCACTTGCCGGATGGTGTCTTCAGACCACAGTTGGCTACGAGTACTACCCCCGTGGCTGTCGTGACGGTGACCGGGGAACCTGTGTCGGCAGAGGTGATTCTGTCCATGCTAGCTCGCTACTGTCCGCAGACCGCATGGCGCTAGGAGGCAATCCCACACAATCAGTACAAGGAGGATTCTTTCCTGGTCAATTTTCCTTCTATGGCGGATTTGGAGAGGATGAATGGATCTGAACTTGGGGTACCAAAACAGCAGACGGTGATTTCCCTGGACATCTGGAAGCCGAAGGATGTTGAGCCAATGGCGGAATTGACACCAACTTGGGTGCATGTGACTGGTGTGCCGAACTCAGTGCGCCACTTTCTGGGTCTTTGGGCAGTGGGTACTCTCATTGGGAAGACTATGGATGTGGACTTGTTGGCTCTCCAGCGTCATAATGTGGCTAGGATTCTGGTGGCCATTTGCAACCCCAATCTGTTTGAGACAAGAGAGGTTAAGTCTGATGCCTTCCTGTCACTTAAGGGTTATTCTTTCCGGTTCACCAAGGAGACGGCGGACTATGTCGCCGATCCAGACTTTGTACCCTTCATCTGGAGACGGAATGAGAAGGACGATGATGCAAAAGGCCTTGAGGAGAAAGACACGGACGGGCGCCCAGGTATGAGGCGCCAAAGACCACAGACGGAGACACCCACATGCCACAAGCTAATGCTTCAGGGCCAGGGGGTGCATCGCTGGGGTTAGTTGAGGAGGTGGAGGTGGCACCTGTCATGGCGGTGACTCCATTCAACAAAAATCCGCAAACCCCGAGAGGTAAAGAAATTGTGGCGATGGAGCAATCGTTGGTGGCACAGGAAAAAAAGAAGGCTGCTGGAAACTGCATCGGGCTGGATGTCTCTCGGTCCCCAATGTCGGGCCGTTCGACGTTGCCCTGTGCAGCAGATAGCGTGGTGCATGGGCAGGCCGCCATGGCCAGCGCAGAGCAGTCCGCTGATGGGCTTCGGGCGGTGGCCTGTGCTGCTGCGCTGCCGGCCGCTGCTGTTGGGCCGCGAGCGGCGAACGGCTATCCGTCGCCCACGGCGGACGCTGCGCCTACTGGGCTGGAGGAAGGAGGACCGAGCGGAGCTGCTGAAGGGGACATCACGCTTGCTGTCCAGCAGGACGAGCGGCCTGTGGCTGCTGTACAGCAGTCTGACGTCGTACTTCGTCATGTGGACACGTCGTCGCCGGCTAGTGTTTCGACGCTGGAGATGGGCTCTACCTCAACTTGTCCTTCCCCGATGCTGACCCCGATGCCGGGAATGGGCTCTACCTCACCATTGCCTCCCCCGCTGCCGACGCCGTTGAGGAGGAGCGAGAGGCACACGTGGCTATCGACGGCTCCTCCGCTACGGATGAGGATTCCATGGCGAAGGCGATGAGGCGCAAGGCTGAACAAAACATGGACACGACTGGTATGATCACACCCCCAAAGTCTTTTCTTACATTTTCAAATTCAAGTATTGCTGCTAAATTGAATAGTGTAGGGTTCTCTTTGGGTAACAATGTTGAAAAAATTACAATGTCGACTAATGCACTAAGACGTTTGGAATACGACCGGTTAACAGTCAATCCAAAAGTCTCGTGTAAGTCACACATTACCCACATGGATGAGGAGGAGCAAAATGACACAATTGATGTCCAGCTTCTCTCACATCTAGTGGGCGATGTTTCGGAGGGGGCTTAGACGAGGCGATGCTTAGTTCATTATATGATCTGAAAGCGTCTGACCGTAAGTCCAAAGCAGACTCTCATAAGAAAAATAAAAAAACGCCACGAAAAAAGGTGAAGTTGTCCACATCTCCAATTGTTTCCCAATGAATGGCATATTCGAGAACAGCAGAGGTCTTCGTGACTTGGCTAAACATGCTCGTATTGCTGATTCTATTCGGGATCATCGATTGGATTTTGTGGGAATTTCCGAAACCGGTAAACGGGACTACTCAGTGAGTCTACTAAACCGCTTGTCTGGTGGAGTAGAGTTCACTTGGAGGTCTCGTCCGCCACGTGGTCGGTCTGGGGGCATTTTATTAGGCGTCAGAACAGAGACCATGGATGTGTTGGCTAGTTCGGAAGGTGACTTCTATATTAAAGTCCACATCCGTAACAAGGCTGACAACTTCATATGGACTCTTGTCGCTGTGTATGGTGCTGCCCAAGATGAGCATAAACCTGCTTTCCTCAGAGAGTTGGTGAACCTGACAAAAGATAACCCATATCCTATAATTATAGGGGGAGATTTTAACTTGCTAAGGTTCCACATGAGAAGAGTAGAGGCAGATTTGACAACAGATGACCTATCTTATTCAATGCTGTCATTGACAGCCTTAGTCTAAGAGAAGTATCGATGGTTGGGAGGCATTTTACTTGGGCTAATAGCCTCTCAGAGCCAACATACGAGAAGATGGACCGTGTATTGATGGACTCGGATTGGGAAATTAAATACCCACTGGTCTCAGTACGGGTCCTCGAACGTATAGAGGCATTGTCAGATCATGCTCCCATACTCCTAACCACGGGAACACCTAACCCATTGTGCAAACGTCAATTCAAATTTGAATTGGGTTGGTTGCATATGGATGGGTTTTTCGATATGGTAAAGAGGGTGTGGGAAAGGCCGGTGCATGGTCTAACTCCAATCCAAAGGTGGAATAATAAAATAAGCGCATTGTGCAAACACCTGAAAGGTTGGGCGAGACATATGGTTGGGCAACTAAAAAATGAGAAGCTCCGGTTGTCATCTATTATAGATGAACTAGAGGCTGCTGCGGAAGTTAGACCCCTATCATCGCAAGAGATCGAATTAAAAAATCATTCTAATGCCGAGATGGCGGGTCTTCTTCGTGAAGAGGAGATCAAATGGTACCAACGATCAAAGGCCCAATTTATTCTGGAAGGAGATGCGAATACGAGATACTTTCATAGTCTTACTAATGGAGGACATAGAAAGAAACTCATTCATTCCTTAACCCAGGAAGAGGGCACGATTGAAGGCCATGAGCAATTGAAATCCTACATCAAGAAGTACTATAAAAATCTTTTTGGAGAGCCGGATGCAGATAATTTCTCGTTGGACGAAACCCAAACAGATGATATCCCGCAGGTTTCCGATCAGGAAAACGCCATCTGACTGCTCCTTTCTCTATGAAGGAGGTGAAGAAGGCGGTATTCCAAATGGAACACAACAAAGCACCGTGTCCGGATGGTTTTCCGCAGAGTTTTATCAAACTTTCTGGGACATAATCCAATCGGACTTGCTCGAGATGTTTCAGGATTTGCATGCTGGACATCTTGAGTTGTTTCGCCTAAATTTCGGTGAGATAATTTTGTTGCCAAAGGTTAATGGAGCAGAAAGGATTCAGCAATATAGACCTATCTGTCTTCTTAACGTTAGCTTCAAGATCTTCACTAAAACCGCTAATATTAGGCTTAACTCGGTGGCTGATCATGTTGTGAGACCCACTCAGACGGCGTTTATGCAAGGTCGCAATATCCTTGATAGAGTTGTGATTTTACATGAAACAGTCCATGAGATGCATCGGAAAAAGCTTAATGGAGTCATCCTAAAAATTGACTTTGAAAAGGCTTATGATAAAGTCAAGTGGTCTTTCTTGCAACAAAACTCAGAATGAAAGGTTTTTCAGCTGAGTGGCGCGCAATGATTCATAATTTCGTTTCCGGAGGAAGTGTCGCCATCAAAGTCAATGACGATGTTGGTAGAAACTTCCAGACGAAAAAGGGATTACGGCAAGACGATCCATTATCACCTATATTGTTTAATATAGTTGCTGATATGTTAGCCATAATCATTGAGCGGGCAAAATCCGATGGGCAAATTGTTGGAGTGGTACCGCATCTAGTGGATGGCGGATTATCCATTCTATAATACGTTGACGATACAATTCTTTTAATGGAACATGATATGGAGAAGGCAAGAAACCTGAAATTAATATTATCAGCGTTCGAGCAACTTTCCGGTCTAAAAATCAATTTCCATAAAAGTGAAGTGTTTTGTTTTGGCGAGCCCAAGAGGAGGCTGCCCAATATGCCGAATTATTCGGCTGCGGGCTTGGCCAGTTTCCAATTAACTATCTCGGCATCCCAATTCACTTTAGGAGGCTCACGATAGCACAATGGAAACATGTTGAGAAAGACTACAAAAGAGGCTAAGTAGCTGGAAAGGAAAATTATTATCCTTAGGGGGAAGATTGGTGCTCATAAATTCAGTCCTAACTAATATGGTGCTGTATATGATATCTTTCTTTCAACTACCAAAGGGAGTCTTGCATCGATTGGATTACTTCGATCCAGATTCTTTTGGCAAGGGATAATGAAAAAAAGAAATACCGGCTGGCAAAATGGGATGTGGTGTGCCGCCCCAAGGACCATGGTGGTCTTGGGATTCATGATCTTCAGGTCAAGAATAGAGCTCTTCTTGGTAAGTGGCTGTTTAAGCTGCTGACGGAAGAGGGGGTGTGGCAAACCCTCCTTAGGAAGAAATACATAGGCTCAAGTGCATTATCACAGGTTTCTTGGAAATCAGGTGATTCACATTTTTTGGGCGGGCCTAATGGCGACGAAGAATTTTCTTCCCATATGGCTCTTTCTCCATTAAGGATGGGTCTGAGATAAGGTTCTGGGAGGATACATGGTTGGGTACTACCCCACTCCGAGAACAATATCCAGCGTTATATGGTATAGTCCAAGGACGTCACAAGAGTGATACGCTTGCTCAAGTTTTGGTCGATAATCATCCCAATGTGACGTTCCGTAGAGATCTTGTTGGACCCAGGTTGGCATCTTGGCACGAGTTGCTCCAGCGACTCGCTACTGTCAACTTGACTCAAGGGACCGATGAGTTTCGGTGGAATTTACGCAATTGCGGTAAATTCTCCGTGGACTCCATGTATACAGCACTCGTTAAGCCGGATGTGCCAGTAGATAATAATAAGAAAATCTGGAAGATGAAAATTCCACTTAAAAACAAAGTTTTTGCGTGGTATCTTTGTCGAGGAGTAATTCTTACAAAAGACAACCTTGCAAACCGCAATTGGCATGGGAGTAAACAGTGTGTCTTCTGTCATAATGACGAGACAATCAAACACCTGTTCTTCGAGTGCAAATTTGCTAGCTCTATATGGTCCATCATCCAGATAGGTTCTACTATTTACCCACCGACAAGCATTGCTAATATTTTTGGCAATTGGCTAAATGGTGTGGATAATAGGTTCAAACAACTTATTATGGTGGCAGCGCTTGCCGTAATATGGTCGCTTTGGCTATGTAGAAATGACAAGGTTTTTAATGATAAAAATTGTTCTCTTATGCAGGTTATGTACAGGACTACTGCTACACTCCGTTCGTGGTCTCAGTTGCAACGTGTGGGGCATCGAGACCTGTTTATGGAGGCGTGTATAAGACTGGAGGATACGGCGAGAGACTTTTTATCCCTACATGGATGACAGCATAATTTGCGGATCGGTCCTCCACCACCATAGGCGTTTTTACAATTTCTCATTCTGATATGTAATTCGCCTTGTTATTTTTTTTCGTACTTCAGACTTGTTTCGGCTGTGTGCATCTTTGTTATGCAGAGGCTGGGTGTAATGATTAAACATTTCAAGTAATAAAGACTCACTTTATCTAAAAACAAGGAGCCGTGTTGATCCCCTCAAGGCAAGCCTCCCTAGGTGGCTGAGTGGGAGCGAGAGTGGGCACAAGATACATTGCCAAGCAAACGGTGGAAAATTGGTTGTGCACAAGACCGCCATAAAAGCGCCACATGAAAAAAAAACTAGAAATGACCTTCTTCTGTTACCATTGGTTACCGTTTGGCGGAAATGATTAGTGTCAAATTTGTAGCTTGTCGACGGACACCAACAAGGGGGTCGTAGGATGAGAAGGGGAGTGGATAGAAGGAGAACACATGGCAGAAGGATGTTCAAGCTCATTAAAATAATATCATACTCCCTCCATCCCAAAATACAAGGCGCCCTTAAATTTCGCTGGTCAACAACATCCAACTTTGACCATGATTTGTATTTATAATATAACCACAAAATTATTATAAAAATATATGAAATGAAAGATTTTGCAAGACGAATCCAACGATAACATTTATACATTCTAGATCCATATAATTTATTATATATTAATGGTCAAAGTTGAGCACCGAAGACCAGTACAAAAATAGCGCGCCTTATATTTTGGGACGGAGGGAATACATTACATTACTGAGAGAACATTAAGACTCAAAAGGTACAATGAGAGTGTAGTCCTACTGCCCCGACTCTACTTGAAGTGAGCTAAAGAAGGAGCCGCTAGAGCTGCCCCGACCCCAACAACATGGCGAGTTAGCCAGGACCGCAGATGAACTTTGCCTATCCCCATCAGTATGACCTTCAGTGGCAATCATGACCCGCGCATAGTGGAAGCACAACATGGATATGCGGGAAGGGACGACATCGCCAAAGAAGAGGAACCATACACGCGCAACACTGGTAGGGCACTGTCACAAACGGGAAGAGCCTCTTTCCTGCCAACGAGGGGAGTGAGGCACAGGGTCGGAGCAGCCAGGGTTTGGTCCCTAGTGTCGCACGAGAACGACACGGAAGACAAGTCTCAGTCGTCTCACATCGGGTACTACTCTAAAGTCCCTAAGAGCATCTCCACTCTGAGCGCCTAAATGGCCGCACAAATGCCTCTGGGGCGTGCCGGACAGAATATTGCTTCCACTCGCGGCGCACAAAAGCAAACTTCCTCCGGAAGCGTCCAGTTTTATGTCCGGCAGCGCCACATGAAGCACTTAGAATGGAGAGGCCTTGGGCGGCCCGGGACACAAGCTTTCGTCCGCGCGACCCACTCAGCAAACTCCACGTGCCTCCTCTTTCTTCTCTCTCCTCTATCCCTTTCTCTCTCCTCTTTCCTCCATCCCATCCGCACGGGCGCTCTGCCAGGCTGCCGTCTCTGATCTCCTCTGCCCCTGCGAGCTCGCGCCGCGCCTCCTCTTGGTCGCCGGTCGCCTTGATTTCGCACAGCGTCTGCGGCGGCGGAGGAAACAAGGAGGCTGCACGGGTGGACGGCGAGGTCGGCGTCGTGGACGACACGGACACGGGCGAGCAGACGGTGGGCGGGAACCGTCACGGCGGCGTCCCACAGGACAGGCACTGGACCAGCCGACGGCGGCGTCACCGAGCTGAACTCCACGTGTGCACACCGGCGCCGGCGTCGACCTCATGCTGGCTTGCGCTGGTTGTGGCCGTCCTGCCGTGCGCCGTGCCGTGACGCCCGACGCCGTGCCGTGCGCTGGGCCGAGCTGGAGCTGGACGGAGGTGACCGGCGGGCGCGGAAGGTGGAGGTAGGACGTCCTTGCTGCTGTGGCCGGTCGTGCATGCGCCGGTCGCAGCTTGCGCTGGTCGTGGCCGTGCGCCGCCTCCGACGCCCTACCGCGCTTGGTGCTCCACGCCATCCTCGTTGTGCACCCGACGCCCTGCCGCGCAAGGTGCCTTGCCGTGCTTGAGTTCGAGGAAGAGGAGCAGCTCATTCTCCTACCAGTTGTGCGTGCCAGCGCCGACGTCGACCTGGAGCTAGAGCTGGCCGTCCAAGACGGACGAGCGCGGCCACAACGCCGCACCAGCCACGCCCATGAACTGTTTGTGAAAGGGCCTAAAGCAAAAAAAATGAAGAATTGGGCGGTGCGACTAGGGAAGCACAGGCCCCAAACTCTTCTGTCCGTCCGGACACGCCCCAAAGCACTCGTCCCGAGATCGTTTGGGCGGCCGTTTGGGCGGTGCGACTGGAGATGCTCTAAAGGTGTCATAGCTAAGCTTTTTATTACAATTATTAAGTTGACCGCTTAATATTACTATGATACACTTTATGCAATTCTATTTATTATATGTTATAACATTTTCGACAAAATTTTCAATTAATTTATAATTAATTTGTCGTCAAATCTCTTTTGATGTGCTATCTCTTATAAAACCTTTCATTCTATATATGGTACATCTTGGATCCCTTAAAAAGAAAGACGAAATCACATACAACCACATATTAGTTTGTGGCACTCAAATTAATCACAGTGTATATAAATATATGAGTTTAAAATTAGTATCTCCGAGTAATTCACTAGAGAACTATGAAGACTGTTATGTACTCTCTTTATCCCAAAATACAAGACGCACTTTAATTTCGCTAGTCAACAACGTCCAACTTTGACCATAATTTATACTTATAATATGGTCATAACATTATTATAAAATATATTAAATGAAAGAATTTTGCAAGACAAATCCAACGATACCATTTATACATTCTAGATCCACATAATTTATTATATATTAATGGTCAAAGTTAAGCATCGAAGAACAACATAAAATAGCGCGACTTATATTTTGGGATGGAGGGAGTAACAAATATCTCAAAGTTCATAGTGCGTATGAGTGTTCTATCTTAATTGAAGTGGGTGAGTAAACAGAACAGTCTATAATATATGCCTCTGTATCTTTGGTGTAAGTCAATAGAAGGTTGTTGAGTCGAGTGGTGTGTGTCTTTAACATCCCGTGCTACAGGAGAGCCCGTAATTCTCCTGCAATTTACAATAACAATATTCAAATTGCCCTTGATATTTGTTTGTACCCAGGACGTGCAGCTGTAACATTAGCTTGCTCCAAATAATAACGTGACACTGTCGCTTGTTAGAGTTCTGTCATGTTTTACGGCGTGTCCACTGCAAAATGATGCTTCTGGAGTTCGAGTTGTTGTTTGGTGCATTCAGGATTTTGGAGGATTGAATAAAATGAATCTGTGCGAAATTCACTGCTCCATTTAGTAGGCACTAAATGAGTACCAAGTTGGACATCCACAGCGGCAAATCGTGTTGTAAGCAGGCACTAAGCTCAGGTTCACAGTTTTCCACAGAAACAGCAACAACAAAAGCATCATCAGAGCATGTACGAGTGAATCTAAAGATCGCGCTACTTGAGCTAAGCAAAACAAATGCAGCCTGTTAGCTGGCTTCCAGTTCAAAATTACCAATTACAAGGAAAAAAGTTCCAAACCAAACTGTTACGTCTAGTTTTGAAACCTGTTATTCAGAAGGCAATCATCATAGGATAAAATTAAGACTAATAATTAAACTGTATCCTAGATGCTACCTTTGTTGCACTTTGAGAGTCATTAAAAAAGAAAAGCTGGAAACCAAAGTTTCCTCTTACTTCCAAACCACACGTCAGCATGCTAGGACCCCCATATTGGGCCTAGAGCAAGAGTGCAGGGGCATACGGGCCCATCTGCTCTGATCGATGTCTCAGCAAAGGCTGGGGCATCGTTTCGACATCGTCTCAGCAAAGGCTAGGGCCTAGAGCAATGAATGGGCGACGACGCGGACGACCCTGCGGGCGGCGCTAGGACTGCCTCCGGTGGAGCAGTCTTCTCCGACGAGGCCATCTCCGCTGCCCCTGGGGGACGGTTCTGGGCGCTCTCGACGACGGAGAGCGAGTCGGAGGACTCGATGACGGACTCCGTCGAGGTCTCGTCCACATACTACACGAGATCGGAGTCGGAGGTCCACAAGATAATGGATCTTAGTGGAGCTCGCGTGGCTAAGAGATTGGACAAGAGGCGTCGGCAGCGACAAGCGGTCAAGGATTGGATAGAAGTCCCTTCGCCGCAGGTGAGTTCTAATCAGTTTTCTTCCCTACGCAGGCCTTCACCGGAGTTTTCACTGCCGGTGTTACCTCCGTCGGTCTTCATCCTAGAACATGATTTTGATGCGGCGGAGTGGATCACGGTTCAGCGGAGGAAGAACAGAGAAGTGCGCCGCCGCCGACTCACGTCGGAGTGGAAGAAGATCGGCAGCAGATCATCGCCGGTGATTGCGGATCGCGATCGTTCGGTAACGTCTGAAAATTCGAAATTCTTTGGAAAGGGCTAGACGGGCCCCCATGTTGGGCTGAGAGCAACAGTGATGGGTCGCACGGACCCCCATGTTGGGCCTAGAGCAAGAGTGCAAGGGCATACGGGCCCATCTGCTCTGATCGACGTCTCAGCAAAGGCTGGGGCATCGTTTCGACATCTCCTAGGGTTCCTCTGGTCGAGAGACTCGTCTCCAGCGCCGCACGTACGACCTGTCACCGCGATGGCAAATCGTGGCGGCGGGAACGGAGCTTTCGGTCGTGGTACAGGTCCACCGGCGGCGGGTGGAGGCAGGGCCGGGCCCACAATGGTTCTAACTGGTGCAGCCCGCACAGGGCCCATGAAATTTAGGGGCCCCAGATTTTTTTTAACCTATATATAGTTGTTTAGCAAAAGTTTGCCCAAGTATCAGCCCAGAAGGCCTGCTGCCGCTGGCCGCTGTGAAGTTGGCCTCGCGTGGCCGTATCAGATTCTGATCGATTGGATCGATTCCTTCCAGTACTCAAACTCGGGAAAGCGAAGCAACGGGCAAGCCGTCAGACGCTAACGACGCCAGGCTCCCAGCCCCTCTCGCCGACGCGCCTTGATCCCTGCGGCCGGCTCCCTCTCAGCGACGCACCTTGCCGCCTTGGTCCCAAGCTCCCAGTCCCTCTCGCCGACGAGAACGGCGCGGCGTCAATCTCAATCGCATCGTGACCTCGCCCAACGACGCACCAGGTTTGTAGATTCCTCAATTTTTGCTCGTATGATCCATATCTAATCTCACTTAAATTTTACAATCTTGTGTTTCAATCATACAGGTTTGATTCATCATGGGGAAACATGAGTCCGGTTTCCAAAAGCGTAAGAGAAAAGAAAAGCAA
This sequence comes from Poa pratensis, assembly GCA_947311845.1. Lineage (NCBI taxonomy): Eukaryota > Viridiplantae > Streptophyta > Magnoliopsida > Poales > Poaceae > Poa > Poa pratensis. Next base: position 452,229 of record CAMZMU010000050.1, on the reverse strand, counting down.
GAAAATTTCATTAAATCTCAAAAAGGTGCTATGGACAAGTTTATTAGAAAAGAATCATCACAAGCGTCATCCGGTAATCAGTCTGTTGATCCTTGCGCCCTTGCAGTTGCAATTGTTCCTTACAATCATTCTAGAGATGGCCAAACAGATAATATTGAGGTAGAGGAAGATTCTAATGATGTTAACTTCAATAATTCACCTGGTGCGGATTTTGATGATTCTTTCCGGTCTGATATATTTGATCCAAGAAACTGGGATTCTCTTGACTCTAAACAGATTGATATTTTAGCACTAAAGGGTCCAAGAAGAGATTTATCAATTAAGAAAGGTCCCAAAGATACATGGCGTAAAAGGTTTATTGCAAAGTTCTATACTAGATCTCTATCAAATGGGGAGCATTGTGATAGGGATTGGCTTGTCTATTCTAAGGAACTTGATAAAGTCTTTTGCTTTGGTTGTAAATTATTTACAAAAGGTCATCGGAAAGGTCATTTGGAAAATGAGGGCTCTAATGATTGGTCACATATGAAAAACAAGCTACAATATCACGAGACAAGTGCAGATCATGTTTCGTGTATGGCTCATTGGTACGAGTTGCGTAGTAGATTGGAAAAACATCAAACTATTGACAAAGTTGCTCAACGACAACTTGAGAAAGAGAAGGACCATTGGAGAAAGGTATTATTCAGAATTGTTTGCATTGTAACATTTCTTGCCAAGCATAATCTAGCATTCCGTGGTAGTAATGGCAAGCTGTATGAAGATAGCAATGGTAATTTCTTGGGTTTGGTAGAGATGTTGGCTGAATTTGACCCTGTTATTCAGGAGCATGTTCGTCGTATTACAAATGATGAAACTCATGCTCATTATCTTGATCATAAGATTCAGAATGAACTGCTGCACTTGCTTGCTTCTGCTATTAGGTCCGAAATTCTTAAGAAAATAAAGAGTTCAAAGTATTTCTCTGTCATACTTGATTGTACCCCTGATGTAAGTCACCAATAGCAAATGTCTTTAATTATAAGATATGTGGATTCATCTTCAAGTGTTGTTTGCATAGAAGAATCCTTTATAGGATTTATACATGTAAATGATACGACTGGGCAAGGACTTTTTGATGTGCTAGAGAATGAGCTAAAGCTTCTTGGTCTTGATATAAATGATGTTAGAGGACAAGGTTATGATAATGGGTCCAATATGAAAGGAAAGCATCAAGGGGTACAGAAGAAACTTTTGGATGTGAATCCTAGAGCTTTCTATTCTGCGTGTGGTTGCCATAGTCTTAATTTAACACTTTGTGATATGGCCAAGACAGATGGTAGAGCGAAAGACTTCTTTGGAATCATCCAACGCATCTATACAACTTTTGCTAATTCTACTAAGAAGTGGCAAATTTTGTTAGATAACATATCAGGATCAGGATGGACACTCAAGTCTGTGTCAGCTACACGTTGGGAGAGTCGTGTGGAAAGTGTTAAAGCTATTAGATTTCAATGTTCAGACATTCGGGAGGCTCTACTTCAGGTAACCAATACGTTCATATTTATAATGATGTAATTCCATTACGCTTTGGCTATAATATTTATGATCTTTCTTTTAATTTCAGGTATCCGAAAGTGATAGTGATCCAAAGACAAGCAGTGAGGCTCTAGGCTTGGCAACAAATGAACTTGGAGAGTACGAATTTATAGTGGCAATTGTCATTTGGTTTGAGGTATTGTTTGCTGTTAATTTAGTAAGCAAAAATTTGCAAACAAAGGATATGCTTATAGATGTTGCTATTGAGAAAGTGCAAGGGCTTATATCTTTCTTCAAGGGGTACAGGGAAACTGGTTTCTTAGAAGCATTGGAGATAGCCAAAGGAATTGCAATTGAGATGGATATTGGTACAACATTTCGTACAAGGAGAGTAATTAAAAGAAAGAGACAGTTTGATGAGAACCCAGATGAAACAAATATTGCCAAACAGTCTGCAGAAGAATTATTTCGAATCAGCTATTTTATACCTCTTGTTGATCAAGCTATTTCATCACTCACAAGAAGGTTTGACCAATATCAGGGTTACCAGAAACTTTTTGGTTTCTTATTTACCTCAGAAACATTGCGTTCATTGGATTGTGATAGTCTGAAATCTTCTTGTGATCATCTTGAGGCTGCCCTTAAAAAGGATGATAAATCTGATATTGATGCCAATGATCTATTTGTTGAGCTGAAGTTTCTCCAAAAGTTCATGCCAAACGAAAATATTGGGCCTGTTGAAGTTTTGAAGTTTATAAAGCGGAATGATTGTTTTCCCAATGCAAGTATTGCATATAGAGTTTTGTTGACCATTCCCGTGACGGTTGCATCGGCGGAACGAAGCTTTTCTAAGTTGAAGCTATTGAAATCCTATATGCGTACTACAATGACACAAGAAAGACTCAATGATTTGGCCACAATAGCGCTTGAGGGTGAACTGTTGGGGAAGATTGATTATTCTTGTTGTGTTCACCCTCAAGCGCTATTGTGGCCAAATCATTGAGTCTTTCTTGTGTCATTGTAGTACGCATATAGGATTTCAATAGCTTCAACTTAGAAAAGCTTCGTTCCGCCGATGCAACCGTCACGGGAATGGTCAACAAAACTCTATATGCAATACTTGCATTGGGAAAACAATCATTCCGCTTTATAAACTTCAAAACTTCAACAGGCCCAATATTTTCGTTTGGCATGAACTTTTGGAGAAACTTCAGCTCAACAAATAGATCATTGGCATCAATATCAGATTTATCATCCTTTTTAAGGGCAGCCTCAAGATGATCACAAGAAGATTTCAGACTATCACAATCCAATGAACGCAATGTTTCTGAGGTAAATAAGAAACCAAAAGTTTCTGGTAACCCTGATATTGGTCAAACCTTCTTGTGAGTGATGAAATAGCTTGATCAACAAGAGGTATAAAATAGCTGATTCGAAATAATTCTTCTGCAGACTGTTTGGCAATATTTGTTTCATCTGGGTTCTCATCAAACTGTCTCTTTCTTTTAATTACTCTCCTTGTACGAAATGTTGTACCAATATCCATCTCAATTGCAATTCCTTTGGCTATCTCCAATGCTTCTAAGAAACCAGTTTCCCTGTACCCCTTGAAGAAAGATATAAGCCCTTGCACTTTCTCAATAGCAACATCTATAAGCATATCCTTTGTTTGCAAATTTTTGCTTACTAAATTAACAGCAAACAATACCTCAAACCAAATGACAATTGCCACTATAAATTCGTACTCTCCAAGTTCATTTGTTGCCAAGCCTAGAGCCTCACTGCTTGTCTTTGGATCACTATCACTTTCGGATACCTGAAATTAAAAGAAAGATCATAAATATTATAGCCAAAGCGTAATGGAATTACATCATTATAAATATGAACGTATTGGTTACCTGAAGTAGAGCCTCCCGAATGTCTGAACATTGAAATCTAATAGCTTTAACACTTTCCACACGACTCTCCCAACGTGTAGCTGACACAGACTTGAGTGTCCATCCTGATCCTGATATGTTATCTAACAAAATTTGCCACTTCTTAGTAGAATTAGCAAAAGTTGTATAGATGCGTTGGATGATTCCAAAGAAGTCTTTCGCTCTACCATCTGTCTTGGCCATATCACAAAGTGTTAAATTAAGACTATGGCAACCACACGCAGAATAGAAAGCTCTAGGATTCACATCCAAAAGTTTCTTCTGTACCCCTTGATGCTTTCCTTTCATATTGGACCCATTATCATAACCTTGTCCTCTAACATCATTTATATCAAGACCAAGAAGCTTTAGCTCATTCTCTAGCACATCAAAAAGTCCTTGCCCAGTCGTATCATTTACATGTATAAATCCTATAAAGGATTCTTCTATGCAAACAACACTTGAAGATGAATCCACATATCTTATAATTAAAGACATTTGCTATTGGTGACTTACATCAGGGGTACAATCAAGTATGACAGAGAAATACTTTGAACTCTTTATTTTCTTAAGAATTTCGGACCTAATAGCAGAAGCAAGCAAGTGCAGCAGTTCATTCTGAATCTTATGATCAAGATAATGAGCATGAGTTTCATCATTTGTAATACGACGAACATGCTCCTGAATAACAGGGTCAAATTCAGCCAACATCTCTACCAAACCCAAGAAATTACCATTGCTATCTTCATACAGCTTGCCATTACTACCACGGAATGCTAGATTATGCTTGGCAAGAAATGTTACAATGCAAACAATTCTGAATAATACCTTTCTCCAATGGTCCTTCTCTTTCTCAAGTTGTCGTTGAGCAACTTTGTCAATAGTTTGATGTTTTTCCAATCTACTACGCAACTCGTACCAATGAGCCATACACGAAACATGATCTGCACTTGTCTCGTGATATTGTAGCTTGTTTTTCATATGTGACCAATCATTAGAGCCCTCATTTTCCAAATGACCTTTCCGATGACCTTTTGTAAATAATTTACAACCAAAGCAAAAGACTTTATCAAGTTCCTTAGAATAGACAAGCCAATCCCTATCACAATGCTCCCCATTTGATAGAGATCTAGTATAGAACTTTGCAATAAACCTTTTACGCCATGTATCTTTGGGACCTTTCTTAATTGATAAATCTCTTCTTGGACCCTTTAGTGCTAAAATATCAATCTGTTTAGAGTCAAGAGAATCCCAGTTTCTTGGATCAAATATATCAGACCGGAAAGAATCATCAAAATCCGCACCAGGTGAATTATTGAAGTTAACATCATTAGAATCTTCCTCTACCTCAATATTATCTGTTTGGCCATCTCTAGAATGATTGTAAGGAACAATTGCAACTGCAAGGGCGCAAGGATCAACAGACTGATTACCGGATGACGCTTGTGATGATTCTTTTCTAATAAACTTGTCCATAGCACCTTTTTGAGATTTAATGAAATTTTCTTGCTTTTCTTTTCTCTTACGCTTTTGGAAACCGGACTCATGTTTCCCCATGATGAATCAAACCTGTATGATTGAAACACAAGATTGTAAAATTTAAGTGAGATTAGATATGGATCATACGAGCAAAAATTGAGGAATCTACAAACCTGGTGCGTCGTTGGGCGAGGTCACGATGCGATTGAGATTGACGCCGCGCCGTTCTCGTCGGCGAGAGGGACTGGGAGCTTGGGACCAAGGCGGCAAGGTGCGTCGCTGAGAGGGAGCCGGCCGCCGGGATCAAGGCGCGTCGGCGAGAGGGGCTGGGAGCCTGGCGTCGTTAGCGTCTGACGGCTTGCCCGTTGCTTCGCTTTCCCGAGTTTGAGTACTGGAAGGAATCGATCCAATCGATCAGAATCTGATACGGCCACGCGAGGCCAACTTCACAGCGGCCAGCGGCAGCAGGCCTTCTGGGCTGATACTTGGGCAAACTTTTGCTAAACAACTATATATAGGTTAAAAAAAATCTGGGGCCCCTAAATTTCATGGGCCCTGTGCGGGCTGCACCAGTTAGAACCATTGTGGGCCCGGCCCTGGCTGGGCGCGGTGCTGCTATCGGTGACCGCGGAAACCCTCGCGGCGACGCCGGTGCTGGTCCAAGCAACTGGCAAGGCCATGATCCAAGAAACTGGCAAGGCAATGGAGGTGCTGGTCCAAGCAACTGGCAAGCTAATGGAGGGAGGCAGTACAATGCTGTTGGTTTTGATTACGGCAACAATCGTGGCCGCGGAGGCTTCGGTGCCCGTGGCGGATACAATGGCGGTGGTCGTGGCGCCCACAATGGTGATGGCAACGGTGGTTTTGGGGGTCCTTTGGATGCTAACCAGGGGGCTTTCAATGGAGTGTTTCACCCCGGGGCGGGTGATGAGTTCTACGACAACCTAGGTTATCGCAACAGGAGGAGGAATGAGTTCCGGGGAACACGTGGGGGTATCAACAACCGTGGGGGCAGCGGTCGTGGAAGGGGGATGCTGCGTCCGGTGGTGGTAAACAATGGGAAAGAGAAGGAGATTGTGAATGATCTGGCTGTTTCGGATGCGGCGGTCACGGCTGCCGCTTCGAGAGCGATGGTAGCTGTGTTGGGGCAGCAAGCTGTGACAGCCAACACGAGCTCAGCTGTGGTGAAGCCTGGTAATCAGATTAAGGTGCTCAATCAGTTCTCTACTGCTGGAGACAAGGGTGAGGCGACAAGGGTGGCTGATTCTTCAACTGGAGTTGTTGCGGAAGCTGGGGGCAGCAAGACCATGAAGAAAAAGAGAAAAGCACCGATAAAGTGAAGTGCTTTCGATGCAATTTACATGGTCACTACTCAATTGATTGCACGGCAATTTTATGTGACTATTGTAGGGATGCAAACCATGCTAATGATGACTGCCCACTGCATGATGCACCTAAGCCAACATTGTCGGTGTTTGGTTATGCTCATGAGGAGTTAATGTTTTTTTCGGTGGCCAATTCAGATTCTTACCGTCCAAGGTCCAACAGTGGAAGATCTGGAAGGATTACTGTCACCGGAGGCACTCTTACATCTGAAGAGATCATTGGAGTGTTACGTTGGGTAGTGATGGATGATGACTTCCCATGGGAGGTACAGTTGCACGGTGATAACATTTATAAGGCAGAGTTTCCAAGCAAGATGGAGCTCGTCAGGGCTATGCGTTTTGGGTCCTTTCAAGCAAAGGAGAACAGCAAGATTTTTATTAAGTTCACTGAGTGGAAAACTAAGGTTAAACCTACTCAGCGGTTGGAGAATGTATGGCTCCTTATAAGTGGGGTGCCAGAGGGTTTGCTAGATGACTACTTGGCGTTATGGGGAATGGTAGGTATGTTTGGCAAAACAAAAGCTATTGTCATGGCTTATACTCGGAGACACGAAGTGGTGCGTGCTCAAGTCCGGGTCATAGAGATATCAGCTATCCCTTATCATAAAATTATCATGTATGAAGATGAGGGGTACCGTCTGTCTATTGAAATTGAGATGGCGGAAGAAGATGTGGATATGATTGATGGTGAGGCTAACAATGGCGATGGGACCGGAGGTAACGGGGAGGATGAACAGAGAGAAGAAAAACAAGGAGATGATCGACTTGATGATGCAGGAGATAGCCGGGAGAAGAAGAAGGAGGAAAATAGTGTGGGTAAGAATAAAACACCGGGTGTGGTGTTACCTGACACCATCACAAAAATGGTTTCTCTACAGCCAAGCATACGGTTTGGGTCTTTCTTGGATAGATGGAGCGATATGGTAGAGGAGGAGGAAGAGTATACTAGGACTAAGGAGATGAAGAAAGTTGGGAGGGCTTTGTTTCAGTCTCCGATGAGTGGTACAAAATCCGATATACATGTTTCTGTCGAGATGGAGGCGGCCCAGTCTGTCGAGGAAGAGGTCTTTGGCAGGGAGATGGGTACTGGTACTATTGAAGTTTGCAATGCAGCGGCTGGAATTTCAGTTAATGAAGGTGTGCCGGGCAATACCGAGAGCTGTCGTGGTGCGTCCTCGCCAAGTACCGCTGCTGCGGTAGTCACGCCTACTCGCAAGTCTGGAGGGGCTACTGGCCGGTCACTAAGTGGTGCTGCATAGGCGGTTACTGACGTCCGCCAGGAAGGGAGAAAGGAGGGGCTGGTTGGTGATGCGGTGACTTCGGATGGTTCGCGGGCGAAGGAAACACGGCCAATGGTGACTGCAGCTACATCGGCTAGCTACACACCATCGAGGGAGGAGCTTATCGCGTTTGGAGGCATTCCCGAGACAATGATCGCAGGTATGCGCTCGAGTGCATGCATTCGGGCACAGCCAAACGCGGACGCACCTCAGATGGAGCGAGCTATGGACAGGGCCAACTCTCGCGACATGACAGGTTCTCTTTCCACCCCTTCATTTTGGTTATGTAATTTTTCAGCAAATGGGGTAGTTGCTAGAGCTAGTACGTTAGGAGTTTCTCTAGGCAAATCACCAACTGAAATTACGTGTGCTGTCTAGAATCTGAAAGAGGTTGAAAAGGATAGATCCTTAACAATGTTGAATACTAACTTGGGCCCTATCGATGACAATCCACACAATCTTTTTGTTTCAAAGGTTTCTAGTCTTTGTGAAGACCTCACGGAGGAGGAGTTTGCTGATTTGGAAGATCAAACGGATCTACCATGTCATTGCCCAAATACTAAACGTGTGCGGAAAAAATTTGTTGTAGACAAAAAAAATCTGAGACGAAGTGCTAGAATTAAAAAGAACAAACAATGAAAGCTTTTATTTGGAATAGTGAAGGGTTTAGGGATACGGAAAAACATTTGAGAGTTCAAGAATCAATATGTGATTATAACTTGGACATTGTTGCTTTGTTAGAAACCGGAAGAGCTAGTTTTCCAGCCCATTTTTTAAGGAATCTTGCGATTGGTAGGGACTTCTCTTGGTTTTGTTTACCACCACAGGGTAGATCGGGTGGTATATTAGTTGGTGTTAATATGGAATCTCTGGCTGTTCGAGATGTTGACGCTGGAGATTTTTGTGTGAAATTTCATCTAAAATCGAAAGACGGTTTTGAATGGAATTTTGTAGCTATTTATGGGGCAGCTCAAGAGTTTCAAAAACCCCCTTTCTTGGCCGAACTAGTTACAGTTTGTGAGTTTTCTACTTTACCTTTGTTAGTAGGGGGAGATTTTAATATTATTAGAGGACCACACGAAAAGAATAACTCTAATTATAATGCACGTTGGCCTATTCTTTTCAATGCGATTATCGAAAGTCTGAGTCTAAAAGAGATAAAACTTTCGGGTAGGCAATACACGTGGGCTAGTCGTAGAGCAACGCCCACATATGAGAAGCTTGATCGTGCGCTTTCTACTGTGGAGTGGGAACAAAAATTTCCGTTGGTAACTGTAAGAGCTTTATCACGGACATGTTCTGACCACACCCTACTCCTAGTTGACTCGGGTGAACAAGCTCACCTGGGCAACACTTCTTTGTTTTCTTTTGAATTGGCTTGGCTGAGTGAAGATGGATTTTTTGACATGATTTCAAAAGAATGGCAAGCACACGTTAGGGGTGACACTCCTATTGAAGTTTGGCAAAATAAGATAAGACACCTACGACGTTACCTTAGAGGATGGGCGCGTCATAGGAGTGGGATTTATAGAAAAGAAAAAGAAAGGTTATTACGAATTATTGATAGTCTTGATATTAAAGCAGAGACAACTCCCCTTAACACATCAGAACGTGAAGTGTGGAGGAAAAAAATGATTGTCTATCTAAATTAAGAAGAGAGGAAGAATCGAAATGGGCCCAGAGGGCAAAAGTGAAACATATACAAGAAGGAGGAAATAATACGAAATATTTCCACCTGATTGCTAACGGAAAACATAGAAAGAAAAAAATATTTCAACTAGAACAAGAGGAAGGAACTATAGTAGGTGATGAAAATCTTAAAATTTATATCACTGAATATTACAAAAAGCTATTTGGGGCACCGGCCGAAAATACCTTTTTTTTAGATGAGGATCAGGTTTCGGACATACCACAAATTTCTAGAGCTGAGAATGAAATCTTAACGGCAGATTTCACTTCTGAAGAGGTACTCGACGCTATTATGCAAATAGAACATAATAAGGCTCCAGGACCAGAAGGGTTCCCTGCGGAGTTTTATAAAACGTTCTGGAGCGTGATCAAGGAAGACATAATGGCCATGTTTGTTCAGTTGCAACAAGGCCATCTACCACTTTATAAACTAAATTTTGGGGTGATCACTCTTCTGCCAAAAAAAGAGAATGCGGTACAAATTCAGCAATACAGACCGATATGCCTTTTGAATGTGAGCTTTAAAATATTTACTAAGGTTGCAACAAATCGGATAACTCAAATTGCTCACAAAGTAATTAAGCCGACCCAAACGGCTTTTATGCCAGGACGACATATCCTTGAGGGGGTTGTGGTTCTACATGAAACTATCCATGAACTTCATAGGAAGAAAATGGATGGGGTTCTATTTAAGATTGATTTTGAAAAGGCATACGACAAAGTTAAATGGCCCTTCTTGTTACAAGCATTGAGGATGAAAGGTTTTGACAAAAAATGGTGCGATCTAATAAAAAATTATATTATGGGTAGCTCGGTTGGCATACGTGTCAATAATAATATTGGGCACTATTTTCAGACTAGAAAGGGGCTTCGACAAGGCGATCCTCTTTCTCCTATACTTCTCAATATTGTAGCGGATATGTTGGTTGTTCTTATCGCACGTGCGAAAGAGGATGGTCAAGTTGGGGGACTCATACCGCATTTAGTTGAAGGGGGGATATCAATTTTACAATATGCGGATGATACTATTCTTTTCATGGAACATGACTTAGAGAAGGCGGTCAACATGAAACTGATTTTATGCATTTTTGAGCAACTGTCTGGCCTTAAGATAAATTTTCATAAATGTGAAATTTTCTGTTTTGGGAAAGCTAAAGAGGTGGAAGACCAATACAGAAATATTTTCGGGTGTGAGGCGGGAACCCTTCCTTTCAGATATCTAGGGATCCCCATTCATTATAGGAAGCTTCTAAACTCAGAGTGGAATTCAGTAGAGACACGGTTTGAAAAGAAACTTGGTTGTTGGCAGGGTAAGCTTCTCTCATACGGAAACAGGCTTGTCCTAATCAATTCGGTTCTCACTAGTTTACCTATGTTTATGCTATCCTTTTTAGAGATACCTAAAGGGGTATTGAAAAGGTTAGATTTCTATAGGTCTCGTTTCTTTTGGCAGAGCGATCAACATAAACAGAAATACAGACTTACCAAATGGGATATTATCTGTAGACCAAAGGAACAGGGAGGGTTAGGAGTTGAGGTTCTTGGTATTAAGAATAAATGTTTATTGAGTAAGTGATGCATGTAAAATGCATACATGAACTTTACATTTTATTCCATGTTATTTGCATCATATAAGGGTTATATTCATGATTTATATTGAGTTTTGGGGATAATCAACAACTTCCCCATTTTTCTGGAATTAACCCTACGCTGTCAGAAAACCCCTTTTTCTATATTTTGATGTTTCAGGGACCCAAACGACGTCCAAATGACCTGAGATTTTACGGGGATCACTTTTTTTTTGAAGGAACGAAACGTAGGCGCAAAGGAATCGAAGAAACGGAGACCAGAAGGCCAAAAGGGGTGGGCCCACGCGGCCAGATTCCCTGACCGTGTGGGACCCACCAAACTGGCCCTCGGGCTTCCGCTGCCGTCGATCTTTATTCCCGAAGCTTCGTCTTGACCTAAAAACGACTATATATAGACCCCCAGGGCTTTCGCGAAAGAGAGCGCCGCCGAAACACAGAAACCACGAAATAGAGACCTGGAGCTGAAGATTGGAGGGGGAAAACTCCGGCGGGGCGCTGCCGGCGTGGTCTCCTTCCCCTCCAACAACATCTCCACCGACACCATGATGAAGAGGGAGTAGTCCACCTCTGGACTATGGGTTTGTGGAAGTAACTTATGTATCTCTCCTCTCTATGAGCTTCACTAATTAGTACCGTATGAGCTGCTGAACATGATTACGGTCATCTATGTAATTCCTTTGTGGTGGATCTTTATTATGAGTTAATACATGCTTGAGATTGCAATGGTTTTGTTTCAGTTATGAAATTAGATGCATATTATGTACCCCGTTCTTATTTACTTGTCATGATCAAGCATGTTTATGAGAGCATGTGAGGGGGAACGTGTGCATTAGTTGAAGTAACGGGGAGTGGCTAGTGCAGTCAACGTGAGAGAAAGTTCTGCGATCCACTTGGGTTTTCTACCTTACTTTGTTGCCTTACTAGGGATAAACAAAAATACCATGCTACCGGAGAGTGGATGTGACCTTGGCCACTATCTCCATGACTAGATCTAGCATGTTCTTATTTTAACTTCATGTCATTGAACTTATTGCTATGCTCTGATTTATCTTAATTACTAAGGTGTTATGATTTAGTTCGCATCTTGGTGGAGCATAAGAGAGAGAACAACTTATACTTGAGATCTCTATGTTAGGACGTGATGCCCATATTATTAATAACTTGTCAAACCATGTTTGCCATCTTACATGTTAATTTTAGTGTTCCATTGTCTACCACGTTATCAAGAGAGAGTGCATTTGTGAAACCATGAACCCCGGTCCATTTTTAATCATAAGAAACACCTTTCCAACACTTTTATCACCACTTTTGTTTGCTGCCATTATTAAATCCGAAAATACAAAAACACTTTTACATCTTGCATTCATCATAAAAAACCCAAAAATATCATTTATCATTACTACCATCATCCTTGCATATTTATTTTACCATCATTGCATATTTACTACTGTTTGCATATTTATTTTATTATCATTCTCACACCTTGTGCTTGACAACCACTTGGTGAGGTTGAGGGCACAAAACAATTTATTTTGTTGCAGGTTCTCAAGAGAAGGATAAGGAGATAACACATGAAATACTGGTTCCCCGAGAGTTCGATATTAAACACTCGAGTCACCCCTCGTGGGGAAAACTGTCTTCCACTACTACATACACTCTGCACTTGGAGTCTCAACCTAACCCATTTACTTTTCACGCAGGTAACTACGTGAATGGCCATCAGTAAGTGGTTGTTTAAACTAATTAATGAAGAAGGAGTATGGCAAGAACTATTACGAAATAAATACCTACACAATAAGACATTGTCACAAGTGATAGTAAAACCTACCGATTCACAGTTTTGGAAGGGTCTTATGAGAGTAAAAGAAGAGTTTTTTAGTAGAGGGAAGTTTCTTGTAGGAAAGGGTCAAGAAACTCGATTTTGGGAGGACTCATGGCTGGGAGAAGTCCCATTAGCTGCCCAATACCCGACGCTATACAATATAGTTTGCCATAAGCTTGGGGATATATGGATACCCAAAGTCCTAGTAACCATTGGAAAAGAGACACACCATGCTATACTTGATCTAGGATCTAGTGTCTCTATATTATCTAAAGAACTATATGAAGTCCTTGAACTTAAAAATATTGAGAAATGCTCTATTGAACTTGCACTTGCTGATGATTCCATTAGACATGCTCTAGGAAAAGTAAGTGATGTTATGGTAGAGTTACACATGACTTTTGTGCCTGTTGATTTTCTAATCATGGACATGGGGAATAAAACCTCTAGTCCTATTATTTTGGGAAGACCTTTTCTTCGTACTACAGGTGCCATTATTGATTCAAAGGAAGGGAATGTGAAGTTTCAGTTTCCACACAAGAAGAGCATGGAACACTTCCCAAGGAAGAGGGACACACCAAGGTTCAAGCTCCCTCATGAGCTACGTCCCCTTTGATTATCAAGTAAGTAAGCCTAGCTATATGGCTATAAAGAAAGCGCTTTACGGGAGGCAACCCGGTTGTTTTTGTTTGAGATTTTCTTTGAGTCCTCTTGCTGTAACAAGAGAGTAGTTTGTTAGTTTTGTTTCTGGGATTTTTAATAAAGAACCAAGTTTTACCTATTTTGGGTTTGAAAAGTTGCTATTCATTTTCGGAGAGTTTTCTGCCTGCACGAAGTCTGTGCACGGTTTGATTTTTCATTTTTTATCTGTAACTCCGATTGAGCTGTAATTTGAACTGTAGCTTCAACTTTTCATCCTCTGTATACGTGATTTTTTCAGATTTTTCTGACGAGTTTAAGTAGGGTAGAAAAATGCGTTTTGCTGCTGCTGTTTTTCTGGACAGATTCTGTCTTGATATTGTTTGATGCATTCTTTGAGCTTTTTGCTTGAATCTTTTTGATTCAATTGAGTTTATGAGTAGGCATACAACATTATATACTCTCTGGACATTCATATGAATTTTTGCCTAAGGATTTTATGCAGCAAGGAACCTATTTGTTTATCACTACTAATATCACCCCACAGAAAAGAAATGGGAGAAACGGTGTTTTGAAGTTTTTTCACAGGGATTAGAGGAGCTGCACCAAGAGCTATCCAAGGATGGTGAAGACCATAAGCTTGGGGATGTCAAGACAACCCCACTGGACCAACACACTCTCGGTTTGCACACGTCTAACTTCTGTTTTTCGATCAAAGCACTTTATCGTATAAACTTGGAGCGTCTGTTTTTTATTTGCTTTTGTTATTTCGGTTTGTTAATAAGACCACCACTATCATTTATATATGAGAGAGCTACTGGAAGTTTGGGTTGAATTATGTTGGATGCTATTAAATATATTGGGATAGGGATGTTTGAGTTGATTTTAAAAGATACATATAGTTGCATAATTCATGTGCTTTGAATGAATGTTAATTTGCAAGTGTGTTGTCAAGAGCTATCTTTTACCATGTTTAGATGTTGAATTTTAACTTTACTTGGTTTAACATGGATTGATTAGTTCTATGGACACTTATGCATGCATTTAGATGGTCAACTTTCTCCCTATTGCTAGCCCAAAAATTACAACAAGTAAAAAGCTTGTTTCCCAACACCTTCAACCAAAGTTTTTCCAGTGAGTCCACCATATCTACCTATTAGCTTTATGCTATTCCAAGTATGTTTATCATGTTATATTGTGTTATCTACATTTCTGAATTTAAATGCTTATGTTATTGATTGTCATGGGAAAAATTGGTTAAAAGCTCTCACGAACTTGATGCACAATTTACTTTTATTGCATTTAATAAGCATGAACCATTGTGATTAAAATTATGAAGTTGTGGGCTTGACAATTGTTTTGGTTGGGAGTTAGCCCATATGTGCTGTCACATGGCAAGCTTTCAACATTGCACTTATTTATATTTAGTTGATGTCATGTACTTTTGTTTATGGATGCCTATCATGGGTGAAATGAATGTGGATACTTAGTAAGTTCAAAGAGTTTGTATAAATGGTTAGAGAAATGCCTGGGCCGCTAATCTAAGCCATGCATCATTCATGGTGGAAATTTACAGCATAACCATAATGTTCATTCAGTGATGCACCTCATAATAAAAAGCTATACCCATAGTAAATAAAAGAGTGCTGAGATTGTTCATTGTCTGTTTGTCTTGTTGTTTTGACATGGGCTTGTTCATGTCAAGGGGCAAGAGGTACCCCAGTGCAGTTCTTGATGATACTATTATTACTTGCAATGACCTTTATTTGAATTTACTTTGTGGACCAAAGTGAGTAACACATGGTGTAGGTACTTGTATTCAAGGGACATGAGACATTCAACCAATACATTGTCAAGCACACCACTCATATTTGCTTTCACTTTAAACATTAATCATTCAAGATGCTATGATAGGGGTAATGAGAGCTCCACACCAATGACTACCACATTGCAAGCATTAACTTAAGTAGAAGTGTTTGGAAGTTAGATGAAACTTATTCATGCTTTACCTCTACTTATTTATCTATCCAAAGTGTCCACCTTTTATATTCAGTTTTCATAAGAAGTACTCTATGACCACCATAGGATGTTTTTACTTTTCATTATGCATACATTTGGTCCATAGTACTTTCTTCTATATTACACTTTGTGAATTTATCATTGAACATCTTTACATTGAGTATTTGATATCACTTCATAATTTATCTTGCATATTGTTATTCCTTTGAAGAATGAATCATTTGACTCTATGTAGCAATAGTAATCACCTTTGATATCCATTGATAGTATTAAAATGCAAAGTCCATGTTAGTTTTATCACCTTCATACTCGGGACGAGCATGGGTTAAGCTTGGGGATGTTGATGCATGTAAAATGCATACATGAACTTTACATTTTATTACATGTTATTTGCATCATATAAGGGTTATATTCATGATTTATATTGAGTTTTGGGGATAATTAACAACTTCCCCATTTTTCTGGAATTAACCCTGCGCTGTCAGAAAACCCCTTTTTCTATATTTTGATGTTTCAGGGACCCAAACGACGTCCAAATGACCTGAGATTTTACGGGGATCACTTTTTTGGAAGGAACGAAACGTAGGCGCAAAGGAATCGAAGAAACGGAGACCAGAAGGCCGAAAGGGGTGGGCCCACGCGGCCAGATTCCCTGACCGCGTGGGACCCACCAAACTGGCCCTCGGGCCTCCGCTGCCGTCGATCTTTCTTCCCGAAGCTTCGTCTTGACCTAAAAACGACTATATATAGACCCCCCAGGGCTTTCGCGAAAGGAGCGCCGCCGAAACACAGAAACCACGAAACAGAGACCTGGAGCTGAAGATTGGAGGGGGAAAACTCCGGCGGGGCGCTGCCGGGTGGTCTCCTTCCCCTCCAACAACATCTCCACCGACACCATGATGAAGAGGGAGTAGTCCACCCTGGACTATGGGTTTGTGGAAGTAACTTATGTATCTCTCCTCTCTATGAGCTTCACTAATTAGTACCGTATGAGCTGCTGAACATGATTACGGTCATCTATGTAATTCCTTTGTGGTGGATCTTTATTATGAGTTAATACATGTTTGAGATTGCAAAGTAGATGCATATTATGTACCCCGTTCTTATTTACTTGTCATGATCAAGCATGTTTATGAGAGCATGTGAGGGGGAACGTGTGCATTAGTTGGAGTAACGGGGGTGGCTAGTGCAGTGAACGTGAGAGAAAGTTCTGCGATCCACTTGGGTTTTCTACCTTACTTTGTTGCCTCACTAGGGATAAACAAAAATACCATGCTACCGGAGAGTGGATGTGACCTTGGCCACTATCTCCATGACTAGATCTAGCATGTTCTTATTTTAACTTCATGTCATTGAACTTATTGCTATGCTCTGATTTATCTTAATTACTAAGGTGTTATGATTTAGTTCGCATCTTGGTGGAGCATAAGAGAGAGAACAACTTATACTTGAGATCTCTATGTTAGGACGTGATGCCCATATTATTAATAACTTGTCAAACCATGTCTTGCCATCTTACATGTTAATTTTAGTGTTCCATTGTCTACCACGTTATCAAGAGAGAGTGCATTTGTGAAACCATGAACCCCGGTCCATTTTTAATCATAAGAAACACCTTTCCAACACTTTTATCACCACTTTTGTTTGCTGCCATTATTAAATCCGAAAATACAAAAACACTTTTACATCTTGCATTCATCATAAAAAACCCAAAAATATCATTTATCATTACTACCATCATCCTTGCATATTTATTTTACCATCATTGCATATTTACTACTGTTTGCATATTTATTTTATTATCATTCTCACACCTTGTGCTTGACAACCACTTGGTGAGGTTGAGGGCACAAAACAATTTATTTTGTTGCAGGTTCTCAAGAGAAGGATAAGGAGATAACACCTGAAATACTGGTTCCCCGAGAGTTCGATATTAAACCCTCGAGTCACCCCTCGTGGGGAAAACTGTCTTCCACTACTACATACACTCTGCACTTGGAGTCTCAACCTAACCCATTTACTTTTCACACAGGTATCTACGTGAAGGGCCATCAGTAAGTGGTTGTTTAAACTAATTAATGAAGAAGGAGTATGGCAAGAACTATTACAAAATAAATACCTACACAATAAGACATTGTCACAAGTGACAGTAAAACCTACCGATTCATAGTTTTGGAAGGGTCTTATGAGAGTAAAAGAAGAGTTTTTTAGCAGAGGGAAGTTTCTTGTAGGAAATGGTCAAGAAACTTGATTTTGGGAGGACTCATGGCTAGGAGAAGTCCCATTAGCTGCCCAATACCCGACGCTATACAATATAGTTCGCCATAAAAATATTTTAGTGGCCGATGCACTAGCAAACTCTTCTGTGCATATAGAGTTTAGACGAAACTTAAATGGTCACAAGTGGGATGCTTGGCT
This sequence comes from Poa pratensis, assembly GCA_947311845.1. Taxonomy (NCBI): domain Eukaryota; kingdom Viridiplantae; phylum Streptophyta; class Magnoliopsida; order Poales; family Poaceae; genus Poa; species Poa pratensis. The sequence goes on along the minus strand of CAMZMU010000050.1, from coordinate 434,475 downwards.
GCATATGTTGCAAAAGCTTTTTTCCATCAACCTAACAAACGATGATGACAGGTTTGTTAGGAAACTCTCTTCTACATGATCTTTTACGGTAAAATCCATGTATGAAGATCTTTTAAATGGACATACCATTAATTTACGCAAACACATTTGGAAACTGAAGGTCCCTTTAAAGATTAAGATCTTTATGTGGTTCTTATATAACAAAGTTATTTTAACGAAAGATAACCTTGCTAAACGTAATTGGAATGGGTGTAAGAAGTGTGTGTTCTGCGATTCTGAGGAGTCTATAGATCATTTATTTTTTACATGCCCTTTTGCGCATTTCTTATGGACGGTCATACATTATGCTTTTAACATCACCCCGCCGGCTAATAGTTCGAATATGTTCGGGAATTGGCTAAATAGGGTTGAGAAGAATTTTAAGGCACAAATTCGTGTGGGGACTTGTGCTCTTTTATGGTCTATTTGGAAATGCAGGAATGATATCATTTTTAACAAAGGTGGCCATATTAACTTTTTACAGGTTATACGCATGGCTACATACTGGATCCATCAGTGGGCTTTTCTGGTCCCAGAGGCAAAACGTGCGCCTATAAACTCTGGATGCATCCGGCTGGAGGCGGTCGCTTCGGATATCTATTTCCGGGGTACTTGGCGGCTGTCTAGAAGAATTCCAGACGTCTAAGAAGACAGGCACTTGAGAAGCTTTGTTTCATTTTTATTGGTTGCCAGATTGTAATTCCTTTTACGTACTTTGCACTTTGCTTTGAGATGTAAACTCCAGATTTTTATGACGATGCAATAAAAGCCGTGTGCATCAATCGATGCAGAGGCTGCGGCCTTCCCCTTTTCTAAAAAAAAACCCAATGTAGCAACCATGCATGGTTCATGGGAATGGGATGGAATGCGTGTACCACGCAGGCAGCGGGCAGCTCCGGTGCAGCCAGAGGCCGTCGACCTTCCCCACTATGCCGTCCTCGAGGATGCTGTACACGCCAACGCCATGTCAGTCGTTGTTGTCCTGGTGGCCATACTTACGATCGTCGTCCTCGGTGTAGTAGTCCTCGGTGTAGTAGACGCAGTTGGGCCTGAGCTCGGGGTGCTCCGTCGTCGACACGCACACCGAGTTGTTGACCCCAACAAATAGCGTGGTGTTCCCGATGTCGGTTGTCTCCTTCCATTCCTCACCGTCGAGCACATGCACCTTGAACGTATTAAACTTCTACTAGGGTTTGGTTGAATCGATGCCTTTGCCTCGGCTCGAGTTACGTGTTAATATAGGGGTAGAAACCCAATCGGTTACAGGATCTGATACATACGTGAGAATCAAGAAATATCCCAAGTTTCAGTTTATACAATACCGAAACTTGGTTTACAAGTTAACCTACCGAATACTCTAGAAGCCTATCGTTTAACATCCTCCCTCAATCTTAACGTCTCCAAGTTGAGATTGCTCTTGAAGGCTTCTAGTTGTCGAACTTGCAGTGGTTTAGTAAACCCATCTGCAACTTGGTCTCCTGTGGGAATAAACCGAATGTCCAACAATTTCTGTGCAACTCTTTCTCTTACAAAGTGAAAATCAATCTCAATATGTTTTGTCCTCGCATGGAACACTGGATTAGCAGATAAATAAGTTGCTCCAAGATTGTCACACCATAGACATGCTGTTTGAGGATGAATAATGCCAAGTTCATTAAGTAAAGACTCTATCCATATTACCTCTGCAGTTGCATTAGCCAAAGATTTGTACTCTGCTTCTGTACTTGATCTTGACACTGTTGCCTGTTTTCTTGCACTCCATGACACAAGATTAGGCCCAAAAAATACAGCAAAACCACCTGTTGATCTTCTATCATCTGGACATCCTGCCCAATCAGCATCAGAAAAAGCACTTACAAGTGACGAGTCTGATTTGTTAAACTTAAGACCAACAGCCGCACTTCCCTTAATATACCTCAATATCCTCTTAACAGTTGTCCAGTGTAGACTAGTAGGAGAATGCAAAAATTGACAAACCTTATTGACTAAAAAGATATATCAGGCCTTGTCAAAGTTAAATACTGCAAAGCTCCTACAATACTTCTGTACCGAGTTGCATCAACAGGACCTAATGGTTCCCCTACTCGCATGGATAATTTTTCTGTGGTGGAAAGTGGAGTAGCTGCAGGTTTGCATTGCTTCATCCCTACTCGAGTCAAAATATCAGTAGCATATTTCTCCTGGGTTAACAATATCCCATTACCAACCTTTTTTACCTCCATACCAAGGAAGTAGTGAAGATCTCAAAGATCCTTCAAAGCAAAGTCATTTCTCAAGTCATTCAACAATGCCGAAGTAGCTTCCTGTGAGGAACTTGCCACAATTATATCATCAACATATACAAGCATAAACATTGTGATATTTCCTTTCTTATAGAAGAAAAGTGAAGTGTCTCCCTTGGAAGATTTAAATCCGAGCTCCTGCAACTTCATACTCAGTCTATAGTACCATGCTCGAGGGGCTTGTTTCAGCCCATACAACGCTTTGTCCAACCTGCACACATAATTAGGCATGTCCACTCTCTCATAACCAGGAGGCTGCCTCATATAAACTTCTTCCTCCAGAACACCATGAAGAAACGCATTCTGTACATCCAATTGGCGAAGACTCCATCCCCTGGACACAGCAATAGACAACACCAATCTGATAGTAGCTGCTTTAACTACTGGACTAAAAGTGTCCTCATAATCAATACCATAGCGCTGCTTAAAACCTTTAGCAACTAGTCTAGCCTTGTACCTATCTATGGTACCATCTACTTTCCTTTTAATTTTATAGACCCATTTGCAATCTATAATATTCCTCCCTCGATTTGGAGCTACAAGATGCCAAGTTTTATTTTTCATGAGGGCATTATATTCGGTATCCATTGCATCTTTCCAATTCTTATTACCTACTGCTTCATGCCAATTTTCAGGTTCACCAGTAGACGAATAACCAGCATACCTGATAGTTCCATCCTTTGGAATCCACGGTTTGAAAATACCACTTTGTGACCTTGTGTGTGCTCTCATTTGCACAACAGGATGATGTATTTGGTCGGTGTGCACAGAAGATCCCGGTGCGTCTTCTGTACCCGACACTGCAGCGGCAGGTGCGTCAGGGGATCTCCGCGGCGAATCCCTCGCTGCCACTTGGAAAGGAGAACCGGGACCGCCTGTCCCGATCGCATCTATGCGCCGTGTGTCGCTCGCGGACGGGCCAGCGGCGTGTGCCGACCCCGCACCTTCTTGAACCACGCGTTGGGACGCGTTTCTTCTGCACCTGCACTGTCCGCACCAGTGGCTGCGTGCCACGTGCCCCGACCAGGAGAGGGTTCCGCTGCCCGTGCTCCTGGGCCTGCTGAAAATCTCTCGGGATCAGTATTTGCAGGAGAATTTTCTCCGTGCTCCACGCCTGCTCCTCTTGTCCGTATCTGAGACACAAAATCACAGGTTTGCACCTTTTGTGCATGGTTAGGGTCAGTAAAAACAGGATCATTAGACATATGATCAACATTATGTGTTCCCCCTTGATCAGATGGATTCAAAATAGATTCTGGGAGTAAAAGAATTTCAGATCTAAGACGTGCACCGGCATTGGGATTCAAGACAGAAAAAGGGAAGACGTTTTCGTCAAAAATGACATCTCGAGATATGTAGATGCGGCCGGTAGAAATATCAAGGCACTTGAATCCTTTGTGCAAGATGCTATAACCAAGAAAAGCACATTGTTTAGAACGGAATTCTAATTTCTTGGAGTTAAAAGGATGAAGGTTCGGCCAACATGCGCACCCAAAAATTCGAAGGGATTCATAATTTGGTTTTTCATGGTAGAGACGCTCCAATGGAGTCTCAAACTTAATAACACGACTAGGAGTGCGATTAATAAGATAAGTGGCAGAAATAAAAGCCTCATCCCAATATTTCAAGGGCATGGAAGCTTGAGCAAGGAGAGATAAGCCAACTTCAACAATGTGACGATGCTTCCTCTCAGCCGAACCATTCTGTTGATGTGCATAAGGGCAAGAGACATGATGAGAGATACCAACTTTGGTAAAGAAGGAGTTGAGTTTTTCATACTCACCACCCCAATCAGTTTGCATAGCAAGAATTTTCTTGTCAAATTGCCTCTCAACAAGACTTTGAAAGTCATGAAATTTTTGAAACACATCTGATTTATTTCTAAGAAGATAGATCCATGTAAATTTGCTAAAATCATCAATAAAACTCACATAATATTTATTTCGTCCAACAGACTCAACAGTAGGACCCCAAACATCCGAGAAAACAAGTTCTAAGGGAGCACTAGATTCACTAACAGACTTAGGATAGGGTAACTGATGATTCTTGCCCTTTTGACAGGCATCACAAACCGGATCATCATTGGACTCACTGGAGCAAGGCAAATTATTTTGACTAATGACTTTCTTGACTATAATCGACGATGGATGACCTAAGCGAAAATGCCACCTCTCCGAAGATGGTTTGATGGCACCAAGGACATGCTTGCTTGATCTGGAAGACATGGACGAAATAGGGTATAGGCCACGCCTACATCTGCCTTGAAGAAGAGTTCTCTTCGTTGCTTGATCCTTAACACAGAAAAAACTTGGGTGAATTTCCACAAAAGCATTGTTATCAAAAGCAAGACGATGTGCCGATAATAAGCTTTTACTAGCTTGAGGAACATAGAGAATATTTTTGAGCTGAAGATCGCGATCAGGGGTACTAACAACAGATTGACCAATATGACTAATATCCATACCTGCCCCACCAGCGGTGTGAACTTGCTCGTTGTCGTGGAACTTGTCGCGGATCGTCAGCTTGTTGAGATCTCCAGTGATGTGGTCGGTGGCACCGGAGTCAACAAACCATGGATTGGTGTCGACGCCCGTATGATGTGGTGGCCGATCCAGCACTCTTTTCTTGAACGCCGGTGTAGTCGGGGTTGAACCGCTCCCAGCACTTGTGCACCGTGTGGCCAAGCTTGCCACACAGTTGGCACCGCGGCTTGGTATTGTTGCCTCCATTGCCGCCATTGTTGCGATGGTAACCACCGCTGCCGTTGTTGTTGTAGTTGCCGTGATTGTTGTTGTAGTTGCCGGAGTAGTTGTTGCCGCCTCCGTAGTTGCCGCGGCCTCCATTGCCACGACCTTGTCCAGGAGCTCCATTGCCACGGCCTTGATAGCCACCTTGGTAGCCACCACGACCTTGTCCGCCGCCACGGCCGCCACGGGTGGCAGCGTTAGCCGAGGACTGCGACCCACCCTGCTGAAGATCAAGGCGAGTCTCAAAGCTGAGGAGCTGAGCGTATAGCTCTGCCACAGTCACGGGCTCCACGCGCCCGCACATGGCCGAGACCACTGAGTTGTAATCAGAGTCAAGGCCAGCGAGGACATAGGAGATGATGTCCTCTTCTTCCAGCTTCTTGCCGGCGGCCGCCATGTCATCCGCCAGCGATCTGATCTTGCCGAAGTACTCGGCAATGCTCATGTTTCCTTTCTGCATGTTAGCAAGGGCAATACGGATGTTTACCGTGCGTGCGCGGGTCTGCGACGAGAACATGTTGTCGATTGCAGCCCACATGGCTGCTGCCGTCTCGTTGGAGACGACTTGGATCTGAACCTCCCTGGACAGCGTCGTCAGGAGGAAGCACACGAGCTGCTGGTCCTTCGCCATCCACAGCGCATAGAGGGGATTCGGTTCCTTGACCGACTCCTTCTCCTTGGTGACGGTGATCTCCTTGGCGGGCAGCTCCCGCTCGGTGTCGAGGAAGCCTTCCATCTGGGCGCCTCTGATCGCCGACATCACCTGAGCCTTCCACAGAACATGGTTGCTCTTGTTGAGCTTCTCGGTCACGATGGTGCCGAAGAGGGAACTGGTGGGAGAGGACGAGGAAGATGAACTCGCCATGGATGAATTGTGGAGGATAAGCTCTGATACCATATTAAACTTCTACTAGGGTTTGGTTGAATCGATGTCTTTGCCTCGGCTCGAGTTACGTGTTAATATAGGGGTAGAAACCCAATCGGTTACAGGATCTGATACATACGTGAGAATCAAGAAATATCCCAAGTTTCAGTTTATACAATACCGAAACTTGGTTTACAAGTTAACCTACCGAATACTCTAGAAGCCTATCGTTTAACAGAACGAACACGTCCATCGGGGCTGGCAGAATGCATCCGTTGTTTGCTCAAAGTCCTTGAGCACGGTCATGAGTCGCCCGTCCGGCGCCGCCACCAGGTACTTGCGCTCGCCGTCGGCCAGCAGCCTTGGCGTGACGACCACGCCCTTGGTGACAACGCCGGCATGCTCCCACGCCTCGACGTTGCCCGAATAGGTGATGGAGTAGAACTGGTCCTTGTACCAGATGGCGTCCTCGACACCGTCCTCCTCAGAGTGCACCGCCAGCCTCCACACACCGTCGTCGATGGCGAAGGCCACGGCGCCAAACCTAGGGCCGGTGATCAGCATGGCGACGGGGCGCCGGGGGGAGTTGGAGAGGACGACCTTGTGGAAGAGTACTTGGCGCATCCGCTCGGCGCGCAACGTCAACCCCCCATGTGGCGTACCGTAGTAGTACGGCGGCGGGCCAACGGCGAAGTGTTTCAGGCTGAGGGTGAAGTTGGCACCGCCGCTGTTCATGTAGAGGCAGGGGATGGTGGTGATGTCCGGGAGCGCGTGCTGCTCGCCGGTGATCGGATTGACGAGGTGCATCCTTGCATGTGCGTCGGCAGTGACGAGCCACCCGGAGGACGAGGAGCCCAGGACAACCTGGTCGTGTCCCGTGGAGCGTACGACGATGGTGCTGCTATCTGCGACAGAGAAGAGCTTGGCGGTCTCCGGCGTGTCTCCGGGGAGGACGAGGCATGGCGTTTCCGGCTTGAACGCTTGGCGCGAGGCGCGGAACACGGCGGCGAAGGCGAGGCGATCGAGGAGGCCCAGGCGGCCGTGTATGCTGACTAGCATGTCCGGCGCTAGGCCGACGGCGCCGGCGGGCTTTATTCGATCTCGCCGCATCGTGTAGGTACCACAGATCGATCCAAGTCGTGGTGGTGGTACATGCATGTAATACAGACTGGATGACCTGCATGGTCGGATCAGAGATGAACGGTCAGAAAGCATTGCGTTGCCAATGACCTTTTTTCTCTGACCTTTTATTTCTAACTGACTCCTAATGTTTTTTTCTGTTGAACTGACTGACTCCTAATGCTAACTGAACTCACAAATAATTCATATTTTGTTGATTGTTTGTGGAATCTATCATCAATTTCTAATACATATTGGTTACTATTACATTACATGTTATATAGGTCCACAGCTGAGCACGGCTACAAATAGTTACTAGTACATCTCTTCCAATGAAAAGACATATAAATTTAGATAAATTCAAAACTCACTTAGTTGACTAGTTTTAAAGAAGAAAATGCCGAAAACTATGGTAGGATTATTAAGTAAACATATTATGAAAATATGTTTTACGCCGAATCCACGGGCATTGATTTTGTATCGTATATATGCATATGTCAAACTTAGGGGATGTTGACTTTTGAGGAAAAATTATGGCTCATTGACTAAAATGGAAGGAGTATGTTGGGCGAGAAATGTTACACCTACCAACGGGGCTTACGGAATAATTTTACAAAATTAGGTGGGTGTGTTAGGGGCTCGGCCCCACAGTGAAATTTAGAGGGGGCGAAAAGGAGGATGGGAACTAAACGTGCGTCATATCCAGTGATCTGGAGGATGATCATGATCCCCTGCTCCTGCACCATCTAGTGCGTTAGATCTGGCCTTGAGTGCCAGGTCTCCCATTGAAAATATGCAAAGTAGACCCTGCGAAATTTCAATATTCTTTGAGAAGTTCAGCATCCTCTGTTTTGACCCCCTCCTCTTTGATTCAAATGAACGGAATCATACACGAAAACATGTTCCATGATTCATCAGTCCCGTCGGCCACCGTCGCAGCCTGCCGGCTACCGTCGAGCACGTTCCGCTGCAGCCACAAAAGAGAAATAAAAGGAAAAATAGAGGGTGTGATGCGCGTTCTGGCAAAAAAGTGTGTGTTTGTTCATCTAGTTTGATATGATCGATCCGTGGGCTGATATCAAAACGACCGCGTTTGGGGTGGCGTCTTCGGGCAATGTGATGTTGATCTGGATAGTACGTTGGAATGGCTGCCCCAAATTCTCCGCAACATCAAACACAAATAGGCAGCTGTCCGGGGGGTAACTGCAAGACGGCTAGATCGTGCGGTGTTGTGACTCACGTAGGAATTTGGTGCCGAGTAGTATATGTCGTGGCGCGGACGTGGAGCCAGATTCCAATGTTTGTTGCATTTTGTGGCTAGCATCGTGTGGGCGATGGGTTATCTCGCTTGTCTGATTTTTTTTGGCCTTGTTTTCTCATAAATAAGGCTTTGCATTGTTTTTTGGACCTGCTATTTCTTATAAACGGGTCAATTCTCCTTTTCTATAAGAACTGCAGGAGGTTACTCGATTGTTTTTGGATTTCTTGGCAACCAAGCTCAGTTTTCAGGTAAACTAAATGCCAATTGGCTAAGGAATCTTTCTACTCCATTTAAAATCCTTCAAGAAGCTGTAACCATCGAAGTACAGATCAAGTCAAGAGAGAAGTTTCCATCGCTGGCTCCTCAAGCATCTCTCTGTCTCTAGAGAAGTTTTCCTTGTTGGTTATTCAATCATCTCTCTCTCACCATAAGAGAGCAGTTTCCTTTCGCGCGCACACAATCTTCTGGCACTCGATCGTGGGATAGGAGGAATCCCGGCCGGCCAAGGTGAATAATTCTGAGTCACTTATCTCTCTCGATCTATGTGTTTATGTGTACGTGATGTGCTTCCTCGGGCATGCCATGGAGTAATCCATCCGGCCTGTTCATAAGTTCTTCCTATCTTGAAGAAAAAGAAGATCTCCTTAGTAATCCGTTGGATTGTTATTTCCGTTGCTGTTTGTTGTATCTTCTTTCTCTGGCTGTTGACATGTTCTAAGAGCTGTTACTCTAGCCTGTAGGTGGCCTTTCACAAGTTGGGAGGCCCAAAGAGATTGAGCATATAGATGACAATCTCAGCAGGGGCGCGGCCGGCGACGGTGAATCACGAATTGCACCCGGAGCACAAGCTGCGGCTGGTGAACATACCAAGTTTGTGGTTCACTTGCGACGTGTGCCAGCGGCACGGAGAAGGGACAGAGCACTACCGGTGCGAGCCATGCAACTTCGACGCCCACGCAGACTGCGCTACCGCTCCACCTACCCTCAAGCACGTCAACTACGCCGCCGGCGACTTCGTGTTGTATGCCGCGCCGGACTCCAGCCATCCTCAAGTGTACAACTGCGGCTTGTGTGGACTCGAGCTTCTCGGCTACAGGTACTACAACCGCGAAGAGGAGTGTCGCCTCCACCCCTGCTGCGCCTTGCTGCCGAGGCGCGTCGTACAGGACGGCCGCGCCTTCGATCTAGACAACTACCCGTCTGGCGTGTGCGGCATGTGCAGGAAGAAGTCGCCGTCGTCCTTGTCCTACCGCACCAGCTACGACGACGGCGAGGAGGTGTGCCTTCACGTGCACTGCCTCGTCGACACCAACAACAGGCTCACCGGCTATCAGAACTGGGTGGCAAGCGCGCCCATCAGGCCGGGCGTCCTGGGGAGCTTTACTAGGAAGGAGGCGGGGAGCTTTACTGGGAAGAAGGAGGGAGGCGAGGGGAGCTTTACTAGGAAGAAGGAGGGAGGCGATCTCCTTAAGTTCGGGGTCTCCGGGGCGCTGCCGGCGACGGTCAGTCACGTGATGCACCCGCAGCACAAGCTGTGCCTGGTGAACACACAGCAGTTCAACTGCGACGTGTGCAAGCAGTACGGAAAAGGGACGCAGCACTACCGGTGTGAGCTATGCGACTTCGACGCCCACCCAGTCTGCGCCACCGCTCCGCTCACCCTCAAGCACGTCAACTACGGCGGCGACTTCGTCTTGTATGCCTCCGGCGGGCACCAACAAATGTACTGCGCCGCGTGCGGACGCGAGACTCTAGGCTACAGGTACTATAATCGTGACCACGACTGCCGCCTCCACCCCTGCTGCGCCTTCCTGCCGAGGCGCGTTGTTCAGGACGGTTGCGCCTTCGATCTCGGCTATCACTCCTCTGGTATGTGCGGCATATGCAGGAAGAATTCGGCGTCGTCCTTGTCCTACCGCTCCAATCAGGTGTATCTGCATGTGCGGTGCCTCGTCGACACCAACAACAGGCTCACCGGTTATCAAGACTGGGTGGCGAGCGCGCCGATAAGGCCGGGCGTGCTGGCCCGGGGCTCTACTACTCCTAGGAAGAAGCAGGAGGGAGTCGATTTCAGGAAAGCTGCCAACACGTCCCTTAAGATCGCCCGTGTCGTACTTAAGGTGGCGAATCTGGGTATTGACGTCGGAGATGCTGTGGATTTTGGCGGCGTCGGAGATGCTGGGGATTTTGGCGGCGTCGGAGACGCTGGGGATTTTGGCGGCGTCGGATATGCTGGGGATTTTGACGGCGTCGGAGATGCTGGGGATTATGGCGGCGGCGGAGATGCTGGGGAATTTGACGGCGTCGGATATGCTGGGGATTTTGATGGCGTCGGAGATACTGGGGATTATGGCGGCGGCGGAGAAGCTGGGGACTGTGACGGTGGTGACTGGTGAGTGAATGAAGAGGGTATGTAAAAGTTGACTGGAATGCATGTGTGAAATTGCTTTTCTTTTGCAACAGAATTGTTTGAACAATGTAAGCGAGTGTGCGTGCGACAATCATGTAAAGGATGACTAGTGAATTTGTACCTCGGTTCCAAAAAATAAGGCAGAAAACCACATATCCTAGAGCCAAGCCATGCACATCGGTAATTGTTGGCGCGTGTCCCGACTTGCATTTGCCATCTCACCGCAAAAGATCTTTTTGGTAGATAAACCTATCAACTAACAATCCCAAAAGTACGTTTTGATGGAAGTGGAGATGTAATGTAGTACTTAACACCTCCCTTACATCCAACGTGGATAATAGTGGGCGTGGATAAATTGGGGATTAATGTGCGGGGATGCAGATTTTAATCGATACATGGGCACTCTGATATCATGTTAGATAGTCCTATCACACAACTATACCAAAAAGGCAATTTGATGGAAAGTGGAGATATAGCATGCTGATCACTCCCTTTCATATCCGACGTGGATAACACTTTTGCATAGACATTGCCGTTCCATGTAGCATGTCTACCACTAACTTTGCTCGTTCCTCGTACTTGTATTTGTTCTGAGCTTTGCACGACTAATCATACCAAAAATATTTTACAAAATGTAAGCCAACGTGAGTAGGCTGGCAGCCAAGTGGATGAATTTGACTTCTGCAAACCAATCACTGCTATCTTGCGATAGCTCAGCAGTGGACATTCTCTTGGGACAAGGGCGTATAATAGAGACAACTTGTAGCATACTAGGTAAAAGACAACTAGGCCATCTTCATTTCTTTATAGGGCACAGCTAGAGCGCCACACGACTTAGACAACGCTGCCTGTTGCAAGTCGAACTCATGACCAAGGTTTTAAGTTACCTGGCTGAAAAAAATCTTGGCGGGCACCGGGCTTTCCGTTAACCTGGTTAGCAAAAGTTACCGGCCGGTTACCGGACGAGATTCTTACTTAAAATTTGAAATTCAAACTTAAAACATAAAAATAAATCAAAATCAAAATCAATTTTTAGAGGAAGAATTTGGTTCAAATTCAAACGGTCCCGTATTATTAGCACGGTAAACTCATTTACCGGAGGGGGCCAGGGATTCCGGTTACCGGCCGGTAACCATGATATTTTGACTGGTAACCAAATGCCTGCTCATGACCAACCGTTTTTTATACATCAATGGTCATTGTGTCAGCACTATCCGGTGGGCTGACGCGATGAGACGTTTGGTAGCACATCTACCGATGCGATTACAAAATATAGTTCATCTCTGAACGAGTAACTACTGCACATGGTTGGCTGGCTATATTATTAGTTATATTATATTGGTTGAATCTTGAATGCATGACAATCATCCTACAAGGTGAAGCGAGAAGACTCAGAAACAAGTGTTTTTAATCACACCACTAAAAAATAGTAGATTACCCATACGGTTGTTACAGAATAAAATGTCATATAGACAATGATAAAACAATCAATCCAATTAATCAATTTTTTCCGAACATAGAGTATGTGATTTTCATTTATATAGCAACAAATACTAGCTCTCTTTGTATCTTATTTCCCCCTCGTAACTGCTTGAACATATAGTATCCTTGCGAGGAGACAAATCTGTCATCCGTCTTTCCGATCCACTTGTATTATCTCTGTCTAGCATTGTCGTGGATTCAATAATTCGTCATCTCATTCTACCTCATGTGGGTACCTTCTTTTTGTAAATGAGCAAATCTTTGAAATGATCTTCTATTGTGCGAGTGATGATGGTGTATTGTCGGCCAGATATATAAAAATGAAAATGTTATCACCTAGAGAGATATGGTTCTTTATTAATGTGTAATTACAAATAATGAAAGATGCACATAGCACACTCACAATGTTTATCTCTTCTTCGTTATCAACAACAAAAAATAAATACTGTTCTGTGTTGGAAATATGAGCATTTTTTCGCATGACATAATTCATATGAAAATAGATAAAACATGGCTAACATAATAGAAATTAAACTAGTCATGCAATCTATCTGAGATAATGCAAACAACAAGTCTAAACATATTGCTAGAAGTAGTGTTTAAATGATGATATCGAACAACTAAAATATCACATACGGTGTGTTGGAAGAAGACTCATTTCCGGTTTTGTCATTAGAAGCCACGTTGCCGTAGAATTTGTTGACGTTGGGGGAAGTCATCATTGGCGTCATTGGAGAAGAAGCTAGTAGTTGTGTGAGAGCGCTCCTGAAAAGTTGACTGGAATTAATGCATGTGTGAAATTGCTTTTCTTTTGCAACAAAATTGTTTGATCAATCATGTAAGTGTGTGTGTGTGCGACAATCATGTAAAGGATGACTAGTGAATTTGTACTTCGGTTCCAAAAAATAAGGCAGAAACCACATATCCTAGAGCCAAGCCGTGCACATCAGTAATTGTTGGCGCTGTGTCCTGATTTGCATCTGCCATCTCACCGGAAAAGATCTTTTTGTTAGATAAACCTATCAACTAACTATCCCAAAAGTAAGTTTTGATGGAAGTTGAGATATAATGTACTTAACACCTCCTCCACCGGCTGTGTGCATCTTGCTTATGTAGAGGCTGGGTGTAATAAAAACTCTCTTTATCTAAAAAAAACACCTCCCTCCATATCCAACGTGGATAATAGTGGGCACGGATAAATTGGGATGCAGATTTTAATCCATACATGGGCGCTCTGATATCATGTTAGACACTAGTAGGAAAAGGCCTACCGCTGGCGGACGGAAATGGTCTACCGCTGCCGGGCGGGCGCCCGCCAGCGGTGATTACGCCAGTGGTAACGTTTTACCGCTGGCGGGTGGCCGTCCGCCAGCGGTAAGGATCGTTACCACTGGCGGGCACAATTTCCGCCCACCAGCGAGAGGATAGGCAGCGTTGGCGTGCAGCAGCGGCCGCCAGCGCTAAGATACTTCGGCCGCCAGCGGTACGCCTCGCTGGTTGGAGTTCTGAGAGAGCTGTCCGCCAGCAGTACGCCTCTGTGTCCGCCAGCGGTACATTTTTCGTGGTATTTTTTTTTTTTTTTTAAATAACGTATTCCAGCAGCATATCAAATATAAATATAGGATATTGAGGTACAGGCGACGAAAATGATAATAACATAGAAATTTCCACATACAAACGCGTCAAAAGTTGTCATACACGAATACATGTCGATAGATTAATTCATACACGGAAGTTTTCCAAATGGATTACTACTGTCATCTAAAACACAATCTTATACAAGAGAATGCCAATAATGATCAGTAAGAAGGGGATCACGATGAAGTTGAACTTCATCCGGTTCTTCCTCTCTTCCGCAAGCAGGTGATGCAAATATCTAGCTTCTGTCTCCGCTTTACTTTCGTAAATATTGTGGTTGTTCACGATGATGTTGGACTTCATCATCCGGTTCGTCTTTTCTTCCTCAAGTAGATGGTTGGCATACCTAGCTTCCGCCTCCGCTTTAGTCTTGTAGCTCTTGTGGTTGTTGTCTTTGAACTCGTTCACTTGCTTTTTACAGTCTTCCCACTTTTCATATACTCCTGGAACACGACCTTTGTACACCACATACCACTTCCCCATTTCTCTGTACACAAGACGCATATAAAATTACAAGTCAAATAAGAGTTGTAAGAAAAAAGATTTGTGTACATAAGAGAGAAGAAAGATTAAAGCAAACAAAAAATAACTAAGCATGCATGCATCTAACGAGTTGTGTACATAAGACAGAATAAAGATTTGTTCCTCGATCACCTTCTCTCTGGTATCTACGGGAATGGTTCACAACCATTTAACGAGTTGAATGGCCTGTCATCACCCGAATAGCTTAAGCGCCTTTCTATATCGGCATTAGCTGGTGGTTGTAAGCCATAGTAGAATTGTCCATCTTGATCTAGGACGTCACACATGATGATTCGCGCGATCATGTTCTGAATGTATCGGAACTCGGCTCTGATAACATAATCAGCGGAGTCCTTTAGTCTTGCAACCCATGCGTTGAAATCACGAGAAATAAATTGGCCTCGTCGTTGAAACTTTAAAAACCACCTCATTTGATAGAGGAGGTACCATGACTCCATCCAACTACTTGAATCCTGCTTCATGCAGGGGAAATACGTTCTGTGCGCGAACCTAAACCTTCCATCCTCTGACTTTCTTGTTTTTAAAATCGGGCCACCCTTCATGGCGTAGCCGTGGAGAGCATTATTCAGAACAATCTTGATGTCGGTGTAGTCCCGCTTAGACTCCGCCCTGTCTTCATAGCGATCCCCGCTATCGAGATACAAGGCAGCTAAGCGTTCCATGTCCAAGTGGATGAGGGTGCCGTGTTTGTTTCTGCGCAAAACATCACCATTGTAGACGCAAATTCAACGATGGAAATCTGTGGAAGCATGTTATGACAGGTAGGCATGACTTACTCAGGAAAATAAGGCAAGAGAAATGAGCACGGCGGGCTCGACGCATTGTCGAGGAAGAGCTTTTGGAGATAACCGGCCGCGGATTTCCTACCCTCAGGGTTGTTCACGAACATTTCTTGCATGTAGTAGGGGTCAACTATCACTATGCCGGGGGTATTCTCCATTTTGATTTGGTGCGCCATTTGGAGCGCAACAAGACGGACTATGGATGGGTGGAGCGGAAGACTATGGTACACTGCGAAGATATCATCAAATCTCACAAAGAGCAGGTCTGCGCCATTTTCCCTGACAAAGCCCAACCGTTCTGGTACATTTGCAATGAAAAGGGGATATGTTGGAGCTTCTTGGTCGAGAAGTTTCCTCTCCACAACTAGAACAACCTCATGTAGGTCCAACAAATGTCCTCTCAACTGTTTGACACGATCCGCCGGCAGGATCGATCTACCCAAGTGATGCATCTTATGCCAGTCCTTGATGGGTATCCTGTCCACAAACTGGAAATCAGTCCCCTGCTCCGGTGGGACGGTGGAGTCGTCCAATTTTGTTTTCTTGTATCTTTTACGTGCCTTCTTAGGCTTGTTCACCGGCGCATCTTCTGGCGTCCCATGATTTGGCAAGATAGGAACCAAATTGGTGATAGAGTTGCCGCACCCGTAGCCGATCATGGGGGAGGTCCTACTTGGCCTCCCTTCATCCAAGTCCCAACAAACTCACGGACAGTAGGAAACATGGATTTGAAGGTATTTCTGAGTTCGTTCTCTATGAACGCCTGCATCGGATCCTCGTCTTGTATATGAGAACCGCCGGCCTCGTCGTTGTCCGCCATGTTCACACTAACGAGAAAAGTCGAACTTTAGTATAACGAAAAAATTCACGAATTTTTTGGCATGACCTTTGCTACAATTACGAGATATGGAGTACCCGAATTTGCCGAAACGGAAGCTAATCAACGTTCCGGCAATCTCAAGGGACTCAAGGGTACCTGCAAACATTTTATATTCATCACAACCACCAAAATCGGCATTTCCGAATCACATCACAACCACCACCGAATCACATCCGCAACCATATTCACATGCATACTTCATATTGTCACCACTAACCACAAATAAGGGGTAAAAAATAGTAATGGCATTTCAACAAACACCTTCCGTGCACGGCGGTTAACGGGTGGGAGGGGAGGGAGGAGGCGGCGGGTGAGCTCACCGGGAGGGGCGCGGCGGCGTGGAGGAGTAGGCCGGCGACGGCGGCGGTCGGGGAGGCGGCGAGTAGGCGCGGCGAATCGGGGCGGCGCGGGGTGGGGCGGCGCGGGGAGGCGAGTCGGGGAGGCGCGGGGCGGTGAATCGGGGCGGCGCGGGGCGGCGCGGGGTGGGGCGGCGGATCGGGGCGGCGCGGGGAGGCGAGTCGGGCGGCGCGGCGAATCGGGGCGGTGGGGGGTGGGGGCGGCGGTCGACGTCGGCGGCGGCGAATGTGGGCGGCGGGGCGGTTCGGAGGCCGGGGCGGCGCGGGGTTAGGGTTAGAGAGGAGGTCGGGCGCGGGTGGGCGAAGAACTGGGAAGATGGAAAGAGAGCGGCCCGACCGGCCGGTAAGTGGGCCGGCCACACTTACCGCTGGCGGACGGGCCAGGTGTCCGCCAGCGGTATATGGTTACCGCTGGCGGACGGAAAGATTTATCCGCCAGCGGTATGTTTTAAAATTTTCTGTTTTGTTTTTTATTCCGTTTTTTGTTATTATTTAGTATTTTCTAGTATAGTTGTGCGTATATAAATAAATAGTTGTGTGTATATAAATAAATATTCATACACATCACATTGTTCAAAACATCTTAATTAAATTAATTACAACTTTTTACAATAACACACATGCATGTGTCTCGCGCTTTTCTCTTAGCGTTTGGCCTTCTTCTTGCCTTTCTTGGTGGTCTTAGCTACATAATTCAGCCCCACATTATGACCTCTTCATAAGAATGGAAGACCTCCTCTCGTGGGTAGCGTGGTTCTGCTTCTTCTTGATGTGTATGGCGTGTTATCATCATCTTCTTCATCTTCAATATTAGGGTCACCGTACTGGTCGAAGTCGTCCTCGTTCGCGATTCCATCCATTCCAATGATGTTTCTTTTGCCTCTCCTCACGACTACACGGCTAGGATTTGACGGGTCGGTTATGAAGAAGCACTGAGACACGTGCTTAGCCAATACCCATGGCTCATTTTGTGTGGTGACGTTCGTGCTGCTTGATGAAGTGCCGGCTTCCGGTAAAACCATGGTGGTGAAGTATTGGTCTTCCTTTTTCACGGCGGATAACCTAGCCCATCTCACACGGAACATCGACACCTTCTCTCCAGAGTAGTTAAGCTCCCAGATGTCCTCTATCCTTCCGTAGTATCTGAACTTTTTGTCACCGACGTAAGATAGCATTGTTACCCCTGAATTTTGATAGTCAGAAGTTTTGTCCTTTGCCTCTGTGTAGAAAGTGAACCCGTTGATATCATATGCTTGAAATGTCGCGAGGTTGGGGGCGGGGCCACGTGACAAGTCGTATAACCATCTACCTTCTGCATCATCCGTTGGCGGAGCGACAAGCTCATCTTTGAACCAACTCAAGAAAGAGGAGTTGTGCTCTCTGATTATTTCTCCTTCGGTCCTTTGCCTGCCCTGGCTAATGTACTTCTGCTTAATCTCCAGTTTGTGCTTTTGCACCCAAGTATCGACCATTTGAAGGTGTTGGAGAGCTACTAAGTTTGCCCTCTTAAAGTCGGCCATTCTCTTACTCTCGTGCGGTAAATCAAAGGGGCACACGACTTTCTTGGCTTCGTCACAACTTTTAGGACACGTGTTGCCCATCGGAAGGATACCATGCAAATATTCCAGGTTAGCGTCGACGCTTATATCGCTCAATTTGTGTCTTGTTTTCATCTGCAGAAAATCAAGCGATACTTTCAAGTGGGAAGCTTCTGGGTCGCAGCCTGGATACAACGGAGTATTTGAATCTTTCTCCAATTGCGCCAGCTTAGATTCCCTGTTAGCCGTCTTCTGAAGAAACAATTCTGTTAGATGAGGGTCCCGCACGACTGAAGTTAGCGGTGTCCGTGTGTCATCCTCTTCTAGTACCACACGATCATCATCGTCTTCTTCTACTTCATCATGTTGCACGGGATCCGGATCAGGCTCTTCGTGTTCGGGCCCCTCGTTGTTATTGTCTTGCTGCCCTTGATCCTGATTATTTCCTTCGGTGCACCATCATTTCCATCATGTTCATCATCGTTAACCAACGAGTGTGGCCATCCATGAAACCACGGAAGAGCAGGTGTTCCAGCAAAGTTCCGGTAAATGGACTGATGCCAACCTCGAGTTTGCATGCGTGACACGGACACTGTATATCTTTGCGCTTATTCTGCAGCATGTCTTCCGTCGCGTGTCTCAAGTATGTATTCACGACATGTTCACTCATAATAACCATTATCATCTGCACGTTGTATAATCAAGACAATAATTAAGCACCATTTAATATTTTATCGGGTTTATTTCACGAAAAAATTCGCCATGTCCTTCCTACAAATAGGACCCAAGGAGAGTGCCAAAAGTTGCCGAAACGGAAAATGAATCAACATTCCGGCATGGTATTGGCACCCTTATTAATTTTTACACATCACACACACAAATTTATTCATCACAACTCAATTTCACACATTCCAAGCCATTTTTCATCCAGCATTTCGCATGGTTACGGCGGGCGCATTTATCCGACCAAATTAATTTTAAGAATGTGTTTTAACTTATATCGCTAAAAGATCACCTTAAGAATGTTAAAACACACGTCAAAATAACCGCGGAAGTCGGCCGAAGATGAAATCTTGATCTTGAGATCTGAGTGACTTGAATGGATTTCTTTTGGTCAAAGTTGGATGTGGGGAGAGATCTAGTGGGATCTATCAACTAAATCACTTTTTGTTGGCTAAAAGTGATTAATTTCATGGAGGAAATGAGCCACAAATGGGGGAAACTCAAGCTAAGAGAGAGAAGAGTGAAGTGGAATAAGTGAGCAAGGGTGGTAGGTGCGGCCGCACTTATCACTTTCCCAGGTTACCGCTGGCGGACGCTTCAGAGTGCCCGCCAGCGGTACTGAACGGAGCGCTGGCGTACTATTTCGTCAGCCCGCCAGCGGTACTGTCCCCATTTTTTCCCCAGCTGAGCTCAGCCGCGGCAACTACCGCTAGCGGGCCCTGCCTACCGTCCGCCAGCGGTACGTTTAATACCTCTGGCGGGCGCGTATTGTGCCCGCCCGCGGTAGTTTGCCCCGCCTCGTCCCAGATTCCTGTTCCTATCGCTGGCGAGCTGTGCTGTTGTCCGTCAGCGGTACGTCCAGAACCAGTGGCGGACAGGAAACACCGCCCGCCAACGGTCGTAGCGCTAGCGGACGAAGACGTTGTCCGCCAGCGGTACGCTGGTGGCTATAAGCCTTTTCCTACTAGTGAGATAGTCCTATCACACAACTATACCAAAAAGCCAATTTGATGGAAAGCGGAGATATAACATGCTTATCACTCCCTTTCATATCCGAGGTGGATAACACTTTTGCATAGACATTGCCGTTCCTTGTAGCATGTCTACCACTAACTTTGCTCGTTCCTCGTACTAGTATTTGTTCTGAGCTTTGCAAGACTAATCATACCAAAAATATTTTACAAAATGTAAGCCAACGTGAGTAGGCTGGCAGCCAAGTGGATGAATTTGACTTCTGCAAACCAATCACTTCTATCTTGCGATAGCTCAGCAGTGGACATTCTCTTGGGACAACGGCGTATAATAGAGACAACTTGTAGCATACTAGGTAAAAGACAACTAGGCCATCTTCATTTCTTTATAGGGCACAGCTAGAGCGCCACACGACTTAGACAACGCTGCCTGTTGCAAGTCGAACTCATGACCAAGGTTTTAAGTCACCTGGCTGAAAAAAATCTTGGCGGGCACCGGGCTTTCCGGTAACCTGGTTAGCAAAAGTTACTGGCCGGTTACCGGACGAGATTCTTAGTTAAAATTTGAAATTCAAACTTAAAACATAAAAATAAATCAAAATCAATTTTTAGAGGAAGAACTTGGCTCAAATTCAAACGGTCCGGTATTTTTAGCACAGTAAACTCTTTTACCGGAGGGGGCCAGGGATTCCGGTTACCGGCCGGTAACCATGGTATTTTGACTAGTAAGACTAGCCATAGTGGGGAGTAACTTCAACTAGTAACATACACATATTACTAGACTATGTTACTACCCTCATAGTGGAAAGTAAAAAAGAGGTGGTGTCATATATGGTCTAATTTATTACTCTATAGACTCATTTTTTCTTGAAAAGTGTGATGTTACTAGTGTTACAAGTAACTAGCTAAGTTACTCTATTTGCATCTCTCCTCATTAATTACATGCCATATAGAATTTTTTGCTTAGGTGGCATCTATGTTATAGTGAAGTTACTCCCACTATGGGTAGTCTAACCAAATGCCTGCTCATGACCAACCGTTTTTGATACATCAATGGTCATTATGTCAGCACTACCCATTGGGCTGACGCGATGAGACGTTAGGTAGCACATCTACCGATGCGATTACAAAATATAGTTCATCTCTGAATGAGTAACTACTGCACATGGTTGGCTGGCTATATTATTAGTTATATTATATTGGTTGAATCTTGAATGCATCACAATCATCGTACAAGGTGAAGAGAGAATACTCAGAAACAAGTGTTTTTAATCACACCACAAAAAAATAGTAGATTACGCATACGGTTGTTACAGAATAAAATATCATATAGACAATGATAAAACAATCAATCCAATTAATCAATTTTTTCCGAACATAGAGTATGTGATTTTCGTTTATATAGCAACAAACACTAACTCTCTTTGTATCTTCTTTCCCCCTCGTAAC
Source organism: Poa pratensis (assembly GCA_947311845.1). Classification (NCBI taxonomy): domain Eukaryota; kingdom Viridiplantae; phylum Streptophyta; class Magnoliopsida; order Poales; family Poaceae; genus Poa; species Poa pratensis. Next base: position 413,390 of record CAMZMU010000050.1, on the reverse strand, counting down.
TGCTTGAGCATATAGTATCCTTGCGAGGAGACAAATCTGTCATCCGTCTTTCCGGTCCACTTGTATTATCTCTATCTAGCATTGTCGTGGATTCAACATCTCGTTCTACCTCATTTGGGTACCTTCTTTTTGTAAATTAGCAAATCTATGAAATGATCTTCTATTGTGCGAGTGATGATGGAGTATTGTAGGCCAGATATATAAAAATGAAAATGTTATCACTTAGAGAGATATGGTTCTTTATTAATGTGTAATTACAAATAATGAAAGATGCACATAGTGCACTCACAAGGTTTATCTCTTCTTCGTTATCAACAACAAAAATAAATACTGTTCTGTGTTGGAAATATGAGCATTATTTCGCATGACATAATTCATATGAAAATAGATAAAACATGGCTAACATAATAGAAATTAAGCTAGTCATGCAATCTATCTGAGATAATGCAAACAACAAGTCTAAACATATTGCTAGAAGTAATGTTTAAATGATGATATCAAACAACTAAAATATCACATACGGTGTGTTGGAAGAAGACTCGTTTCTGGTTTTGTCATTAGAAGCCACGTTACCGTAGAATTTGTTGACATTTGGGGAAGTCATCATTGGCGTCAATGGAGAAGAAGCAAGTAGTTGTGTGAGAGCGCTCCTGAAAATCACATAGCCTACTCTCCCGTCCCCAGAGCATGCCGAAAGAAGCGATGGGGAAGACCAGAGCGGTAACACAATGCTCTAAAACTAGGTGACTAATACATGTGTTGTGGCTTGTGTCTCTAAGTTGATGAGCGACCTATTATATAGCCACGACTAGAGGAGGCGAATTGTCTGATACCTAAGATGAACAAAATAAGCAATTGTTTGGTTCATATTCCACAAGTACGTGAGTTTTCAATTTTATTTGTCACTAGTGCGAAACATTTCAGGTTCTCTGGCAAGAATTTAGATTTACCCAAGCATCTTGCATAGCAAAAATAAAAACGACACATACACGTGGCATATGCCCTAACCCTGCTCGGCTCTTTCAAGACACACGACACACACACGTCGTGTCGACATGTGTCGGGCTCTGGAGGAGGAGCGCGTGTGTAGGCCCTGTTCTCATGATCATAGAAGTGTTACAAGAGACTCACTTATAAAGAGGTAAAAATCCCCGTAAGATAGCAATGCGGGACCAAACTTTAGTCCAACATCTTATCTTGCATGAATGGGCTATCGGATCTACAGAAATTATTGAAATACGTGAATATGCCGGGCACCACTTTAGTGAAATATTTCAACATTGTGATCACAAGAAAACTAAATGAACAATTTCAACATTATGAATAGTAATAATTACGGAAAATGTCCATTTTGAGAACATGAACAATATTAAGGTATATACTTTTTCACAATATAAACAAAAAATCTTGTACTTTTGAAAAAATATCTGCCGGTCTGAAAAAGGTTCACGGGTATGAAAAAAATCCATGCACTTAATTTTTTGAAAACTTTCACAGGTGTTAAATAAATATTCATGATTCACAACAAAAGTTAGTAAAATTTTGCAAATGTTGGCATGTCAGAAATTTTTCATCTGGTCAAAGACATGTTCACGATATTCACAGTTAAAAAAGGTTCAAAGTTAAAAAATAATGTTGATGTATTTTGTTTTTTTAAATGTTCATGTGTATGAAAATGGTGACATGTTTGAAAAATGTTCATGATATTACGGTTCAAAAAATGTTCATGATTTAAAATTAATATTAATGTATTTTTTGAAAAATGATGACATGTCTGAAAAAGGGTTCACATGTTTCAAGAAATGTCCATGTTATCAAAAAGGTATGTTCACGGGTTTAAAAAATGTTCACTAGTTAAAAAATTGTTCAGACGTGCAATACTATGCTCACGTGTTCAAAAGATACGTTTGCAGGTTCAAAAAAGTTATCCATGTATTAGTAAAAAATCAAAAAATATAAACCAAAATATAAAAATAAAATAGGAGAAAAAACAAAAGTAGAAAAGATAAATAGAAAACAATGAAAATATAAACAGAAGAATGGAAAGAATTAATGGGATTCGCAAAAAAAAGGAAAGAAGTAATAGGAAAAATAAAAAGAGCAAAAAGTAACAAAAGAAGAAGAAAAAACCCACAATGGGCTGGCATAGGCATGTGCTCCACCTCGCTTAGCGATGCATAGTACTCGCTTGCCCTGGCTGGCCCATAGCCCGTCTAGTCTAGAAGGCGAAAAGAAAATCTGAAACGATGCCTAAAGCCCAACCCCAGCAGGCCAGGTCTCGAGCACGAGCAGCACGTCGACTATTCCTGATTCGTTTCTTGGTACCAGCGGACATATGATAATTATTCATAATTAACGAGTGATATTCCGGGCTCATCTCCTCTCCTACTTTGACAAATCCGTTTCATTTATTTACCACGCTGATTTTTGCATGGGGAAGTGAAGTGTACATGGGCTAGCATAGAAACTATAGTACATGTAGGTGTATTATTACTGGCCATTCTTGTAGATAGGCACGTACGTTTTGATACGGCCGGGCCGTAGCTAGTTGTTGACGACCCTGCAGTTGATCCTGACGTCGCCGTTGGGGTTGAGGTCGAGCTGTCCCATCTTGGCCATCCCCTGGACGAAGGTGTCGAAGAACATGTCGGAGTTGTCGGCGAACATGCTGACGTACATGGCCGTCTCTTGCGACCCGGTGACGAGCGTCTGGTCCGACGTGAGCAGACCCCTGCTGCTCTGCAAGCCCCTGAAGTACTCGGTGTCGAACGCGTTGCTCGTCATATCGAGCTTGGCGGTGGCCCCGTCGCCGCCGCTCCGGCACGTCTTGACAAGAGTCGCCGCCATCCCGGCCTCCAGGGTGGGGTCGACGGCGTTGGCCTTGAGGCGGTTCTTGAAGTTGGCGCAGTGGGCCTGGCCGAGCGTGTGTCCACCGGACAGCGCGACGAGCTCCGGCACGGTGAAGCCGTGCGTGCCGACGAAGACGTCGACGAGCTGGTCCGCGGTGAGGGTCGCCGCGGGGAGCGCGGACGTGTCGGCGGCCACGGAGCGGAACCCGTCCTTCCTGCCCGTGGGAACGTCGTAGTAGGGCCCGCCGGCCATGGTGACGGAGTCCCTGGCGGCGAGGGCGAGGACGTCGGCGCAGGAGACGGCGCCGGGGCACTGGGCCTCCAGGGCCTCCTTGATTGCGTCGATGACCTCGATGCCGCGGAGGGTCCGGTTGGGCGGCGCGTCCTTCTCCGCCTTGGAGCCAGCGGTGGAGTCGAGGAGCACGGAGGCGTCACAGCCGCGGACGAAGCAGTCGTGGAAGTGGAGGCGGAGGAGGGAGGCGGCGAGGGTTGGGTCCTTGTACAGGGCCTCGCCCACCACGTTGCGGACGATCCCCTCAGCGTACGGGCAGCTCATGGAGTAGTAGCCCATGATGAGCTGCCCTGCGCTCGTGCCACCCTGCGGACCCTGCTGGCCGCCCTGATCGTAATCATAGCCATATCCACCGTACCCTCTTCCTCCTCCTTGTGCTGCCGCCGATGTAACCAGCAGAGCCAGGGTCACTGTTAGAGGAATAACACGACTAGAGATGCCCATCATCCTGGACTTGGCCATTGTTCTCGATGACTATTTTTGGTCTTAATTTGCAGTGGCTGCTTACTGAGCTGGTTGTGGATGACTTGATGCTGCATCCATGCATGGAGAGAAGCGGTATTTATAGCTAGAGATTGTGCATGCTACCACATTAGAGATGTCGGTTGCTCATTTTGGAGAACGTGACGATGGGAGACCGGCCGCCACATGACTATAGTCTAGTAGGAACTACCACTAAGTCAATGGATAGTGATCATGCATCTCAAGTGCTTACCATCTCAACTGGGCAATTTACTAGCAGTGGGGTGGGGTGAGGTGAGGTGACAGTTAACTCAAGGCGTGCATGCCCGTGTATAGGTAATCAGATCACACATTAATTACATAGGAGTATGTACTTACGTAGCACGTGGGCGTACAGACTAATTAATCAACTAATCCTAGCGGGCTAGTGCTACCATGATTCGATTAGTGTAGTATTACTATACTGGATGCACTGTATCATCCTCTAGTCACAGTCACAGATAGTGAATTGTCAACATCGATCCAATTACGTGCGTGTATTTTTCACGTCCCAAAATATGTGCGCCACGTACGTACCCGTCCATTCAACTTTTTTTTTTGTGAGCATACATCTGGTGATTACAGCGAGTAGGCAGAAAAGACCTCCACAAAGATAGAAAATACAAACAAGTCCTTCTGCATCGAAGCCGCCGGCGAAGAGGACGTGCCGATGACGTGCCGCCGCCGCATCTTCCTTGAAACCTTGGAACGGAAGAAGCCCCCAAGCGGACGGGAAGTCGTCGATCCTCGAACCCCGAAGAGCCTCCACCCTGCTCCGTCAGCCGCAACGCTCGCATCACCACCATCTGCATCGAAGTCGTCAACCAGATCCGCCGCAAGAAGATCCGGAGGGGGAGCCCCGCACACGGCGATCCCAGAGGACCGCGAGCGCGAGGAAGCACTAGTACAGAACGACACATCGGATACCCCTCTATGGCAACGGCAGGAGTTAGGCGACGGTAAATCGCGACATCCCCGCGTGCCCGCACTAGGCCGTAAAGCAGACCCACAACATCGGCAACGGGTGAATAGTGGAATATATGTTGGCAACGGAGGTTAGTTTACCTCCGTTACCGATGTGTGCTCCTCGCACACGGACAGTTTCGTAATCTCCGTTGCCATTAGAAGCAGCCCGACAGCCGGCCTATAAGAACCTACTATGCCCTTCACTCTCACTCTCACTCACTTCCAACCCTAGCCGCCGCACAGTCTCCTCTCTCTCCACACTCTCGCATGGCTTCCACCGTCGGCGCTGGTAGATCCGGCCATCGCTCCGGGCCTTCAGGCAGCAGCAGCACCAGCTGGTGTTGCGGGACGAGCTTGCGGAACAGGCCACCGCCGATCCGTCCCCCGCGGGCCGGTCCCGCGGCCTTGGCGCTCGTCCGCACGACGAAGGCTCCGGCCGCACCCGCTCATTTGGCCACCATTACCGCGAGATCCGCCAGGCGATGTACCCCGGCCGCCATCCGTCTTCCTCCTCCTCCTCGTCCTCGTCCTCCGACGAGGAGGAAGAGGAAGAGGAAGAGGAGTAGGATCGTGATCTGGAGATCGCTTGTCAACTCTCCCGCGCCGATTTCGAGCGCCAGGACGCCAAGCGTCGTCAGGGCGAGGCCGATCTGGAGGCGGCGGTCCTCCTCTCCGAGGCGTCGACCCAGGTCGAACGCGCCGAGGAGGCGGTCTACCAGTCTGACCTCCGGGCCGCCATAGCCCTCTCTTTGGTCCACGGCGAGGGCAAGGCGCCGCCAGGGGAGGCCGGCGCTAGCTCCGTCGCCGGCGGCGACGCTAAGCGAGCCTGCCTCGCCTAATGTAAGACCCCAGTTCAGTAGGATAGCTGTTTTCTAGTTGTAAGTAGCTAATTGTTTATCCATAGATTTGCTCTGTTTTTAGTAGGCATTGTTTACACATAGATTTTAGTTGTTTTCTAGTTGTAAGTAGCTAATTGTTTATCCATAGATTTGCTCTGTTTTTAGTAGGCATTGTTTACACATAGATTTTAGCTGTTTTCTAGTTGTAAGTAGCTAATTGTTTATCCATGGATATGCTCTGTTTTTAGTAGGCATTGTTTACACATAGATTTTAGCTGTTTTCTAGTTGTAAGTAGCTAATTGTTTATCCATGGATATGCTCTGTTTTTAGTAGGCATTTGCTCTGATTTTAGCTTTGTTTCTGTTATGCCGATGATTAAAATTAGGTGACACCGTGTGATCCGGGGGTGGCGCTAGTGATCCTTGTGATATGCACAAATACACATCGATCTTGTGCATCCTACTTAGCTCGCTTGCTCCAGCCTGTAATTTGTGTGTCCAATCTACCTATATATGAGGCATTGTTTAGGCTATGTTCTAGTTGTAATTAGTTCTATAATTTCTGTAATGCCGATGAAGAAGCATATGTCTTGTGTATAGAGATGAAGGAGCTTACATTTTGATTTTTTTTTCATCTCCTTTAGGGCGAGGAGGAAACCTGGAGACTATGCGGCGGCCGTGAAGACGTAGGAGCGGGGCTCCGTCCACACGGTCCACTGAAGCCGGCGCCTCCAGGAGCAAGACTTTTGTGCAGTACTAAATAGGTAGAAGAAGACCACGCAATGAAGCCGGGCGAAGAGGAAGGTGAAGAACCGGCGGCCGTCAAGCAGGAACCACAGGGCTCCGTCGACGGTGCAGCAGGCGTCACCGGCTTTTTTTTGTTTCCTTTAACCCTCATTACAAACGGTTAAAAACTAATCTCCGTATCTGATGTAAAGACTAAAGGCAACGGTTATATATTATGCCCGTTGCTAAACTTATTGCAAACGATAAAAATCTCCGTTGCCATTGTGAGCCTTCACATCAGTGACAGAGGCGGGGACACGGACCCTTTCTCCGTTGCCGAAGGGGTTTTTGACCCGTTTCCGATGTGTCGTTCTGTACTAGTGAAGGGGGCGGCGCTCCGCCGTGGAACTCCAAGGAGCTTCACCGCCGGAGAGGACGAGCACCACCTGCAAACTCGACACCGAGCACGCCACCACCTCCATGACGCCGCCGGCTGAAGCCCTACTGCTACCTACACTATGTACACGCGGGGATCCGGCGATTCTCCACCCTCCCGCCGCCGGAGCGGCCGCCGGAGGGTGGGAAATCACGCGGATCGCCGGCGGCGAGGTGGGAGCAGAAGGAAGTCTCAAAAGTCGCCTCTCTCTACTGTGCGGGAGGAGGGGAACGGTCCAAGGTGCGTTCTGTCGATCCGTCCATTCAACTTAATGATTCGTGCGTGGAGTAAATCGATCGGGGGGAGATTACAGTGAGGAGTGCATGCATATGTAGATGAGCATATTTGCTCGATAGTGCACGCATGCATGCACCACTACTAGAAAATGGCTCTCCGCCGGGAGGGGAAAACACACGGCGAAAGCCCATATTGGCCTCGGCGAACACTTCGCCGAGAAAAGATCTCGGTAGAGCCATCCCGGCGAAAATCGCCTCGGCGACGCGCCTTCGCCGGGTGCATTTTGTCGGGGATGCACGGTGAAGTCTTCGCCGAGACTTTGGACAGTACACCCGGCGAAGAAAAGCACATCTCGATCGTCCCTTGTCAGATGAGCGTCAGAGCTGTGTCATAACTTCGCCGGGTATACACGCACGGTACTCGGCAAAGAGGGAATGACGAGTGGGCGCCACGTATGCTCCAACTGTTTGTCGGCGAACTTCTTCGCCGAGTGCAGCACTTTGCCGTGCATCGCTTCGCCGTGCAGCTTCGTCGCCGAGTGCCAGAGCACAAGAACGTCGCCGGTCGTGTTCTTCGCCGAGAAGCGCGCTTCGCCGAGCGCCGTGCACAACATCGTCGCCGTGCGTGCTCTTCGCCGAGAGGAGCCCTTCGCCGAGTGCCTTGCGCGGAATTTCGCCGAGCGGTTCCTTCTTCGCCGAGTGCCGCGCGGCTCGGCGAAGGTGTGTCCCAGGTGACAATTTGGTCTCACTTCGCCGAGTACATGTCTCGGCAAACAGGGGCACCTCGGCGAAGTGTGCTCCCAGGTGACCAAATGGATCCTGGAGGGTGTCTTCGCCGAGCGCCATTCCCGGCGAAGCCGTGTTCGCCGAGTGTTTTTCTCGGCGAAGAGACCATTTGGTCCAGAATTTTGCTGTTTTTTGCGAATCCCTGCATTTGGAAAAACAGTATGCATATATATACATCAATTATATCACTGATCACTCCCAGCACACCCAGAACATAAAAATGAGATATATATAACAAAACCTATCACACACTGTCGAAAACTTCACGAAATAGAGTCCACAAGTTTCAACATGTCCAAAATGGACAGCACTAGTTCAGAATACATATCCAACAAGATCAAAGTTCAGAAATGCATCCAGTAGCACAAGTCTACTAGTCTAGTAGTCACCGAAGGCCTCGTGGATGCAAGCCTACAAGTTTGAAAACTCTAAGCATTAGTTTCAAGACATGAGTGTGGAAATGTGGGTAGATATGTATTTGGGACTTGAGCTTACCTAGAGTTGATCAGGGTTGTTGGAGGCCGTTGGCGCCGATGATGGGCTTGCAGCTCCGTGTCCACCATTCCCTTCGTCGTCTTGACCATCCGTGGGAGTGTGGGATCCAGCCGACCGATGCTCCTATGAAGATTCACATTAGACAAGTAAGCAAACAGAAGATAAATTTTTGCCTACCTAGCCCCAAGAGCACTTACCAAGAGGAGGACGGGGGCAACTAGTGGAGGTACAGGAGGTAAAGGAGGAAGCGTCGAAGCCGCGGGCATCGCCTGCAAACCGAAGAGGTGGGTTAGTTTGCAAAGTTGAATCAGATGCTTTAGTTGAAAGAAAAAGTTAAAGCACTTACCGCCATAAGGGCCTGGAGGCATGCTTGTTGGTGGGCCATATGTGCATGCAGTTGCTTGTTGTTCTCCTCTGCAGCCTGCGCCCTCGCTGTAGCCTCCACCGCGTTGTTCCTATTTTTCTCAAGTTCAGCCTAGAGGATTGCAACATGTAGAAGCAGCGGTCATGGCGATGCAAACATGTACAATAGTGGAAAAGAAGGTTGAAAAACGACACGTGTACCTCCATTGCAGCCATCTTATCGTCGACCCTTGTCGATCTCGGGGGCTGAGGTCGTACGCCTAGCACGAATGTCGGCAAGTCTACCAAGGCCCGATGAATCGAAGGAAGCACCGCCAATATAAGGCCGGCCATTCAGCTTGCCTTGTCCCGCGAGCATAGCAACCTCGGGGTCGAAAGCCGAGGTCAAAGGATCGGAGCCGGGTCCGTGGACCTCCTTGTACTTGGCGCAGTAGTTCTTATGTTGTTTCTCCGCGGTGTCGGTGATCCACTGCTGGTCCAAGGGTTTAGCCGGATCCACCTTCTTTGGCCTCCGGGTCTCAACGAACACTTGCATCTTCGTCTTCTTCACTCCCTCCTTTAAATCCTACAAGTAATTGACACCAAAAGGAAGCATGCAAGTGAGGTCAAAAGAGGTTATAATAATATTATGGGACAGAAATAAAAACTTGAATGGAAAGGAAAAAAAATGATTTCTTACCTTGTGTTTTACGAGGCCGTCGAGTGTGAGGGGGCCTTGACGGTGGACTCCGTGCTCGCCTACCATATTCCGCCGCTCCCGTGCCTTCTTGTTTTGCGCCTGGAACCCAAGTGACACCCACCTCTGTACAATCTGCTTGTAGCAAGGCTTATGGCCGGCTAGCCATGCCGGAATCACCTATTTAACACAAGACAGATCCATATGAGTAGAACTTTTCATTAGTCATGTGGAGAATAGTAGGAAAATATATGTGGTTACCTTCATGTACTGGTCTCTCGACATGTGTATGGGACGAGCCTCCTCTTTGGTGATTGTCCTGTGCATATATTCTGCATAGAACTGGATGACAGCGGCAATACGGGCCTCGTAAATCTGGTCGGGGATGAGCTTCTTCGCCATCTTAAGCAGCGCCTTTTGAGCCGCTTCATCTTTTCCTTCGCCGTCGACGAGAGTGAAAAAGTCCTACAAACATTGAGCATAGGATAAAGGGGTTAGCATGACGAAATGTGAACTGTTGGTATTTTTTAGTAGTAAAGTTATAGAAACTACTAACCTAGAACTCGGCGAGTAGCCGCATGCCGAGGTGGCCGTGGACTTGGTCCTCAACCATCGTGAAGTGGCTCCAAGACCTAGCAGGCCCCCTTTCACCGGTGGGGACTCCATCCTTCTTGTAGTCGACCAAGCCAGGGTAAAGCTTCTTGATAAGAAGGCCAATGACGCCTGAAGGTAAGCGGTCCCACTTTGGGCCCACCCACGTGAAACTACTGCACATACCAAAAACATAAGTTAGATGCTTGTGATGAAAAGGTAAATAAGTACAAGGTAAGAACATTTTAAACCACCACTTACGCATCTGATGTGACATCAAGTACGCCATGTGACTTGCGTTCTGGAAAGCCTGAAGGCCCTCGCAAGTACACCTTACCCTCGCGCACGGTGCCGAGCAAATCTAGTGGATGAGCTGACAAGAGATCCTCATCCGCCACGGCATCCTCCTCCTCCTCCTCACTCTCCTCACGCTGCTGCTCCTCCTCCTCCTCACTCTCCTCACCCCGGCCCTGGTAGTCATCCTCACTAGGCACGACATCCTCCAAGGGCTCCTCGGCCCGCTCCTCCTCCTCGGACTCGGAAGACGAAACGGGGGCAGAGGACTACTCAAGCGAGCAGGAGGCCTACCCTGGGGCTCACTAATATAATTATTCACAAAACTATAGATTTTACGCGTTGAATGCACTGACCTATATCTACGCGGGGAATCTTTTTGCGCGGCAAAAATTTTCTTCTTCGCGCCACTTCTTCGCCGAGCGCCGTCCACCGACAAACTCGGCGAACATTGGACGGATACGGCGGCAAACCTAAAAAAATTCCCGCGCGAACTTTACCGACAATGGCACTCGGCGAAGAAAAGGACGGGCAAATTTTTTTTTGACCCACTCTTTGCCGTGCGCTATGCTCGGCGAAATGGAGGCATCGACCCTGCAAGGCGGGCCCCATTGGCAGGCGCCACGTGGTCGTCCCTTTCGCCGAGGACCGCGCGTCGCCGAGTGTTGTTTGTTGTCTTCGCCGACGGGTCGATCTTCGGCGAGCACTCTCCTCACGCTGTCTCGGCGTCGCCTAGTGTCGTTGGCGCTCTACCGGTGATGGCCCTCGTCGCCGAATTGCCCCGACATTATGCACTCGGCGAAGCCCAGACCACTCGGCGGAGAGCGATTTTCTGGTAGTGCACGGATCATTAAGTCAGTGGGATCTGCATGATAATACAACAGATAAACACGCCACTCGCGGCCAATAATTCCATCTCAGCAGCCGTACGTACCCTGAATTCGCACATGTGTGATAGACACCGTAATAGAAGTCCCAACAAGTTAACAAAATTCTTGGAATTTTAAAAATTAATAGCAGTTCGAAATATCCTACAAACCATATAACTTGATGCAGTTCTGTATATTTTGCTTTCCATTTATTGAAAGACTTGGGTTTATATGTAGCTTGTTGGAGCTAGCTTTCTAGTTTTCGAAATATCTCGAAGGGTTCTTATCTAAATCATCTTTTTCCAAACTTTTCAGGAGGGTTATCAAAAGTACCACTAACTTTAACGAAATTCCAGAGAATAAACAAAAAGATAAACTAAATATGTCAACTCTTAACTACAAAATTGCCCTTGGAGCCACCCAAAGAGAATATGTTATTTCTCAATTACAGGAAATATTAACTATATATAAGGCTTGGCTAGAGCTCAGTCGAAAGAGATGTGGTGATGTCACCCAAATCTCAGTTACATACCACTTGCAACTCATGTACAACTCTAGGGCCAACTCGAATAATGACGCAAATCGGATGGTCTAGATTTTTTTTCTCAGCTGGAATTCTATGTTGCAACTCATGAAAAACTGGAAAATTTAAGTTGGAACCCATATGTAACTCTCAGACTAGCATGAATAACGATGTAATCTAACGTTCCCTGACTCGATCAAGATTATTTTATTCTCAATCGACGGAGAATAAAAAAATGATAAAAGATAAGCTAGAGTTGACAGGCTAGGCACAAAAGTGGACTATTTTTCTTCTATATTATTTTAACAAATATTGAGGGACGAAAATCAGAAGAAAATGTCCCGGGAAACCAGAAGAAATTGTGTTTTATCAACATTTTGGTTCCATGATTATGTACTGTGAATAAGTGATCGATCCGGCGGGAAATCAGAAACAAAAAAGACAGTCCCTCGGTCCACGTTTTTGATGGAGAGAGCAGAGGATGAATATTGAAACAAGAAAATGGACGAGGCGGCTGAATACGCGGATGGCGTGAGTGTATCGCGGAGCATTTAGCTGCAAACCAACCAATTAGGCGGGCAGGCAAACCTCAAGTTAGAAAGGGCCCGACGTGCGTCAAAGAAAAATAATCTGCTGTCGCTAGCTCGAATCTCATCCATATCGACGATGACATCGTTTGGCGAGGCTCCGGCGGGCAACGCGGCGAGCGGCGAGAAGATCTTCCGGACCAAATGCGCGCAGTGCCACACGGTGGAGCGCGGTGGCGCCCACAAGCAGGGCCCCAACCTCAGCGGCCTCTTCGGCCGCCAGTCCGGCACCACCGCCGGATACGCCTATTCCGTCGGCAACAAGAACGCCGCCGTTGTATGGGGAGAGGCAACCCTCTACGACTACCTCCTCAACCCAAAGAAGGTTCTTACTTGTCAACCTCTTCCATTTCATCAAATCATTTCTTGCAATGCTAACATCGATCTGACGACATATGTGTATACGCAGTACATCCCTGGCACCAAGATGGTGTTCCCGGGCCTCAAGAAGCCGCAGGAGCGCACCGACCTCATCGCATACCTCAAGGAATCTACTGCCTAAGGAATTCCAATGCTTCCACCAACCGTCCATCAGTCATCACTGGTTTATTTTGAGTTAACCAAATGTTGCACGTACCTGCATCTGCATGGTCCATCAATAAATTAAAGCCATACGTGCGTGCACCGGCTCAATATCTATATTGTGTATGATTGATTATTGATCCATGCAAATTAACGATCTAGTGTTTTCTTTCTTTCTGTATTGTTGGCATTCAAACAATGTACTACACCGGATACACATTGTTCTTGTTGATAGCTCCTTTTTTTTGAACCATGCAAGAGTGCTGCATATATTGATGCTACCTCCATCCCAAAATAGGATGCATACACTTCTCGTTTAAAGTCAAACTTTTTAATGTTTGACCAATTATATAGACCAAAATATCACCATCTACAATACCAAATGTGCATGATATGAAAATATGATCACTCTAAAGATATTAATTTGGGAATATAAATCTCAACACCTTTTTTTCTATGTTTGGTCAAACGCGGACACCTTTGACTTTACCAAAAAACTGTACGCATCTTAATTTGGGAAGGAGGGAGTATTAGAAGGAGAAAAGAAAGGCCTCTAAAAGCCAAAGTTTACCCAGACGCCAATAATGCCTGCAGACAGCTAAAGGCAGACAAATACCCTGAAAATTAAAAAACCACGGCCACAACCCTAAAAGAAAATCAGCGAACGATCCTGACAAAAAAACAAATACTACCTAGCTAACCACTCCGTCGACATGTGAAGCAAGCAGCAGCTTATTAATCATCCAAAAGAGTGAGACGCCTTGAGCTGGCCGTACTCCAAAGCATTGTTTCGTTCTTAATTTGCTCGATGAGAATTTCGGGTTATAGAAAATTCGGGTAATTCGAGCTATATAAATTCGGTTTTACAAAAATGAGAGCCGGATTTTTTGTAACCAAAAATTCGGGTTTGGTCTCGAGTAATGAGAATTGTCCTAAATACATCACCGTGAACAAAAATGGCATCATAGTGCTATAAGTTATGTCATCCTTCAGTCTTCGCATCAATGCTGCAGTTTGCCCCCTCCGCCGCGGTGGCTCTCGATGTCGAACCATAAAACAAGAATAAGGATGCCGATCGTGGAAGATGTAGGTGTCAGTTTGTCTTCCGTCGGGAAATTTGGATGCGAGCGGCTACTAGTTGCGTTGGATGTGGCATACCAATGACTAGGATAGGGCGATAGTGCTCTCTTCAACCTGGCAGAACGGGTGGCGGCTGCTCAGATGGGCTAGGTGTAGGGGATTGGCACTTGGAGTGTGTCCTGGAGGTGGTCGGCTGGTTTGGGGTAAAAGGGGAGACGGTTAGGTTTTTTTGGGCAGTGCCTAATGTTGTCCGAGGTTTTATTACTTGGTTATAATTTTTTAGGCTATACGGGGCTATTCGTGAGTCGTTGTAGTAAACCTAAATTTTGCGAATAAATTATGGATTTCCGAAGTAACCCCCCGAATAAGTGTTCGGTTTTTTCGTGTTCGGGCTTCAGGTATCGAGTTTTCTACCCAGCTTGAGCGCATTCCCGACGCCGCTGCTCCAGCCTCGACGTCATATTATGAGTTGGTTACATGCATGCATACCAAGTGTATTTATGCTTTCGCCAAGTGCCTTGGGCACTTGGAAAAGAGCGCGATTCTGGTAGCGTATACAACTATTCAAGAATATGTCGTAAACCATTTGGGCAGTCGCCATGTAGGTACACCCGAGTTTACCAAAACAATCCCCTTAAACTATCTTAATTTGAAATTTCATACTATATTCAAATTAAAACCAAATTTATGTTGCATTTCTTGGCGTTGGCGTCATGTGGTCTTGGATCTTTACTCATGAAATGTGTGTTCAATGTTGTATGTTGGATGAATGGCTAGAGTTTTTTGGTGGTAGCTAGCCCCGGCCCCCGGAGGAGCATGCACGTTATCACTTGACAAAAAAAAGTTGTATGTGTCGAGCTTTGTGTTTTGTCAAGTACTAGGTAATATGCCCGTGCGTTGCAACGGGTTGAGAAAAAACCTGTGTTGAATGCCTTATAACAGCCCACTAAGTTTTGTGTCATCATACATGTCGCGTGCTCAATTCTAACATAGCCCCAAGCTCTATTACACATCGTTCCTGAACAACATCATCAATTTATATTTACCGAGTATCACAGATATCACCACAAAGCATCCCGAAAATAACCAAACAAATAATATCAAGAATGCAATGGGCCAAAGTCAAATTAATTAGGCATCTCATAGTCTCCTCCGATACGCCACGCCTCGACTTCTTGCCTCGAGAATAAATACAAATGGTCTTGCATCATCGGGGCATACCAAAGATACATCTTCCATAGATGATTTAGAACATCCTCCTCCTTCCAACCATCTTGTTCCGAAGCACACTTGGGTTCCGCTGGGTTGAAAGGTCTGCAATGTCTTCAGCCTCTCATTGATCATTTTCCCTCCTTGTCCATTCTAGCAAAGAAGAAATTTGGTATATTATTACAAAATACAGATTAGTATTTGAGAATACCCTCGCATAGACACAGCACAACCAGCATCTACAGACTCGAGAATTATTCAGAGTACTTGTCAGAGGTGCAATAGCTCGGTATACTTCCACGCATGATGGCAGCATCGGCGTACTCAGATTCACTTTGCTTAGCCTTTCTTGAGCATTTCGAACCATGCAATCAATCAATTGCAACATGCAAAACATATTAACCGGTACATGTTTCTGAAACATAGCTGGTTTCGGAGCTGTGTCCCAATAATCATCACGTACCTGCCTGAGCTGGCCAGTTGTAATCGGCTGGGTCGCTGTGGTGTTTCCAGGGCTTAGGTTCCTGATTTTCTTTGTAGTTTCTGCATAAATCAAAACAAACCTCACTGCATGACTGTATGAGATGGCCAGTGAAGTCTGAAGAAATCTTCACGGGTAAAACACAGATGTGTATATTAACAATGTTCTTCCATCTAACTACTTGAGATAAGATATTTCCAGTGATTAATCAGGCATGTATTTAATAGATCAGTTGATAATACTCTCCTCTTGCAATTGGTCAGTTGATAATACTCTCCTCTTGCAATTGGTCATTGCGGTTACAGGTTGGCTCCCGGAAGGCTTGATGTCACTGTGGTGAACAGTGAACTCCAATGCTTCCACGAATGTAAGTTGCATATTTACCAAATCGACTTGATTTGGAGCTAGCCAAGGCTATTTGAATGGAGCTGCTTCCCTGTGCAACTGAATATGCTAGTAAAGGACCAGGCACTTAAGTATATTACATTATGAAGAAAAATATTGAGAAATATTACCTGGTAAGTATACAGCTTACTTAGATAAGTGGCAGACGTTGGTTCATCTTGTTGTAATGCTTGAGAACACGATGTACTGTCTCTGGCATATGCTCCAGAACCAAGTTTAGATAGCTTCAGAGCCATATAATCAGAGTGTCGAGAGCCTTATAATGAGGGAATATGATAATCCATATTAACTTGTCAGACCTAGGAGTTTTAGAGAACCTGTGGACCAATTATGATCAAACATATGAAAAGTCTTCTGATTTGGTTCTTGTTACCTGCCATGGTCATTAGACTTCATCCACTCTGCTTTCTCCAACAGATTTGGATTTTGGCCTATCTGCTCGTATATCAAAAGTGTCTTCTAGGACCTGAATTTCTTATGCCAGCTGACGCAAAGCCTGTCTTAGAGTCTCAAATTGCCACCAAAGTAGACCACCGACGAGTCTGAGCAATCATATCTTCATTGGTTACTGCCAACTTACTTCAGACACATTACCTTATTATTCAGAAAGCAACACTTGAGTTCAACTTGTACAGTCAAAAACTGAAAGCAAATGTTCTGCATTTGTACTGAACATGTCCAACATAGGAATACATGATGTTAATGAGAATTTTATTGATCTTTGTCCAACATAGGAATACATTGCACATTTGCAAGGATCATCACGAAAATATCAGCATGAGCATAGGAGGCCGATATACACATGCACCGCACCACTACACTAACCAGCTGAGACTGTGAGATCCCTTGTTACTATCTGAATCTGCATTCAGGTGCTAGTAAGTAGTTCTATATCCTAGCTGAGCTGGTCTCTGATTCTAAAATTGCAGTGACCACAGAGTTAGAACCTAAATTATCTTGATCTGTTGCAGCTTGAACCCCAAAATGCATAGAAAACAGACAACACCGCATCACGAGATGAACCCACACGCAATAGCATATGAACATTTTGTTGAACATGAACTGAAGTCGGCTAGATATTCTTACCTTTCAAACCTATCACCTATCAGTTGCATGGTTGCCATGTCCATGTCTATGCGAAGCTTTTCTTGTCACCGTCTTGTTGCGTGGTGTTTTCTCACAGGGAACTGTTTGCAGTACAGTTTCAGTTACCTGTACAAGCATCTCCACCTTCCTCTTCTGAGCATAGGTCTGGCCGTCAGGGGTGAAGGCGCACGCCAATGAGAGGGACCACGTTGCCGTCGTGCTTCTCACCCCTTCGCTCGTGGCCACTGGCGCCCAGATCTGGACGCACCGAACACCGAATCAGCGGAGCCCCGCTCCCGCCGGCTCCGGAGGTCGTCCCAGCAACCTGGGGTGGTGGGGTGGCCGGCTTCCTCTCCGTTCCTCCGGCGGCTCCACCCCGCCAGGTCCATCTCCATCTATCTCTCCGCAGGGGATAAGCAGAGGATTTCTGGGAGCAAGGTCGTGTCCGACGGGAAACGCCCTCGGCGGCGCGGCGCTCCAGCGGCCGACGGCTGGAGAAGGGGTGGGCCGTAGGAGGGGATTTGCGTGAGGAACCCTAGTACGAGCAGAGGAGGACGATGACGTCCAGACGTCCAGTCTGTGATGTGAGGAAAACGATTCAGGATATGGGGAGGGACTGCGGGTTGTTTTCAAGATCTGTGAGGGGCTAAACTGCAAAACGACCCTTTCGTCCGTCCGGCAGGAGACAGGACACTCCATACTTTTATAGTAGAGATAAATGGGATTTTTGAAGCAGAGGAGTGCATGCATGCATATGTTGAGGGCAGGGAGGGAGATGAGGCGAGGAGCGCGGGGTGTCCTCCCATGGCAATCGCGGTGAGCAAGCTATATCGTGCATGCCATTCACTCTCTCGTTCGGTTTGATGATCCAACAAGACAACACATACGTACATCGACGAGCAGAAGCCAAGGACGACGGACGACGACACACCTCCATCCACCAAGGAGCAGCTATCGATCAGTGATAACTCAATCAATCTAGCTACGTCGACCGATCCAAGCAAGGCCATCTCGGCGAGCAACCTAGCTCGATCGATCGATTTGCAGGCAGCTTGGGGATCGTTCGATCGATCCAACATCAAGTCTCGGCGGTCTGGGGTACGTGAGGAGATCGATCGACCCATTGGGGAGGTGGTCTGCCGGAGATCTGGCGATCTGGCGCGTGAACCGATGAAGCTCAAGTCTCGGCGGGGCAGCGCCGGGGACGAGGAGGCCGCCGTAGGGATCGTGGCCCTGACGCCGCGCAAGGACTGCTGGTGCCTCAAGGCCATCACCGCGCTCCTGATCCTCGTCACCGGCGTCCTCATCGGCTTCGGCGCCAGCGCCAACATCGCACACTACTACTACTACACGCCACCGGAAGAAGCAGCAGCGTCCTCATCGAGTTCGACTAATCCAAAGAAGCAGCAGCAACCCAAGACGACGTTCATGAGCTTCGTGCACCCGGGGTCGCCGTGGGGCCACCGGATGAGCGACGAGGAGCTGTTCTGGCGCGCGTCCATGGTGGCGCGCGTGGAGGAGTACCCATACCAGCGCGTGCCCAAGGTGGCCTTCCTCTTCCTCACCCGCGGCCCGCTTCCGTTCGCCGGGCTGTGGGAGCGTTTCTTCCGGGGGCACCAGGGCCTCTACTCCGTCTACGTCCACGCCCTCCCGGACTACGTCCTCAACGTCTCCTCGGCGTCGCCCTTCTACGGGCGGCAGATCCCGAGCCAGGAGGTGTCGTGGGGCTCCATCACCCTCGTCGACGCTGAGAAGCGGCTCCTGGCCAACGCGCTGCTGGACCACTCCAACCAGCGCTTCGTGCTCGTCTCGGAGAGCTGCGTGCCGGTGTACAACTTCCGGACGGTGTACGAGTACCTGGTGAACTCGGCGCAGAGCTACGTGGAATCGTACAACCTGGACGTGCCGCAGTGCGCGGGGCGGTACAACCCGCGCATGGCCCCCGACGTGGAGGAGGAGCAGTGGCGGAAGGGGTCGGAGTGGTTCGAGCTCAGCCGGGAGCTGGCCGTGGACGTGGTGGCGGACCGGCGCTACTACGGCGTGTTCAGGAGGCACTGCACGCCGTCGTGCTACCCGGACGAGCACTACATCCCGACGTACCTGCACCTCACGCACGGCGCCCGCAACGCCAACCGGAGCGTCACCTGGGTGGACTGGCCCAGGGGCGACCCGCACCCGGCCCGCTACGGCAAGGCCAGCGTCACCAGGGAGCTGGTGCAGGCCATCCGCAACAACGCCACGCACCAGTGCGTCTACAACGGCAAGCCCACCACGGTGTGCTACCTCTTCGCCCGAAAGTTTGCGCCCAGCGCTCTCGCCACGCTCATCAACCTAACCACCACCCTACTCGACTTCTAGCGCTTGCACCACCGCTCAACACAATACTAGGCAAGATGGCGCGGCGTGTCGGTTGTACTGGGCGTCATAATCAGTTGTGAATCTGTTGTAATTGTGTAACATAGTGTTGGTGTTAACCATTTGCATACTCACCCTTTAAATCTAGATCATTAATAACATGAATAGATAATGACTATGTAACAAAAACTGTAATCTGATGTAATCATCTAGAAGAGGTACATGATATATTGGCACTTACAACGGATTTAAAGAGTTGCCATTCAATGACAATAACCTGTGCAAGTGAGAATATCAATAGATAGTGTAGCCTCTCGCGGGATATAAGCAAATGTGTTGCCACCTCGAGGATAACAAATCACTTTTGCAGCATAGTACATAAATGTTGATTTTGGTAGAAAAAAGGAAGGAGATGACCTGGGGCCAAAGGCTAAAAATATGAGCTGACCAGGTGCGTTCTTCTCCTTTTGCATGTAGGCTCTTCACCAAACCAGCACTACTCGTCCGCCGAGTTACATGGCAACGCTGTCGATACTCCTGCTGTACTAATTCAAAGGAAAGAACTGTTTCCAGAAATAATCCGGGTTTGCAGAAACACAATGCATGGCAGCTGTAAAAAAACACCGAAAATTAATAAACACGCTTCTATAAGGTTTAACATAACATACTCTTCTCCAAATAAATATATTTTAGGGAAAACATAAACCATAGGAGTGAAACTCAAGATCAGATAAGGCCTTTTCCTCTTAGTTTTGGGCTCCGTCAGCAAAAGCTGTTACCTTCTGCTATGCACTAAATGTTGCATTATGAAGAGGCTATCTGGCTAATTTTTAGGGCAACATTGCAGATTTGGGCAATTTCGCTGTCCAAGCTTAGTGGAGTATCTCAGGCCTTTCTCCCAGAAATAACAATTGTGTTCAAGTTCAGCTCTTGATGGCTAGCATTCTAATGTACAGCTATCGTCCCTCTTAGATGTGATATTTTATTTTGGATGTACATAGTTCCCATAAATTTACAAATATGAAATTTGTGTTCCACAAACATCATTCTGATTCTTGAACTGCATATTGAATTCCAAACAATTTTAACGCACGTTTAATGAGAAAAACTTTTTATTGTACACAAGAAAAGTTGCAAACCTGCTTTAAGTCAGAAACACCGATGTGTCAGCACTAAAATTGCCTGGCCAGTTGATTTCTCTAGGAAAAATGGGTAATCGTACTTTCAACTTTTACCGTAGGACACATTTCACTGTTACTTAATGCTTATGTTTTTAGGGGGAAAAAAGAAAGAATTAGCCTCACGCTATTGATACCTACATTTGACCAAGAAAATGTATTATTTCTCTGCTCCTAAGGTCTACTTATATGTGGCCACAAAAACATATATTCTGTTTGCTCATAAGATGTATTTTATGGTTATACTAATTTAATGCTTCCTATCTATACTAACACTCAATAACATTAGGTTTTCTTATAAGACATACGTTTCTAACTAAAATCTACTCATTTTCCACTGCATGGCACATGTAAGATAAAGTATCCTATCCTTTTTATTCACACAGAAATCTCGAAATATATACTGCCACAGTTAAAATAGAAAATCAATTTTGTCCATGCACACACTTCAAACTTACATAAATATGTATGCAGCTCAAAAAAAAAATATAGAAGCTGAGTGTAGTTTTTTTAAAAAAAAAACATATGTCAGGAATGCGTAAATTAACTTGCTTCCTGCTTTTCCTTCTGAAGATATTGGTTTTCAAACAGCATGATTTATTCTGTCCTACTACAATAATATAAGTATATATGTCACATTCATTAAAGGAAAATTAAATTTGTGAAAAGAGATTGTTTTCAGCAATGACAACGATTTCACTTATGGTAATGTTTTTCTTTGGAAGACATTCCTGTGTGTTACAGAAAATTATGTAAGCACACTTCGTTTGCTTGACAGAATTATATGAAAAAAGTAACCTGGATTCAAGCTGAGAGAAACCATCAAAGTGAAATTTTTTACCTGAAGGAAATTAAGTACAGTTAAGTACGAGAAAAGCGACAGAGTATTTACAGTTACATTGGGCCTTAGGGTAGGGAATTACAGATTAGATCCATAAAAAGAGAACACAAGATATAGCAGAGCATGCCACATGCTAACAAATAGAGCGAAAAGAGCCAAATCAGTAAATCAATAGGAACAATGAATCTCCTAGCATTCGTAGAATGCTCACCTTCAGAAGATGTAGCCGAAGCAGAGAATGGAGGAGCTGCAGCAGGTGTAGTAGAGGAAGTAGATGCAGGAGTTGTCGCAGTAGTTTGTCGCCGAGGTTGCGGTGGCGGCACCACTGGCGTCCCGCCGGCGACAGCACCACCACCACACCAGCAGTAGCAGATCGAGGACGCCGTGGTTGCTTCTATCTGAGAGCCATCCCGCCGGCGTCTATGTTGAGGTAGGAGGCAGCAAAGGGAGGCCGTGGTCGAGCGAGAGGTCGAGTAGGGGCTCGAGGTAGAACTCGTGGTCGACATGGGCAGCACACCGAAGCGGCGTGCTCGAGCAGAGGCTCGAGGAGGCTACCGTGTCGTTGAGGAGGCGAGGTAGGAGAAGCGGAGGCGCCGGAGCCCGAGGTACAGCGCCGGCGAGTTGAGCCATGGCGGCCTAGGGTTAGGGTTCGCGGAGGCGACCGTGTGGGGCTGGAGGAGGAGATTGAGTTGGGGATTCAGTGGAGTAGGAGGCGGAGGAGCAGTGTCAGGGTGCCACGGCGGCAGGCGCAGCCGGCGGCGGCCGATACGGCGGTCGGAGCAGGCTGTGGCGGCGGCGACGGAATCGCCAGAAAGGGGAGGGGAGAGAGCGTTTCTCGTGTGTAGGGTCTGATGCATAAATAGTGAAAAATGAAGGGGCCTTTGTGCAAAAATGGTCGGATCACCGGGTGGGTGCGCTGCGGTTACCGGTGGCGTGCTGAAGCGGGGTGACCGGCTCGACCGGGTGAGTGAACAGTTGCGCGGGCGTGCTGAAGCGTGGTGACCGGCTGGACGGGGCGACCGGCAGCGCGGGGCGCGCCAAAAGTCGCGCGTCTGTTGACCAAGTGAGAGTTGCTCTGAGCCGTTGATCCGTGATCGGATGGCCAGGATTTGTAATGTAGCTACTGTAGCTGTAGCTACAGTAACAGGTGCGCTGGGATGTCGAGGAAATGTCCTCCCTTTACATATAGTATCTATATATCACCTCCCTCTGGCCCCGTCGGTCTTGCTTTATCAGCTCCTGTTCCGTCTGTGGTGCCACATATTTAATAACAAAAAATAAATGAAATATTGTGTTTCTTTTTTTTGGCGGGCAAGTGTTTCTTCCTCGAGACTAATGGTGTTTCCTTTTTTCCGATGTATCTTGCTTCCAACTCCTTTAACTCTCTCACTACCTCATAGAAGACCAAATATGCTGGTCGGGCCGAACTATCTAGAACACGAACCATGGTTTTTATGACTTTATTGCTTATATATGGTCGTATAAACATATGGGCAGTCACTAGAACAGAATCCAGTATTACAGCCGGTTTCTGCCTATAAGATACATGACGGTTTTCCATCCAGATCGAAGCGATAGTTGCCGACAATCAACTCAATCGCATCCAAAAAATACTGGCCGACTGGGAAACGCACCTCTTAGTCGGTTTACAAAATCGCCCGACCTGGAAATTTTAGGGACCCCAGTCGGGCGTAGTAAGCGGTCGATGCTCACGGCGGAGCCGGACTGGTTTCTCAACCATCTCCAATAGGACAAAATTTCCGAATTTGTTCAAATGGCTTGGGAAAATATAGAGTCAGTTTTAAAAAACAAACAAACTCCGTCAAACAACATTGGTCATATTTTTAGACCGGCAGTACACATCCATAATGTTTAGATGTTTCCGGACGCGGTGCATTTGGCGTTTGCTCCAGAGGTTGACCGTATGGTCTGGAGAAGCCACATTTACCCGAAACTTCACACAAAGATACCATAGGCCCGAATTTATCTGGGAATTCTTAGAAGTGTCCATATATAGGGGCCAATTCATTGGTACTGATGCATGCGACTTGAGACTTCAGACCATTTTTATGTGCTATAACACACAGTTTTGGTGTCGGGGACAATCTCAAAGGCCTCTGGCCCCCCAGTACACGACTATTGACTATTGAGATGTCATAAAAACTTGCCTTTTCGACCATTCACTAGTATAGAAAAGCTAATTGGCAACGTGCGAATTTTGCACATAGCAACCTGTGTGCACACGTTGCCGGTATCACGATGCTGCTATTTTTACTGGCAACATGTGATGGGTGCACGTTGCTGGCAGGATACAGATTGGCAACGTGTATCTAATACACGCGTTGACGGGGGTATACCTTTCGGGTACCCTACCATGAGAGTACCTGGTGCACGTATCGACTAGGCCCAACTATCAAGAGTCTACATGAAGCCCATGAAATAAGGCCCAAGAAGATAGAGTATCCTCCAAGTTAGGCGAAGCAATAGTCGGTTTAGACTTTCCTTACATATAAATCTGAGTCGGTTGCGAACTCTCGAGACCCAGCCTATTATATAAAGGCTGGGAGGGCCGCCGATCAAAGGACACGCAATACTCGAACCACCAGAACACTAGCGAGATCGACATCTCGCTGGGACTCCATTGTAGCTCGCATAAACTCTCAGATCAATACCAGACAAGCAGAAAGTAGGGTGTTACTCTCCGGAGTCCTGAACCTGGGTAAATCCCTGCTTTTGCCTGAACAAAATCTTACTCGATGCTGGCCACGGCGAACGTGGCAGCAGAGGCGAACAACACGGTGCGTGAGCTGGTGCAGTGCATGATGGGCGGAGGAGGTGCAACCTCCTGCCTCCGGTTATCGCACGAGCACGACGGCTTTCAGTCGGCAGGCGTGGCCTACGTGTTCTGCTACGGCTGCTTCCTCCGGCTTCTTCGACATATCCGCTAGCTCCCATGGGGAAAGGAGCGAGGAGGATTCGTGAGTTACCCCAACGATCCATTTAGCCGTGGACAAATTTTTGGCAGAAGAGACCAGCTGCCCGAGTGAAATGCCAAAAAAGACCACCTCTCAAAAATATTGCCAGAAA
Source organism: Poa pratensis (assembly GCA_947311845.1). Lineage (NCBI taxonomy): Eukaryota > Viridiplantae > Streptophyta > Magnoliopsida > Poales > Poaceae > Poa > Poa pratensis. The sequence goes on along the minus strand of CAMZMU010000050.1, from coordinate 389,117 downwards.
AGACCACCTCTCTATGGCGGCAGGGCTGGCCAGCCGACACGTTGCACGTGCCGCCGTCCACAGCGGCGGCAAGCTTGTGCCGCATTCGGCTGAGGCGGCAAAATGCGGCACGTTAGTGTCGACGGACGGTAACCGCAGGGATGGGACCTGCCGCCGTGGACTAGCTAGCCGTGGTGGATTTTCCCATCGTGCTACTCCCATCTGCCGCGTTTAGTACTAGCTAGGTTGCCCAACGATTGATGCAGAATTTTCGCAAACGCATATATAGAGCATCCGGAGGTCACGTTGATAACAGCATGTGCTTCTCGCCGAAAATACCATGCAATGCGTACATTACAAGTATAGATTGTGTATTTATGCATGCTCTCCATGCACGTCCACCTTGAGGCGCTAGCTAGCTAGCTAGGAACTGTATGCACGTACTCGTACGCAACGTGAGTAGGCTAGTTAGCAATACATGCCACTCCACCGTTACCGTCCGTACGTGCCTGTGCATGGCGATACTGACATGCCGCCTGGGCCGGATGCGGCATGAGCTTCCCGCCACCATGGACGGCGGCAGGTGCCACGTGTCACCTGGCCAGCCCTGCCGCCACGGAGAAGGGGTCCTTATTGACAATTTTTTTAAAAGGTGGTCTTTTCTGATAATTCACTCGGACATGTGGTCTCTTTTGCCAAAGATTCAAGAATGACACATGACGATTGTATTTGTGTGTGCAGGAAAATAGATGATAGATCATCTTGCCGTAAATCATCAGACCTAAGCTAAACTTAGTAGCGAGGCTTTTTAATTAGCGTTGGCCGTTGGGTTTGTTTCTACTCTTTTTTTTTCCTCTATTATTAAGTAGATCCTGAACATGCATGCAACGGGAGCAACTGAAATCATGAACAGTACTTATATAAGACAAGACTAGTCAAATGCCTGCGCGTTGCGGCGGATTCAAAATAGTAACCATAACTTATCAAAAAAATAGTAACGATAAAAAGGTGTATTTCAATAATCTAACATCCTCTGGATTTGTCCTCTTTTCTAAGACACACGTCTTTCCACTCTTAGCGTTGCGGCTTTATGGGTGTGGGCATCGGCGTGTTACGGGTTTGGGCATCGGCGCGTTGCATCGACAGACAAGCGAAAACGGAGAGAGATATGGAGAGGTACTTCAAATTTTGTAGGGAAAAAATTACATTTCAAAAGATTTAGCATTTCTCATCTTGGAGAATATTTAACATTTCAAACATTGTAGATTGACGGACATATAGTTCACATTATATACTTCCATTCTACTACATCTGTCTCATTGCATATGGCATCTTAGTTTTGCATGCACTAATTTTGACCATGCTAATAATACATTATCTAAATACGCATCCAACGGCATATTTTTTGTGACATATAATTAATGTTTTGTTAGTTCAAAAAAAGGGTGTGTGCCACCTAAAATGAGACTGAGGAAGTCGATTTCTAAAAAAGGCGATTAATATCTTTTGCACCATCTGTACATGAACTGGAGCATTGCATTTTCATTCTTGTTGTACACCATGATAAATTCTTTCATTAAACATTTCGTAATATGACAAAAAATATCCATGCAAAAAAGGCTGACTGCATATAGCGTGAACAGATTTTGGCTGCCATCCTATCGATCAAATACTGCATAAGAAGCAGACTAATATTCCAGTCGCAGTAGAGTAATTGATAATTTGCATCCGTGTTACTATGTCATGTTCATGTCTGAATTTTGAGGTGATTACTTGCAACCGTGCATGAACACCTCTGAATTTTGATTGAGACTACATGCTCCATCAAGTGAAGATAGCACAGAGAAAACTGATGTCAGACTGAGTGTACCTCCAATAATCCTTTAGACCAATAAACAATCTGGTATGTTGTACCATCTTAATGAAAGAAAACCGTGTGTACCAAGTACCAACATAAATTTTCTCCATGAATCTCGCAAGAAACCAACACGTACTAAACATTAAGATCCACTGCTTGAACTAAGACTTGGCATCACAACATTTGTGCAACCATAATTTCAGAAAAGAAAAAAAGAAAAGAAGAGATCAAAATTGATACAACCTGAACAACTATTTGTGCAGCCAAAATTCAGAACACAAAGACGATTAGGTGACGACGGATGCAGAACACACATATTGCCATAACATCAGAACAAACAAAAAACTGAATTCTGGACCGACAACGGACAGGGGCAGAGAACCTTTGGGAAGCTCATAAGAGTTTACAACCAATGTCAGATTGAAGGCTTGCTTTCCGTGAGCAGTTTCATCAGCAACACCGCGTTGTACACATGGAATCATGGATGTACAAGCAGTGACATACTCATCAGAGAGACGGCAGGCTCCAGAACAACATGTGTAGGCCGCCGCCGCTCGATGTCTTCATCTCTCTCAACTGGACATCATCAGATCCGGCGAGCTGCTGGCGCCGCCCCAGATCGCTTCCTCGCGGCCAGGCCCTCCCTGCCGCTGTTCCTCGTCGGGGCTGCTCCGCCTCGGGCAGGCGTGGCGTCGCCGCCGCTTTAGGAAGCCGTGTCGCAGGAGTCAACGTCGACCTCTGCCACCTGTCCTGGATATGGGAGGTTGAGGAGATCGTGCCCATGGCCAGCGGCAGCGGTGTTATCACTGGATTGAGGTTGAGCCCTCCTCGCTTGGAAACAAAGGAAGGCGACGAGGGGAAGAGAGATAGCTAGCCTAGCCTCGCATGTATTTTTCCTGTCCGTGAAACGTTTTCGTGAGGTTCTGTTGGGCTTGGCCCATGTGCGATCGCGGGATACACCAGGATCGGCCCAAAAATTGGACGAAACTACAGAAACAGTTCTGTTTTTATTATTAGGTATAGATATAGAAGACGGGACAAAACACAAGGATGAGAGACAGAACTTGACAAACGAGATAGTATTAAGTTGATGACATGTTCGCATGACAAGCACATGCTAATTATTTTGTAGCAACCGAAATCCTGATCGAACACTTATTCAACATGCTAAATATATCCGTACGTGCCCCTGTGTTCCTCCGAAACACTAACGGTGCTAGCTAGCTATGGGGTGGGGCGCTCAGGCGCGCAGGGGGTAGATCGATGGAGAAGTTTCGCTACATCGATCATTACGTACCTCGCTAGCTAGCTAGCTACGGGAGTGCATCGAGCTACTTCTCGCATTTTTTGGAGTAGCCTGGTGGTACTTTTGCTTTGGTTGAACCATGGTTGGCGAGCATGTCGGCTTCCTCGTTGCTCTCGCGGCCTATGTGCCGTAATTCATAGCCATCGGAACTGCCTTCCAAGATGTTATAGAGATCCCGGTACGCGATCATGTTCTCTGCTGTAGCTTCGCACTCTTTCATTGTTTGCTGCACCACGAGGTTCGAATCTCCGTAGATCATGAGACGAGTAGCGCCGCAATGCTTGGCCATACGCATGCCATGCAACAGGGCTTCGTACTCAGCTTCATTGTTTGAGGGTTTAGGGAAATCCATCTGCAATATGTATCGTAATTTGTCACCTTTCGGTGATGTCAAGACAATTCTTGCACCCGCACCCTCTTAACTTTTTGGATCCATCGAAGTACATAGTCCAGGCGCTGGACAGATCAGGCACGTCGGGCAGTTGAGCTTCGATCCACTCGTTGTGAAGTCTGGGAGTACTTGAGCTTTCATTGCGTGAGGCTGCGCATACTTCAGGTCCCATGGGCCGAGTTCGACGACCCACTTGGCGACTCTTCCTGTCGCGTTGGAGTTGGTGAGAATGTCGGATAATCCCGAGGCGCTGACCACCGTGATCGGGTGTTCAGCGAAGTAGTGGACCACCTTGCGTGAACTCATGAAAACACCGTAAGCCAGCTTTTGATAATGTGGGTATCTTTGCTTGGATATGGACAGCACTTCACTGAGGTAATATATTGGGCGCTGCACTCGATGGGCGTGGCCTTCTTCCTGTCGCTCGACAACAAGGACTGTACTGACCACCCTGTTGGTAGCCGCGACATAGAGGTATAATGGTTCTTTTTCATGGGGTGCTGCGAGCACTGGCGGGGTGAGTAGGATTTCTTGAGGTTCTCAAATGCTGCTTGAGCTTCTGGCGTCCACTCGAATTTGTCTGATTTCTTCATTAGCTGGTAGAAAGGGAGTGCTTTTCACCCAACTTACTAATGAACCGACTGAGCGCTGCGACTTTACCGGCTAGGCTCTGAACTTCCCGGAGTTTGGTCGGGGCTGACATGCTAAGGAGTACTGCGATCTTCTTAGGATTTGCTTCAATGCCCCTAGCAGAGACGAGGTATCCGAGTAGTTCTCCGGCTGGGACACCGAAAACACACTTCGTTGGATTGAGCTTGATATTGTAGGAATTGAGTGCGGCGAAGGTCTCGCGTAGGTCGTCAAGGAGTGTGTCTTCCTGCTTGGTTTTAATGACTATGACGTCAACGTAAACTTGGACGTTGCGTCCTATCTTATCCTTGAGGCAAGACTGCATCATGCGCTGGTAGGTTGCTCCAGCGTTTTTGAGCCCAAAGGGCATTGTTTGATAGCAATAGACACCGTGAGGTGTGATAAAGGCCGTCTTCTCTTCGTCTTCTACTCGCATCCTTATCTGGTTGTAGCCTGAGAAAGCATCCAGAAAGGATAGTCGTGCATAGCCGGCAGTGGAGTCGACGATCTGGTCGATTCGCGGTAGAGGGAAGTGATCCTTTGGGCAACACTTGCTGATGGAAGTGAAATCGACAATCTTCGTCTTCTTCTTTTCAACTAGGACTGGATTAGTGAGCCAGTCGGACTTCTTGATCTCTCGGATGAACTTGGCATGGAGTAGTCGATCAACCTCTTGTCCTATTGCAACACGCTTCGGCTCAGAGAAGCATCTCATGGTCTGCTTGACGGGTTTGGCATCTGGGATATAGTTGGAGCGCGTGCTCAGCGTATTCCCTTGGTACGCCTGGCATGTCTGCTGGACACCAGGCAAAAATCTTCCAATTTTCACGGAGGAACTCCACAAGTGCGTTTGTCAGCTCAGCCGATAAGCTTGATGATACCATCACGGTCTTGGAAGCGTCAGTCGGGTGAACTTGATGCTCCCGTGTATCGTCGGTTGTGCTGAAAGACGCGTCGGGTGCTGGCTTCTTGCTGGAAGGAAATAGGGTTTTGTCATTATCGGGTGAAAGTTCCTCGAGTTGATGTTGCATGCCGAAAGATTCTGAGATTTTGCTGAAGGTGCGATCGCAATTGTCCGAGCGCTGGAAGTCGCCACGCACGGTTATCACCCCTTTTGGTCCTGGCATTTTGAGCATGAGGTATGCATAATGTGGGACCGCCATGAATCGGACAAATGCTGGGCGTCCAAGTATAGCATGGTACTGCGACTCCCAGTCTACCACCTCAAAGTCGATCATCTCTTTCCTGAAGTGCTCGGGTGTGCCAAAAATAACCTCGAGTGTGATTGTTCCCTCTGGGTGTACCGCTTTTCCTGGCTCGACTCCGTAAAAGGTGTTTTCAGACTGGGTAAGGTTGTCGAGGTGTATGCCCATTTTCCTCAGGGTGTCTATGAAGATAATATTGAGTCCGCTGCCTCCATCCATGAAGATTTTGGTCATATGAAATTGTCCTATTAGTGCGTCCACTACCACGGCAGAATGGCCTGGGCGCGGTATGGCTCGCGGGTGATCTCCTTGGGAGAAGGTGACACCGGTTTCTGAACCCTTGAGGTATTCGGGCACGGCTGGAGGCATAGTGACCGCTTGGTAGATCTGTCGAGTGATCAATTCCTGGCATCGTTTCGAGGGGCAACCCTTCTGTATCATATTGACTTCAACTTTGACAGGAGGATATTGTTCCTCGGGCTGTGCTGGTGCCTCTTGTTCCGCATGCTGTTGTATTGCGGCTGCTGTCTCGGGTGACGCGACTGGCGGTACCAACGGAGCTGATTGTGAAGCGAGATGTGGTGCTGAAGTTTGGCCTTGTATTTTGGCGAAAGCTCTGCTGAGGCGCTGCCATTGTGGACAGTCTTTCAGCAGGTGGGTGGAGGTGAGTCTGCCTGTTTCTGCGTTTCTGAACATATGGAATTTGCAGGACTCTTCTAGTTCCTGCTCATCTTCTTCCTCATGCGGGTGTCTGATGGGTTGCTGATCTCTTGCGGAGTCTGTCATAAATACTTGGGCGGGATATCGTTGCGCGGTCGAGTATGAGTTGCCGCTGCTGCCCTCGCTGGCTGGAGCTGAAGATGGTGGCGACGTGGTAGGCGCCGTGGTTTGCGTAGAATTTGTCTGGTAGATCTCGACAGCCCAAGGTAATCGAGGATGTCGCGAGTTTAGTTGAAGCAGGTGCGATCTCCGTAGTCGACGAAGACGCTGGTGTCGTAGTCGAAACAGGCGCGATCTCCGTAGTCGACGAAGACGCTGGTACCATAGTCGAAGCAGATGCGATCTCCGTAGTCGACGAAGACGCTGGTACCGTAGTCGAAGCAGATGCGATCTCCGTAGTCGACGAAGACGCTGGTACCGTAGTCGAAGCAGATGCGATCTCCGTTTCCGCGAGCGATGCGCGATCGGAGGGTCGAAACGTCCCATACTTGTTCACATGAATTTGCATGTTACCAAATACAAGGCACATACCTCCATAGAGATCGTCGTACACCGATCGAGTCGCCGGTGGGTGCGGATTGTAGTCGAAGGAACCGAAGCGGATCGGCCCCATGATCATTGGCGTCTCGATGTTCATTGCGGATGGAGCCGGTGCAACCATGATACCAGCACTCTTCTTTCCCACAGATGGCGCCAGTTGACGTGGGGTGGCCACGGCAAGTCCCAGGGTCGAGTACCCCGGGTTGATTGAGAGGGAGAGAGTTGGAGTGCTGGTAGTTACCACGGCTGACAAGCAAGGCGAGTTTACCCTGGTTCAGGCTCCCGGAGGATAAAACCCTACTTCCAGCTTGTCTGTTATTGATCTTTGCTGAGGTATTACAATGGCGATCCCGGCGAGATGTTGATCTCGCTAGGGTTTTGGGTGGCAGTGTATGGCTAGCTAGAAGTTGTCCCCTATCGGCGTCCCCTCCCAGCCTTTATATGGGAGGCTGGGTCTCGGGTAATCGTGACCGAGTAGGTTTACATGTTTTGGTAAGTCTAAACCGACATTGGTTTGCCTAACTTGGAGCGTACTCTAGTATCTTCAAGTATCCTTCATGGGCCTCAGTCGCCATCTTCTAGTAGGTTTCCTTGTTGGGCTTAGCCTTAGCGTGCACCAGGTATATCATAGTGGGACACCCGTAAGGTAGGACCACGTCAGCGGCGTCCGCCGATCTTTACACATGTTTTCACACCACATCAACATAGCATGCCGGTTCTACCTAACAAATACAAGCAAAATGCTTAGGATTGTTTCCTAAGGAATCCATTTGGATCAAAGGATTGACACCTCTAAAATTCATATGGTTTGCATTCCTACACCCCAATCCCATAGGAATTCCAACATCCACTCTAGCCTCATTTTTACACTCATTCGCGTAGGATCGAGGCACTTTTCCTGTGCTTTTTCTAAGTTCCAACCAAATGACTATTCCTGCAGTTTTCCTATGTTTTGTAATCCTCTGTTTTGCACATGCAATCCTGTCAAATTTCTACGTTTTTCCAATTCCTATGTTTGGTAATCCTATGATCCAAAGAAGGCCTCCTATTTCTACACTTGTCCTATCCTATGGAATCAAAGGAGCCCTAAAATGTGGTAAACCCCGTTTAAAGCCTTGTAGATTAGATATTTTTGTAGAATCTTAACTAAATGGGGTAATATGTGTCACAGATGCAGATGTAGGGGGTAAAAAGTGGAATTCACTCTATAAAAAAATGGTACTACCTCTATTAAAGAATTGAAGGCCGCGAGTCACATGAACTAATCATCCGTAATGACAACATTCGCAAATAAAATAGTACCGCGTATTCATAAGCTGATCCCGTTTACAAATCATTTTGGTTGGGCGATAGGTTTGCCGCTCGATGAAGATTCTGAATTTTGCTATAGGACTCCTAGTAATAAAAAAATACGAGCGAACCCCTCCATCAACCCCTCACGCACCAACTTCAAGTCGCCATTGGTCATCACTCATCGATACCATGGGTTGAAGGCGAATTTCGTAGTATTCATAAGTTAAAGCTAGAAGAATTTGATGCATCCACACATATCTAGTTTGACACATCCACACATATATTAGACAACGATCCAACCTTACAACATATAACACGCCAAGATTAAGCACGCTAGCTATCCACCGATCATACATTCAGGTAATATAATATTACATCCACATTAGTGAATCGAGTTCAGCAATATATTTTAAGCTGTCATACAAATTATAGAGGCGTCGCAACAAGGTAACGAACTGGTCCAGACTAATGCAACAACCTAAAGCATCAGGGTCCTCCATTTCACACGACCCAGGGACTAACATGTCACCGTAAATGTTCAACGCCGTATTGAGCATCTTCATGACTTTCTGGTGAGTTTCTAAGGCGTGCTCGAGCCTGTTTTCAAATGCTTCTAATTGTGCGCTGACACGGTCGTTCTCTACATTTAGGGCAGATGATCTAGCTTCAGTGGCGGCTCCAGGAATTTGCTCCTGGGTATTCATTGAATTTTTTTTGCAATACTATATATACTGTATTACAGAAAATGTGCAGCAAGCTAGAAAGAACTAATAGCGGAGGCAATGATCAATGACCATACATCAGTACTGCTGCCATATATGCATAATAGTAACAAAGTTGCGTTGTGGCAATATCTGTAGCATTTAAGAAAGATTACAAATCAGCAACGAATTTGGTGTAGATCAGTAGATGCGGAAGCTGTTTTCTTTGCCTTTGAAGTTCTTTTCCACAATCCACAGTACAAACATGCTAACGCCCTTCTTCGTCTATGATACTTGATCAGAAAAAAATACAGTAGATCAGCAATCTACCAAAACTGCTCTACCCTCTGAAAATTGGTAAATTAAAATACCAAAATTGCAATCTACTAGCAGATTAGTAGTTCTAGCCACCTCGTCATTCTAGCAAGTAGAAATCTGGTCGTTCCAGCAAACTACACCAAAGTACCAAGATTTGCAATCTACCGCACTAGCAAACCATAGAAAGTTAGGAGTTATAGAATAAGAGAACTAAGAGAAGACATGGACAAGGAGAGTGGAACCTGGCCGCCCGTCGCCGGCCGGCTCCGCTTGCCGCTGCTGGCGATACTGGCCACGCCGCCGCCGCCGCTAGGCGCTAGGTTAGGGAACGACCAAACCAGCGAGGCATCCAGCGTCCGAGCGGGCTATCGATTGGAGGCGAATGAATCGACGAAGCGAGATGGTCGTGTCTGCGCGCCTGGTCTGTGGGCTTGTGGACTCGTAATATTTTGGGCCAAATCTTGGGTACTCACGTGAATACAGGGGAATACCCCTGGCGCCGCCACTGTCTAGCTTGTTCTGCTTGGAGTTGTTCCTCTAGAGCTTGAAGATGCAAAGACATGGACTTGGACTTGGACTTGGAGTTGGACTTGGACTTGGACTTGGAGTTGGACTTGGACTTGGACTTGCACTTGGACTTGGAGTTTGACGAGTTAGCTGCCAAGCCAGCATTACGCAGGAACGTGTTATTGGCTGTAGTACCTCGTTGTAGTATCTTGGAAAATAAATCCACACATTCTTCAGGAGTTTTTTGCTGACAGTCTTTCCCGGGTTTTGCCAGCTCCTCCTTCAGTTCAGTCTGCAAAGTTTTCAGTTCATAGGCATACGTAAGAGAAGTTACTACAGACAAACTTGCAAACAGGTTTAGCATGTGGATGAACTGCAATAAGTTGGCAATGCTGATTACGCATCATATGAACTTCAGTAAAAAGATCATATTGTCATATCTTTTATTGCTTTCATGTAATAACAGGACTAAAATTGTGGCTCCCTGTGTACATTGTGAGGTGCAGGATATGACTTTAGTTGCAAATCATGAACAAAAATGAAAAATAACCCGAGAAGCAGTGCACGCAAGGTTGCATAACAGAAGTATTCGTACAAACCACTGCAAGTGCATTATCCAAAAATTTCAAATGTATAGAATACTTACTTACAACAACTTCCTTTGCAACCTTTCCAATGACACCATATCTGTTCGTCTGGCATGCCTGGAATTTCTCTAGCAGAGTCAACTCTCTTTTTGTATCCCACGTATACTTCGACTGCATTTTCACAAGTGAAAATAGCATCTCCCGGTCAAAATGGAGGATGCAAAGATAAGATGATTCCACACGATTAACTGCATACTTATTCAAATATAGCAGTACAAAACAGCAGGACCTTACCAATTGGTGGAGGTGCCCAATTATGCTACGAGATCCTGTACGACTTAGTAATCGTACTTTACCACGGCTAGAACGGTTCCTTTGAGCCATGTCCTATAAAAGGAGACTTGTAAGACACATTCATTAATAGGAATTGACAATGCGATCTAGTCTCGGTCTTCTCAAATCATACCTCGGTGTTTTTATCAAGCCAATGGTGCAGAAGATCGATCCACTGGCCATCACTCATATGACCTACAGGAGACGTTCTTGTCCTTGAAGCACCTCAGAAGTATTGCTTCTTTAGCCTGTGGCGGTGCTGGCGCAAAGATGCAGAGAATATGCTTTTGAGAACAACCTCAACTTAATTGTTATTCTCATCGAACTTGAAATATCTCTGTAGACAACAATGCGTAGCATATATATAATAAACAGCAAGCTAGACAGAGCAACGAGGTATTATTTACTAAGTAGGAGTATGTCAAAGAGACACATGACTTACATGTAAGTTTTTCAGTAACAAGTCGAAATGCTCAGGGGTGTCACAGTGGTGTTTCCATGAAGGCAAGATGGGAATCTCATATCTGACAAAAATGCCTATGAACGATGCTAGATAAGCAGATTCTCGTGGATCCAGTGGCCTTCTCAATCCTGCTATAGATGTGATGGGAAATCTTGAATTAGTTCTTGTTATGTTCCATTCAAGACATTGTCCTTTCGTGGGCCCCCTTGTTCTTCTTCGTCGTGGTGCAACTAAAGAAAACGTTATAATAAACTATCAAGGTATATAGACATGTATCTCTTAAAAAAAGGTATATATATACATGTAAAACTGCACGCAACTTTAAACCTCAGAACACGTACCAAATTTTGAATCACGCTCATCCTCAAGGGAGTAGATTTCTCTGTCAGGACGGAATGTCGCTGTGAGATAATTACACTTTCGTTGCTGAGAACCTGTTGGTCCTGCTGCCAATTGTTGCTGGGTAACAGGATTGGAAACTGGCGGCTGTGGGATGTGTGATTTGGTATCAGCTGCCGCCAGTGCAGCTGGACCCACTGGTGTGGGGTAAGGACGAGGTTTTTTATGCCGGTGTTTTGCGTTATTGTCTTTTTTGGCCTGGTTGTCATTTTCAACTAGATTAAGTAGACTCTGAGACCTGGTTCTTACTCTGTTTCCTGCATTGGAAGCAAAATGCTTATGAGATTTATCATGGAATTGTGTGCAAAAGAGCAAACTAATAGGAGTACTCGCAGCAGTTGATTGCTTGAAAAGCAATAATGTCCCGCTTTTAGTATTCTAACCATATACTACTGATATCATAACTTGGATGTGTACTATTCAATCAAAAACCAGCTCGGCTATATAACCTTTACGTCTGAACATGAGGCATTTTAGGAGGAATTAAACAGATGTCAGAGAAGCGTCATAACTGTGGTCAGGAACGCTCTAGCAACCTTCATAAACGATGGACTATATCATAATATCGGCAAGAATGCAGCGCAACAAGAGATGAACTACTTTTGGTAATCAAATGCATAACGAAAGAAGGCATAAAAAAAAGTGTGCGCCAACCTTCGAATGAGGCGGGGACGAGTTCACGCTTCGTGTTGGTGCGGTGGACCGAGGGAGAGGGAGCGCGCCGTTTGCCCATCTCTCCGGTACCGAGGACCACACAGAGCTGGTGAAGCAGATCTGACTTTGCGGCGGCGAGGGTATCGTGGTTGCCGGCGATGCTGTGCACACTCTGCCGCGGTGGTAGTCAGCGTGGGGAAGCGGCTCTGTCTGGCTAAACAGGGCGTGGTGTCTTCGATCACTACGGTGCCTGAGAGGAGGCTGTGCGGTGGTGAGGAGGGACGGTGCTGCAAGGCCGTCTATGCGGCAGGCTGGCGAGGAGGTCGAATGAGAGAGATGTTGGATACAGCGCGTTTTGTATGTATCAAGGGCGCGGGTGGTATGTTCGAAATTTTGACTTGCGCGGCTCCGGGGAGTTCAAAGAAAAACCCGCGAATGTCATGCTAAAAATTTGGCGATCCATTCTATTGGTACACTAACTATGAGCCAGAGATAGAGGAAGTGCATCGAATGCGATGGGATGTGCACCAGCAGCCTTTAGAAATAATCTTCCCATTCCAATGTTCCATGTACATCATTACGTAGAATCCACAACCGTGTCTGCACAAGAAAAGCAATAGCATCATGAGTCACTTATTTAGATTGCCAAAAAAGTAAAAGCTACTGTATTAAAATAAAAACTAGCAGTGTGTATTGAACAGGATAATCTGGTGGATTGAACCTCTTAAGCTGCTCAAAGTCCTTGCATTGGATCCCTCAAAAAAATATCCTTGCATTGGATATTAAGCTTCTTGAAAACAGTGTGCAAGTTGGTGGCCTGGCAAGAAAGAAAAAAATGCAAAAGGAAGACATGTAGAAACAATTACCAAGTTTTGAACTTTTGAAGGTATAATATTTCAGTTTTCTCACTCGTCAGATCAGCAGAATCAAAAAAGTTTACTCAACTTTGTTCACACATGCATCAACCCAATGGATGCGGTTCAGAATTGGAAAATGCATCCGCTTGCAAAATAAAAAATAAAAATATGATAAGCGAATATACAAATGTTCAGTACTACAATGGAAAATGAAAACAGACCCAAGTGATAATTGTGCTATTAACCCTAAGCTCTGACACAGAACCCAAAAGCATATCGAAGTAAATCTAGCGTCTAAGAAAAAGAAAATCACATGTGTGCGTCTGATACTCTAACGACAACAAACTCGTGAACTACTGGGAGAGGACGGAGACGAGAGACAAGGGAAACGTAAACATAAACTATTCTGTCACCGACACCTCCTAGATCTGAAGCCACACAATGAAACATTTACGCCCATGCCAGCATTTGCAGGTAAAAATATTCAGGAGTACTTTCAGGAGGAGTACTAATTAACAGAGAAGCATCTACTCCTAGGAATAACTTCTGAATAAGAAAATGATAAATGAGGAAATAACAGTAATATCCACAATATCCTAATCAGAAACTTCTGAATAATTAACAATCTACTCTTAAGGAGTAGACCTTAGTAGTGCCATCTGCAGTAGTAATGAGAAAATGATAGTAGTGCAGGAGTATGTTCAAACTTGCTTCATTTGGTGATCATTTACCTCATCTAAGAGGACCCTGTATGCATTTAAGTCATCATATAAATACTCCAATGCGTCAGCAATGTACTCTCAGGTGCATAGCCCATTCATTGGTCTAGTTTTCCCCTGCAAAAGAGAAAAAAAGCATTCAGGAAGTTCATTTCTCAACAATAATATTCAGTTAACATTGCTCTTAGAATTCGTACTCTAAGATGATGAAGCTTATCAGTAGCATCTAGCATGGCACACATCACATTTTCTGCATCTCATTCTATCACTGATCTATTGTATTGTACTCCAGTACAACAGTAAGAATGATGTTTGTAACCCAATCATGTTTACTGAGTATACTCCTACAACAAGAATAATTATGCCCCTACAACACTCACTAAATATGTACTCGTACTGACAGAAAAAAGGCTACAAGGTGTTCATTCAGCATTACTAAATTTCATCCATGATTTAAATAACATATCCATGATCTGATAACGCAAGGTTTAGCTTTCTACTCCATGATCTGGTAGCACGACAGTAAAAGGACAACAATTTGGACTAATGGAGTAGCAGCACCAGGGCAATTCCATGAGCGAGACTAGATCAACTACACCAATTTCAGGAATACTTGAGCAAGAATGAGTACATAGTACACAGCAAGAATGAGTACAGAGTACAGATGAAGAACGAGTATGAAATTTCAGAGCAAGATGAACTTACTGGTCGGGTGGTGGTTGTCGTCGTGCTGCTTGACGGCGCCCTCCCGCTACTACGGTGCTGCAGGCGCCGTCCTGCCATCCTCCCCGCCATCCTCTTGTTAGATATTGATCTCCATCCGTGGAGTCCAACGGCTCCACGATCCCTGTGATCGCGCCCTGATCGGGGGCGCCCGACCTTAATTGTCGGTGGGCCCCTGTCGCAGCGCTATATAAAGGGTGGGGGGCCGGCCTGCACAGCTCACGAGGTTGACCGTGCGTAGCCAAACCCCACCGACATTCCCCTCTCCGATCTAGGGTTAGCGCCCAGCGACAGGAAGCACCACTGCCACCACTGCCTCGGCCACCATGGCCTCGGGGTCGAGCTCATCCACCCATGGAGAAGGTACGCCCAAATCTCCCTCTCTTTCTCTGTTCAACACACACACACACGCTGCACATGATGATCTACACGAGTAGTGGTTCTAGTGACACTAACAATGGTATCAGAGCATTTTTGCTCACTGGATCTTGCTCGTGTTGAGAAGAATCGAAAGAAAGAAAAGAAAAACCCACCCGCAAAGGGAAAAGAAGCGCCGCCGATCCACGGCCGCGCCCGTTCCTCTCGATCCAATCCGCATCGGCAAGCCGAGGGATTGGACGAAGAACACACCCCTCGCGGGGCAAAGCAAAGATTCCGAAAAGAAAAGAAAAAGAAAGAAAAACCCTAACCCTAATAGCAGAAAAGGGGAAAGGGAAAGAATACTCACCGGCGCGTCGCCGGAAAGGTTGCACCGCAGCCAGAACCGTTCGACGGCGGCGCGCGCACCGCGAGGCGCACGCGCGACCGGCGAAGGGATCGGCGACGGATGCGCATCGTCTTCTCACCGCTGCGGCTCGCCGTGATGCGAGTTGTGGGGCAAGGAAAGGGAAAGGAAGCGCCAGGCGCACGGCGCAGCACGGCGCGGTCGCCGACGACCGGCGGCCGGCGGCAGGCGCAATTTTTTCCGCCGCCGTTTTTCGAGCTCGGGAGAGAGGAGCACGGGACGGGGAAAGGAGAGAGTGAAAGGCTAGGGTTAGGGTTCGTACTGGTTCGGTGGTTTTGTTCCAGCGAGAGCTGCGGGCAGCCGTCCGATCAAGATGGACGGCCACGATGCGTCCTCGTGAAACCCTAGCGCGCAGCCGGGCCAACGGGCCGAAAGAAGCAGGCCGTGGGCTGGCTTGGGCCGTGTTCCGCGTCTCCGCGTGCGGCAGTTAGCGCTGCCGCTGACGGGCCGTGGGCCGCTGTTAAGAGCTGCACCGCGCGACAGATAGCGAAAGGCCGTGGGCCTCTCGTTTTTTCGCACAGAACAGAATTTTTTCTGTTATTGTTTTTTCAGAAGCATGTTTAGTTATTTTTGTTTCTGTTTTTCCTACTCATTTTTTATCCAACGAAAATTTTGTTTAGGAAACAGAAGAAAGTAAAAGAAATACTTGAAAAGTATAAAAGTTTATGAATTTTTATTCATTTATTTAAAGTTTCCGCTGCAAATAGTTAAAAGAAATTGCATAAAGCAATAAAGTGAAAATTAAAAGCATGATTAAATGATATTAATGCTGATTATGATTCTGCTATTATTTGACCAACGTTATTAATAGCATTATTATGATTTAAAGTGAGAATTGAAAGCATGATAAAGTGATTTTAATGATGATTATGATTTTGTTGTTAAATGACCAACGTTGTTAATAACATGATTATGATCTGTCTTAAAGGTGCATTTATTTCTTTTATTGCCCAACGGTAATATAGTTTTAATTGCACAAACGGTTGTATGTTTTAATTTATACCAACGTTGGATTATTACATGCAATTGTTTTTTGTTATCTTATATCCTTGTGGTTTCAGGAAGTTTTCACCTGATGAGTTGCCTCAAGGACGTTCCGACGCTCAGGGGTGACAACTACGCTGAGTGGTGGAAGAAAGTCGAGCTGGCTTTTGTCTGCGCTGAGGTCGACTGGGTTGTGACTACTCCACAGCCAGTCAAGCCAGCAGAGCCAGTGAGAGCATCTGATGATGATGATTCTGCTTGGCAGAAAAAGCAGCTGGACTATGGTCCAGTAGAGATGGGTTACACCCTAGAGAACCAAAAGTGGGTGAACGCCAACAAAAAGTGCATGGCATTCATAAAGAACACAGTTGAGAACGCTATTGTGGGCTCAATTGAAGAGTGTACCTCTGTGGGAGAGTATCTCCAAAAGATAAAGAGCCAGTTTACTGGTTCTTCAAAGACATATGCTACCCAGCTGCTCAACAGCTGGTGACAGAAAAGTATCATGGAGGTTCACATGGCATAAGGGAGCACATCTCAGAATGAGCAACATGGCTGCTAAGCTTAAGTCCATGGAGGCTGATCTGGAGCTCAAGCCTGCACTCATAGTTCACTTGGTGATGGCTTCACTGCCACCACAATTTGAAAATTTCATCATCAACTACAATGTGTCGCCTGAAAAATGGGACATTGAAAAGACCATTGCCATGTTGTCGCAAGAAGAGGAAAGGCTGAAGTCCCAGAATGGGGGCTCCTTGAACTTTGTGAAGGACAACAAGAACAGGAACTACGGTTCCCCTTCTAAGCCATATGGCAAAGGTCCTCCCAGTATAAGCCACATGGCAAAGGTCCCCAGCAGTATCAGCAAGTGGACAAAGACACCTGCCACCACTGCAAGAAGAAAGGGCATTTCAAGCAAGATTGCCCAGATTGGCTCAAGATGATAATGGAAAAGAGAGGTAAGACACAGTTTCTTTTGTAAATGAATCCCTGTATACACAGTTTTCAAAATCTACTTGGTGGATTGACTCAGGTGCAACTGTTCATGTTGCAAATTCTTTACAGGGATTCCATTCGACAAGGACTTTGCAAAGAAGCGAAAGACACATTGAAGTCGCAAATGGAGTTCAAGCAGAAGTTGAAGCTGTTGGCGACATCTCCTTGGAGCTAGCTGATGGTTTCAATATTATGCTTAGAGATGTTTTATTTGTTCCTTCGATTCACAGAAACTTAATAAGTGTATCGTGTTGGATAAAGACAGTTATGAATGTTATTTCGGTCATGGCAAGTGTGCCATATGGTTTAAAGATGCTTGTGTGGGTATTGCTTTACTTCATGATAAGCTTTATTTGTTATCCTTGCGTGAAAAAGTGCATTCTGTGAGTAATGTGAATGAA
This sequence comes from Poa pratensis, assembly GCA_947311845.1. Lineage (NCBI taxonomy): Eukaryota > Viridiplantae > Streptophyta > Magnoliopsida > Poales > Poaceae > Poa > Poa pratensis. The sequence continues at coordinate 371,769 of CAMZMU010000050.1, read as the reverse complement.
CAAATTCCTTGTCGAACAAAGAACAAAAGAAAAGAAAGCGAACTCATGACTCTCGAAGTTATGGCACTGTCGATTAGGCCATATTTCGAGGGGAAGAATAGAAAGCCTCGTTAAAAATGATATTCTTCCTCCGTTAGAGTTCTCAGATATTGAACAATGCATAGATTGCATAAAAGGAAAATACGTAAAACAAATTAAAAAGGGTGCAAACCGAAGCACCGCGACACTAGAAATTATTCACACTGATATATGTGGACCATTTCCGGTGAAAAGTGTGGATGGTTATGACTCGTTCATAACGTTCACAGATGATTACTCCCGATATGGTTATATTTATCCAATTAAAGAAAGATCTGAAGCATTGGATAAATTTAAAATATTCAAAGCTGAAGTTGAAAATCAACATGATAAAAGAATTAAAATAGTCAGGTCCGACCGTGGGGGGGAGTACTATGGTCGGCACACTCCATATGGTCAAGTACCTGGACCTTTTGCAAGGTTTTTACAGGAAAATGGAATAGTCGCCCAGTATTCTATGCCGGGCGAACCACAGCAAAATGGAGTAGCTGAAAGGCGTAACCGTACTCTTATGGATATGGTGCGCAGTATGATGAGTTATTCCACACTGCCATTGGGATTATGGATGGAGGCGTTAAAAACCGCCATTCACATTCTCAACAGAGTACCAAGTAAGTCGGTGCCCAAAACACCGTACGAGTTGTGGACAGGGAAAGTTCCTTCTCTACGCCACTTGAAAGTCTGGGGGAGCCCAGCTGAGGCAAAAGTTTTTAATCCCACATTGCAAAGTTAGACCCCAAAACAGTAACTTGCCATTTCATTGGCTATCCTGATAGATCAAAAGGTTATCGTTTCTACTGTGCAGACAGATACACAAAGTTTGTAGAAACGAGACACGCGGTCTTCTTAGAGGACGAAATGATGAGGGGGAGCATGGTAGGCCGGAAAATTGATCTTGAGGAGAAGAGGGTGTGTGCACCTTTTCCGATGATCCATGAGCCATTTTTCGCCCTACCTGTTGTACCTGCACCGATAATCCCAGAGGTTGTGGTGCAAGCACCTGTTGTAACTCCACCCGTGACCACAACGAGGCAAGATTCGGAACCTGTCCGTCAGGAACCGACTCAACCCGTTGTTGAGCATGAAAGGGAGCGACGACAGCCACATTTAGAAGAAGAGTCGCACGTTGAGACACATGATGTGCCAGAGAATGAGACTCTTAGAAGGTCTAAAAGAGCTAGGAAATCAGCTATTTCTAGTGATTATAGAGTTTATAATACAGAAACAGTTCATATGGAAGAAGATCCCACTTCATATGAAGAAGCCATGAGAAGCGTTCACTCTTCGAAGTGGCTGGAAGCCATGGAAGACGAGATGAAATCGATGAGTTCTAACAATGTTTGGGATTTAGAGGAAATTCCTAAAGGAGCCAAAACAGTAGGCTGCAAATGGGTCTACAAAACAAAGTATGACTCCAATGGGAACGTAGAAAAGTATAAAGCGCGACTTGTGGCAAAAGGCTTTACGCAAAGAGAAGGGGTAGATTACAATGAGACATTTTCTCCGGTCTCATGTAAGGATTCTTTCAGAATCATCATGGCACTAGTTGCGCATTTTGATTTAGAGTTGCATCAAATGGATGTAAAGACGGCATTTCTAAATGGAGATTTAGAAGAAAATGTTTACATGAAACAACCCACGGTTTTTTCATGGAGGGGAAGGAACATATGGGATGCCGCCTAAAGAAATCCATTTATGGGTTAAAGCAAGCCTCTAGACAGTGGTATTTAAAGTTCAATAATACAATTAAAAGTTTTGGTTTTAAAGAGAATGTTGAGGACAACTGCATTTATGCAAAGTTTAAAAGTGGAAATATATTTTCCTAATTCTGTACGTGGATGATATCTTGCTTGCAAGCAATGATGTCAGTCTACTGCTAGAAACAAAGAAATACTTGTCCTCAAATTTTGATATGAAAGATCTTGGTGAAGCTTCATATGTTTTGGGCATAGAAATTCACCGGGATAGAAAGAATGGAGTGCTAGGACTATCACAAAAGGCATATTTAGAAAAGGTTCTAAAGAAATATAATATGCATAAAAGTAGCGCATCACCTGCTCCGATAGTCAAGGGCGATAGTTTTGGGAAATTTCAATGTCCCAAAAGTCAATATGAGATCGATCGAATGAAAGCAGTACCATATGCTTCGGCTGTTGGAAGCTTACAGTATGCACAAGTGTGCACTCGCCCTGACTTAGCTTTTATCACCGGGGTACTCGGTAGATATCAAGAAAATCCAGGCCATGAACACTGGAACATGGTAAAGAAAGCATTGCGTTATGTGCAAGGCGCAAAAGACCTCATGCTAACATATAGAAGATCTGATTCCCTAGAACTAAGAGGGTATTCAGACGCAGATTTTGCGGGAGACAAAGATGATAGAAGTCCACGTCAGGGTACGTGTTCACTCTCGCAGGAGGGGCTATTTCGTGGAAAAGCTCCAAACAGTCATTAGTTGCATCATCCACGATGTATGCAGAATTTATAGCATGTTATGAGGCCACGGGCAGGCGATATGGTTAAAGAAATTTATACCCGACTTGAAAGTGGTAGATTGTATTGACAAACCACTAAAGATGTACTGTGACAACCAGCCCGCAGTATTCTATGCTCACAACAACAAGTCGAGTAATGCTACAAAGGCAATAGATATAAAGTATTATGTTGTGAAAGATAAGATCCAGGATCAAACTATAAGTCTCGAGCATATAAGGACAAAGGAAATGCTTGCGGATCCGCTAACGAAAGGCTTACCACCCGATGTGTTCCAGAAACACATAGCCGGCATGGGATTAATGGAAAGCCTATGATCACTGGATCACAGAGGCCCAAAAGTAATAGTTTATTGTTTCAAAACTGAAAAGTATATGGTGGCTGTCTGATTCTATCGGCAATTGAGCTGTGACGATGAAACATGCTCTATGTACTAATCGGTGATGAAACGAGTAAAGTAAAAGGTTAAAAGTAAAAGTTGAGATCAAGGGGGAGAATGTTAGATATTGATCTCCACCGTGGAGTCCAACGGCTCCACGATCCCTGTGATCGCGCCCTGATCGGGGGCGCCCGACCTTAATTGTCGGTGGGCCCCTGTCGCAGCGCTATATAAAGGGTGGGGGGCCGGCCTGCACAGCTCACGAGGTTGACCGTGCGTAGCCAAACCCCACCGACATTCCCCTCTCCGATCTAGGGTTAGCGCCCAGCGACAGGAAGCACCACTGCCACCACTGCCTCGGCCACCATGGCCTCGGGGTCGAGCTCATCCACCCATGGAGAAGGTACGCCCAAATCTCCCTCTCTTTCTCTGTTCAACACACACACACACGCTGCACATGATGATCTACACGAGTAGTGGTTCTAATGACACTATCTCCAAGACGTCGGGGAGAAGATCCAGCACCGATGCCACCGCCGTGCCGTCTTGGTCGTTCCCGCCGGCCACCACAACGACTGGAGCTCGGCTCTGGCCTTGGCTCGACAGATCGAGAACCGCCGCAGAAGATCTAGCAGCGATCCGGCCGCCGGAGGAGGAAAAGATGCTATTTTTAGCTCGACCTAACTGCCGCAGATCCGTTGGAGAGCGCGAGAAAGGCAACGCCGCCAGAGAAGAGCGCGGGAGAGGCGACGCGCGCGAAGGAGAGGGCGCCGGAGATGCGAGGTGAGGCGAAGGAGAGCGACAGGACAAGTGACCGTCTCTAAACGGAGGGAGAAGTAAACATTGCAAAGGGGCAAATCTGAAAAAAACATGACTTTGTTCTGTACTAATATTGACTTGGCAGACTGACTCAACAGACACACACGCACGCACACTAGACTACTAGACCTAGACCTGGGACACTGTGGGCATCTGCCACTTATTCAACACTACATTAACTTGCATAACCATGCTTCCTTTTGCTTTTATTATTCCATCGACGACCTCCTGGAGTGGACGTACGTCATATATTGGCCTTCCATGCATGCTGCTAGGGCTTGTAATGGAAAGGCGCATGGCCGTCTGCGATGAAGGAAAAGAATAAAGACAACATGCAAACAAAAGGAAGATTAGCTAGACAGCTGATACGTACCGTCGTTGGTGCACGAGCGTACCAGCACTCCCGAGGTGCTGGCCTCCGCATCCCAGGTACTCCCTGCGTTCTAAAATACTTGACTTCTATATATCTACATATTGATGTATCTACATACTAAAAGATGTCCAAATACATTCGTATTTAGACAAATGAAAGTCATCTATTTTGGAACGGAGGGAGTAGAAGGTTAGCAGGTCGTCCAAGTTGTACCCGGTGACGAGATACTCCTCGCACCGATCCAGCATACAGATGCACGGCGGAATGTCATCATAGCCGGCTTCCACCACGTGGGTCACTGCCGCGCAGCACGGTGCCAAGGAGACCCCTACAATGTAGGGGCAAAACTGAAAAATCTGGCGAGCTATATAGCAAGGATCGCACAGCGGCCCGCCGGCGGCTGGGCTTGCGCTCGCAAGAAAGAGAAGGAGGAGAGCTAGGATCACGTGTCGGGCCATCACAGCTAGACTAGACTAGACTAGACAGAGACAGGGGAGTGACCTGCCAAACGATGGTGCATATATATAGTACCTGCTTAAGTAATGGACCGATGTAGTAGTACATACATGCGTAGTGGCTTATATATCTACCATCTGATTCAGTTGCTCTATCTCACCGGCATGGTCTAGCTACCTGCTGTCCCTTTCCAAGTACGTGTCAGCGTTTGCTTGCGATTCCCCCGGCTCACACTCACGACGAGATGCACATCACGTCTTTTCTTTTTGGATAGATCAGACACCACACGTCGTGTATGCTTCGTTCCAGGGAGAGCCGACAGCACACGATGAACTTGTCGGAGCTGCAGCTCCCGCGCGCGGTGCAACCTGGACGGGCGCCAACTCCGTATTTTTTAACAAATCTGACCTATTTATAAAACAAATTTAAAATCTGCACATCTTTTCCAGAAACTAATTCCAACTCTGGCCCATTCGTTCGGTGCCATTTCACATGGAGCCAAACTTATATATGTCGGCGCCAAATCATACGGCGCCCAAGTGCTCAACCGTGAGACCTATCTAGCCGACGTGGCAGGTATGTCGGCGCCATGCACCCAACTCGTAGAGTTTGAGATTCAGCTAGCTCTCTAATTCTCTCGGTGGTGTCGCTCGCTCTCCAAATAATTTTTTTTTGAATGGCCACCGGGGGGGATAAATCCTCACCTGAATATTTTTTCATTCAAGTTGCCTTGAGACTTTGCAGTCTCTACAAGATGGGTTCAAATGAACCAGAGTACACGGAGATTACAAGGGGAGAGATAAAGGGGAAAAACACACACACGATGAGAGGGAGCGGCAAGAACCACCATGAGGCACAAGAAGATGAGGGGTGTTGTCGAGAGATCACAATACCAAGATTCAACAAATAGCCTAGCGCGCCGCACCGGCGAGCGTATCGAATCCCACGGCACAACTCAGGAGCATCCACAATCAACGAGTGCCAAAGCCTATCACCTGGCACGAACCTTGACTGAGAGCTCCGCCACGAGAAAATGAGACGACAAGCAGGTGGGGGAGGCATCAATTGCATCGTCATTGAGCAAATGTGAACCGAGACGCCACCGAGAGCCCGAAGCTCGCCACACTGCACGGCCGCCATGGGAGGGTCTTGGGCAAGCAAACCAAGTGACCGAGATCACGCGAAGACCTGCCAAAGAGGGACAACAAACCACCATCGGCCCCAAGCTGGCCGCAGAAACACCCTCCAGCACACGCAGCAACAAAAGCCAAACAAAGGGTCTCCAAGATGACGCCTCCAAGGAGGTTGTGTTGTCAAGGGCGCAACACCGTCATCCGATCCGGCAAGCCGGGTCCAAGGTTTTCTCCCGGAGAACACCAAAGTTCTATAGGTGCTGCAACTCCACAACGGCACCTCCTGCGAGGAAACGACGTCAAAGACCCCGCCGCCGCCGGCAACGACAAAGTCGATGCAGGGTTCTCACCCGGAGTTTGAGCACATCCTATAGAGGAAGGCAGTCAAGCACCACCAGCGACCGCCGCAGCCAACCACACCTCGCGGAGACCGCACACGGCCAAACATCAACAGAAGCGGCAGATCCTCCAGAGCCGCCGGACGCGGCAGCAGCCACCGACCCCGTCGAGCACCATGCCAGCTGAGGTAGTTGGGACGCTTACCGTGGCCCAGAACCACCATGGCCCGGGCTGCAGCCCTACAGCAGGCGCCGACGCGCCCCATGCGCGCCACCGCGCAGCTGCCAGAGGGCGGATCCGAGAACGCAGATTGTCGATGAGGAAGGGGCGCCCGGCCCAACTGGAGCCCAGATCGGGCCCGGTCTGCGGGCCGCAGCCTGCGGAGCAGCATCGCGTCGACCTGCCACCTCTCGCTCGGCCCCGCCGCCGCACGTCGCGCCAGGCCACCGGAGGAGCTCGCAGGAGCCCAGCCAAGAGGAGGTCGCGGGGGCGCCGGCGAATCGCCGGTCCTGTTGAGCCCCGCCGCCGAGAGACCCAGGGGACCACGAGGAATCGCCCCGCCGCCGTCGGCCGCACGAGCTTCGCCCGTCGGCGTCCTCCGGCGACGGCGCGGGCACGAAAGTGGGATGCGGCGGCGGCTATAGCTAGGTTTTGGGCGAGTCGCCCCCGTGTCGCCCTGGGCGAGAGCGACGCGCGGGGGCTCTCTAAAAATATCGTTGTGAGTTGAGAGGAAAGAAGCAGGAGTGTTTATTTATACTAGCAGTTGATCGTCTAGGTGCTACCTCTCACGCTGAGTCAAAGATCAGACCAGTGTACGTGTCAATGTCTCACAAGGTACTGGCATGCGCAAAACCACGTTCGCCTAATCACACCAGTTTCGGTACACAAAAATTGTCTGCCAAATCACATGTTGTAGGCTCGGACCTCAATGACATTGAAGCGGCTAGATGGAGAGGCAGGAACAGAACCTAAATCAAACTCCGCATGCATACGCACCGACTGTTTTTGCATGTGTGCCCGCTCCTGCTTCTTCCTCTCAACCGCACATCATGACATCGATATTTTAAGAGAGCGAACGAGACCACCGAGAGAGAATTAGAGAGCTAACTAGGAAGAGTGAAGCTCAAACTCTGCGAGTTCGGCGTTACATGGCGCCGACATACCTAGCTAGGTCTCACGGTTGAGCACACATGCGGAGTTTGATTTAGGTTCAGTTATTTCTATGCGAAAAAACAAATGAATTCTAAGGATACTAAAAAAAATAGTGGGTTCCATCGTTTCTATGGTTCCCTTTTAAACAGTAAGGCCCTCTCTATACACCGGAGCTCTTTCTTTCATCAAAAGGTATTGTGAACTTGTATAGTTCACATTCTTTGGCTCTACCTATCCATTATAGAGTAAATAGCTCTTTTCACAATAAGAGTTATTCATACAGTGACGGTATTTAATTAGGAAAGTTGGCTAAGTGGCTGACCCTGTTAGTCCGTTCTTTTAAGATAAAGGAGCATAAGCCTTTTTCTTTTATTACTATTTCCTCCGCCTAATGAATAACCATTTGCTACCAATGGGGGAATTGCTACTTTCTTATTCGACCACACATGACCGGCGTCGATAGAGGGTCGACCAATGGAGTTGAAGGAGGAGATTGTGTGAGCTATCATGTTTACCCTTCATGACATCATCATAATAAGGAGAGATGAAAAGATAAAAGGTTGATCAAGTCATAGTGCGAAGAGTTGTTCAACGCTACCAAGTGAGATCATGCATGTGATCTCGTGGTATGTTAAGTAGTTGTCCATATAGATTTTGTGAACTAACCGATGATATATGTGGGCGGTGGTCATAATTGTTGAGATTTGCGAGTTCTAGATGGTCATTTCGTTGAGATCATGTGCTCGAAGCATGCCATCCACTGGAGATAAAGGTCAAGTGAAGTCAGTCCTAGGAGTAGCTTTCCCATGTTTGTTTCTGAGGGAGTAAGTTGGAAGTCTTCACCGAGCGAAGCGTGATCAAGAAAAGGCAGTTCACCTTGAGGAGGCTAAGATCGTCATCATGTAATTCAAGTGGATTGTGCGATGCCAATATAGCCGCGGCGGAATGTCATCATAGCCGGCTTCCACCACGTGGGTCACTGCCGCGCAGCACGGTGCCAAGGAGACCCCTACAATGTAGGGGCAAAACTGAAAAATCTAGCGAGCTATATAGCAAGGATCGCACAGCACTGCCCAAATCGACTGCCTTCCCCCTTCGTCGTCTTCTCCCACCTCCCTCTTATCCCCCGCCGTTCTGTTCCCACTTTGTCGCCGCCCTGGTCCCGACGGCGACGACACGAGGAGAGTGAGAGAGGAAGGCCAGCGTGCGAAGCCCTCCTAGTCCCCGCCTCCTCTGATCGACACTTCCTCTGCCCCTCCGCCTGGCTCTGTACTCCGCACAAGCATACACGCGGAGGTTGACTGGTTGAGGTGGGTAGGTGGTGGGTCAATAGAAGCATAGGTAGATCTGTGTGGTGGGAGAGACAGCATAGGTCTGGCTGATATGAGGGGAGAAGCCAACGGAGACGCCAACGGAGGGGACCGGCCGCTTCGGGGCGAGGAGGAGCAGCAGCAAGGGCAGGCAGAGGAGGCGGCGAGGCCGTCTTCTGGGCAGCAGCAGCAGCAGCCGGCGGCGCTGGCACCCAGGAACGTCGGGTACGTCGGGAAGCACCGCCTCTCCGCCGCCAACCAGCGCCTCGACCAGGAGCTGCAGTCACTCCATGGTTCAAAGGACAAAAAGGATCCCCTCTCGCGACCATGGCGCCCAGGGCGAGCTGACGCCGTCGCCAGCCCGATCTCCTCCCGCCGGCGTCCTCTCCGTCCACCGGGACCAGATCCGGCGTCACCTCGGCGACCTCTCCCGTCTGCACCGCGCGGCATGTAGCTGCTGGGTCTGCTGACTGCTGTGGCGCTGTCGCTCCCGCGGCCCTCATGCCCGCGACGGCGGCCACCTGGGCCTCGCCGCCCAAGGCCCCTGCTCCCGCCGCCAAGTTCGCCGAGGCTATACTTGCCTCCCGCAAGTCCGGCCCTGCAGTTCGTGGACAGAAGATGGTGGTGCGCCCCATCCCAAAAGCAACGAAGACAGTCTCTCCGGCCGCGCCGCTCGCCGCTCAAGCTCTCCTCGCCGGCGCCTCCTCTGGTAAGCTGACGTCGGCCCTGCCGTCGTTCCATGTCCCTGATGGAATGCTGCCGCCGGTTCCTGCAGCTCCGTCCGCCGAGCTGGCAGAGAAGCCACACGTCGTCGTTCCGCCGGTCTCGTCAGTTGCTTTGGCACCGTCGGCCGCTGGCGCAACGAGCTCTCCATCCAAGTGTCCGGGGAGGTGCACGCGGTTGGATGTCCTCTCGAGCACGAGCAAGCTGGGTGCTCCCTCCGTGTTGGCTTGTCCAACTCCGCCGGCCCACTCCACCGCACCGTCGAGTGTTTCCTGGGCTTCTGCTGGTGAGTTCGACGATGAGGATGATGATGAGTTGCTGGCACCCTGCACGCCGCCATCTTCCACCAAGACCATCGACGCTTCGGTTGGGAGGCATGGGTTCGACGCTGCCGTGCTGCTCGAGGGCCTTGGGTCCTTGGCACTGTCTACCGAGGTGCCTATTCCTGCTGATGCAGCGCTGCTGGTTCCGAGCCTGCTTTGGGATGCTTCTTTGATCTCCGTCGAGGACGACGACGATGAAGAGTTGGCTCCGCAAACTCCGATGGCCTCCCTCAAAGGCGTTGTTCCTAGCTTGGAGCCCTGCGGTGGCCTCTCCGCTCTTGGAGATGAAGAAGGTTGGGTGCAGGTGGGTCGGGGCGGTCGTCCCCGCCACGCGCCATCGTCTTCGCTTCGGAACGATGGTCTCGAGCGTAGCCTCGCCTTCAAGCGTTGGGCTCGTGGGAGGTGCTTCCGGTGCCTCGAGCGTGGACACCAGGTCCGCACATGTCGAGGGCCCTTCAGATGCATCCGATGTCGTCGCCCTGATCACCGGGAGTGTTTCTGCCGTGCGCGCTCTCCTGCTGCTCGTTCTCGCTCTCCGGATGCTCGGGCATGTTCTCCAGGAACTCGTGCTCCCTGTCAAAGAAGCTGTTCTCCGTCCGCTCAGCCCCGTCGTCCCTCGTAGCCTCAGAGTGGGGCCGAGGCTGTGGGCCACTCGTCGTTGCGTGTTCCGGTGCAGCCGTGTTGCAAGGATTACAATGCCAACGCCTTTTCAGTCTCTACTCTGGAGTCCCAGTTTGCCCTGCTGCGCATGGAGGTCTTTCAGAAGGTTGAGCTGCTTCGCTCTGAGGTCCGCGACGCTCTTACCAAGCTTCAAGTTACGTCGGTTGTGCCTCTGCCACCTGAGGTACAGTTCGGTTCCGTTGATGTGGGGCCCGAATACTGCTTTGGAGAATTTTCTCCCCGTGCTCAGGATGCGATGTCGTCTGTCCTTAGGACTGGTATACTCACCGAGGTTGTGGCTCCAGTTGTGGAGATCTTGCCTGAGCTGCGGGATCCTTGTGGGGAGTCATCTGTGGTGCTTCCGAGTGAGCTGGGCTCGTTGGAGCCTCTGGCGGTGGACATGGCGCCATCCCCACCTCCGCCTGAGTCGTGCGAGTTGCCCTCCTCTGTGGATAGTGGAGGTTTGGTTGGTTCTGTCACTTTCTCATCCTTGAGTGACCAGGTTATTGATGAGGAAGCACCTAGCACTTGGGCAATGAAGTCCATCCGGTCGCCCCTCTTTGACTGTGAAGGTTTTTTGGCAAGTATTGACGAGGCGGTCTTCGCGGAAAAACTTGGTGGCTTGCTCGCCTGCTTGGAGGCAGCTAGCCCTGGATCTGGCCAGACGATTGCTTGCCTCATAGCTGAGGAGGTTTCTACTGACAAAATCAAGAAGGTGAAGAAGGCTCTTAGGAGCATAGGCAAGAAGAATGGAGCCATTGGTAAGGCGCCCGCGACTGCTTAACGGCAGCTCCGTGATCCTAGGGTAGTCGTCAGGCTGCGGTTGCGTAGGTAGTGTGGGGTTGTCGTTTCGGGAGTTGTTGGTTTTAGGTGTTGCCCTTTGTGGTTGTGTTGGCCCCTCCCGTGTTGTTGGTGTTTGTTGTATGGTTTTCGTCCGGTTTCTCCCACTAATAAACCGGGCACCTTCTTCTTAATAAATGGTTGGGGCAAAACTTTTGCCCCACAGTTTCAAAAAAAAAAAGGATCGGACAGCGGCCCGCCGGCGGCTGGGCTTGCGCTCGCAAGAAAGAGAAGGAGGAGAGCTAGGATCTCGTGTCGGGCCATCACAGCTAGACTAGACTAGACTAGACAGAGACAGGGGAGTGACCTGCCAAACGATGGTGCATATATATAGTACCTGCTTAAGTAATGGACCGATGTAGTAGTACATACATGCGTAGTGGCTTGTATATCTACCATCTGATTCAGTTGCTCTATCTCACCGGCATGGTCTAGCTACCTGCTGTCCCTTTCCAAGTACGTGTCAGCCTTTGCTTGATCCCCCGGGCTCACACTCACGCCGAGATGCACATCACGTCTTTTCTTTTTTGGAGAGATCAGACACCACTCGTCGTGTATGCTTCGTTCCAGGGAGAGCCGACAGCACACGATGAACTTGTCGGAGCTGCAGCTCCCGCGCGCGGTGCAACCTGGACGGGCGCCAACTCCGTATATTTTAACAAATCTGACCTATTTATAAAACAAATTTAAAATATGCACATCTTTTCCAGAAACTAATTCCAATTCTGGCCCATTCGTTCGGTGCCATTTCACATGGAGCCAAACTTATATATGTCGGCGCCAAATCATACGGCGCCCAAGTGCTCAACCGCGAGACCTGTCTAGCCGACGTGGCAGGTATGTCGGCGCCATGCACCCAACTCGTAGAGTTTGAGATTCAGCTAGCTCTCTAATTCTCTCCGTGGTGTCGCTCACTCTCTAAATTTTTTTTTTGAATGGTCACCGGGGGATAAATCCCCACCTGAATATTTTTTCATTCAAGTTGCCTTGAGGCTTTGCAGCCTCTACAAGATGGGTTCAAATGAACCAGAGTACACGGAGATTACAAGGGGAGAGATAAAGGGGAAAAAACACACACACGATGAGAGGGAGCGGCAAGAACCACCATGAGGCACAAGAAGATGAGGGATGTTGTCGAGAGATCACAATACCAAGATTCAACAAATAGCCTAGCGCGCCGCACCGGCGAGCGTATCGAATCCCATGGCACAACTCAGGAGCATCCACAATCAACGAGTGCCAAAGCTTAGCACCTGGCACGAACCTTGACTGAGAGCTCCGCCACGAGAAAACGAGACGACAAGCAGGTGGGGGAGGCATCAATTGCATCGTCATTGAGCAAAGATGAACTGAGACGCCACCGAGAGCCCGAAGCTTGCCACACTACACGGCCGCCATGGGAGGGTCTTGGGCAAGCAAACCAAGTGACCGAGATCACACGAAGACCTGCCAAAGAGGGACAACAAACCACCATCGGCCCCAAGCTGGCCGCAGCAACACCCTCCAGCACACGCAGCAACAAAAGCCAAACAAAGGGTCTCCAAGATGACGTCTCCAAGGAGGTTGTGTTGTCAAGGGCGCAACACCGTCATCCGATCCGGCAAGCCGGGTCCAAGGTTTTCACCCGGAGAACACCAAAGTTCTATAGGTGCTGCAACTCCACAACGACACCTCCTGCGAGGAAACGACGTCAAAGACCCCGCTGCCGCCGGCAACGACAAAGTCGATGCAGGGTTCTCACTCGGAGTTTGAGCACATCCTATAGAGGAAGGCAGTCAAGCACCACCAGCGACCGCCGCAGCCAACCACACGTCGTGTAACATCCCAAGTTTTTCAAAATTTTGAAAATTCTGAAAAATCGAAAACTTTTTAAAAACTATATGTATATTGTTTCGAAAATATAAAATCATGCATACATGCATCATCATCTTGTCTTGTTTTCATTTGAATTTTCAAAAGTTGGAAATTTAATTCCACTTGAAAACTATTTGAGAAAATATCAAAAAGGGCATATTATGCTCCATATAATATTTCTGATTTGCTATATTTTTATATGTTCTATTTTGAATCTTGGTTGAGTTTGGATTATATTTATATGAATATTAAAAATAACTATTTTCCAAAAATTACATTTGTGGTAATTGATTTGATTTTAATAAACCACAAATGTTTTTATTTAAAATCCTATTTATAAAATGAACATAAAGGTTTAAATAATCCTTTATGCAATATTTGAATTTTTCAAATTTGAAAAGTTTGGAAAAAATGAGTTTGAAAGTTTTAACAGATAGGATTTGATTTTACAAACTTTTAGAAATTTGTTTGAGTTGATTTGGACTTTTAAAACAAAAGTTATGAAATAAATAAGAAAAACCAGAAAATAGAAAAAGAAAAATTGATGATGTCATCGATGACATCATCGTCATCAACCTCCAGCACGGACGGAAATCACTCCCGTGTCCTCCAATTGAAGTGCCGTTTGTTCCTACTAAAAGCTCTCGACCTGCTCCTTCATATCACCCCAAAAGCCCTCTCCAAAACGCCCCCGTGCTGGAGAATTTGATCGCCGGAGCTCCGGAACGCCAAAACGGCCGATTTGATTACGCTCTTAAATCCGTGCGATTTACTCCACCGTTTCCTTCCCCGTTGGCTCCTACTTAAACCCCACGACCCCCTCTCTCTTTTGCCCCAAGAACCACAACCCGAGAGCCCCCTGGCTGCTCGCAATCGAGCTCGTTGCTCCGCCACTGTCGCCGGCGTTTTCTTCAAACTCCGGTCGCCCTCGTCGACCCCGAGCCCTCCCTCCTGTCCCTTTCTCTTTCTCTCTCCATTGCGCATCTTCCTGACATCGTCCCGATTTTTTTGTGCACCAGAGCCTCGACTCCTACCTCGACCGACGCCGTTCGCCACTGGCTTCAACTCCGGCGAGCTATTCAGGGAGGAGCAGGACGCGCAGATGACCATCGCCTCGCCACCACGACTGCTTCGTCGTCCTCTATGTCGTGGTATGACCCATCTTTCCCCGTACTCCGTAGTTCATCGGGAACGCGTGATGCCACTCGTCGCCGGCCATGGCGCCACCGCTGCCGGATCATTTCCGGTACACCGGCGCCGCTCCTTTTAGGTCTTTTAGATCTTGACCGTTAGATCTGTTTCCTACGGCTTAGATTAGATCACTTACACGAACAGGTGGGGCGAATCAGATCGAGCCGCGTCAGCGTCCAGTCAGCAGCATCGTCAGCGCCAAGTCAAGCCCCGTCAGCCAGTCAACGCCTCGTCAGCGCCAGCGTGGAAAACAATTTTCTCAATTTTATTTTATTTGACAGTTTAGCAGAAAAGACCCTAGATCTTAGATCTATTAGTACTTTTTATTGGTTTGGCCAAATTTTACAAATTTTATATTTTTGAAAAGCGCTTGACGTGTAGAATCTTTTGGCTGTTTTAGTTTTCTATTTTGTCAAACTTAGATACATTCAAATTTCAAATGAGAAGTTTGACTATTTTTGGCATAACTTTAGTTTTAAAATAGCTTTTTGAGTGAATCCAATTGCATTGGATTTGTTTAGTTGCCCCCTGTCCAGAAAGGCTGCTCCCATATTTTGTTAACTACTTTGTTTAACAGTAGCCTCGAATTTGTGTTTATTCCCTTTTTGGGAATTATTTTTGCTTAGTTGTTTTATTAAAATTTGTTTTAAAATGCATTTTTGACTTCATGCATGATTTATTAAAACCAAAAAGGGTAGTATAATGTTTTCTTGTGATTTAAATTGCATTTCATGCATATCATTTTTTTTTGTATTGTTATTATGCTTGTATGTTTATTTGTGGCTTGTTTGACTTGTTAGAAATTCCGGAGGGAAACGAGGACTTTTGCAACTGCTACTACTGCTCCCCTTATTGCCAAGGCAAGTGGCACACCTCATAAATTTCCTAATTATTTTGTCTATGCATGACTTAGAATATTTTTTATAAGCATGTGTTGGATAGTATTGCTATTCTAAGACTAGACCATCTCCCTTACTAGTTGTCTAGCATCCCATGTTAACTTAGTAGTTTATTGAAGTGCTATGCAAAAGATGTTTTATGAAAAGCTAAATTCTACTAAGTTAAAATGAAACACCTGGGTGGAGTTGGTTCTGATAAGAGGATGTTTGAGTTGAGTGTTGTCCCCAGGGGTTTTACCTGAGGGATACTCACTTGTGGATGGCCACCCAGGAACAAAGGGATCTGAAGAACTCCAAGTGAAGATTTCTTCCAGTGCAGCCATTGGTTATATGGGTTCTGTCTTGATGGATTAAGTTGCGTGGACTCGCCCCGGCTTGACAGGTGGTGGTAGAGGTTTGTAGGTGGAGCGCGTCAGGCCGGTATGGGGTGGGAAAATGCTTCTGAAAGATCTCGTCTCAATCTTCTCCTTTTCCTTATCACTAATGGAGTGTAGAGGATAGTTTGGGCTGATTGGGTCTAATGGTGAACGTGCACAACCTCTCGAGAGTGTAAAACTAAGTATACTTAGCCGTGTCCCCGGTTACGGACAATTCTGAGCAGCTGATCAAGGACGTCAACGGAGGATCCCAACATTCCAACTTCTGAAGAAAAATTTGAAGGGTGAACAAGGGTAGAGGAGACTATGGTTTTCATGCCATACTTGTCTCAATTTGAAGAAAATGTTTTACAAAGTGTTAGGAAAAATTGGCTTTATGCAAAATAGCCTTGAACTCCACCAGCCAAATATGCATATAGGTTATTAGAGTTATTCCACTAAGTGTCCACAAAGTGTCACTTGCCAGTTCCATTTCAAATGGTTCTGACCCACTCTGTTGCAAAATTTTATTTTTGCAGATTGTTCTGACGACGAGTGAGTATCCGTTAAGGGTTTCGAGTCTGCAACCAACATGTTTCGCCTGTGGCACATGAAGATGATGGAGACTCAATGAAGAATAATGTTTTCCACTGCTTTACTCTTTCAAAGCTAGATTCGTGCTATGCAATTTGTAACAAATATTTTTCTAAGTACTGGATCCACGTGTAATAATTGATACTTTGTTGTGATATTCATCGTAAACCGTGTGTGCAAATGAATCGATACAGAGGTTTGCACTATACACAAGGATCTTGTCAATTTTTAAGTACAGGTCCGCTACACCTCGCGGAGACCGCACACGGCCAAACATCAACAGAAGCGGCAGATCCTCTAGAGCCGCCGGACGCAGCAGCAGCCACCGACCCCGTCGAGCACCATGCCAGCAGAGGTAGTTGGGACGCTTACCGTGGCCCAGAACCACCATGGCCCGGGCTGCAGCCCTACAGCAGGCGCTGACGCGCCCCATGCGCGCCACCGCGCAGCTGCTAGAGGGCGGATCCGAGCACGAAGAGTGTCGATGAGGAAGGAGCGCCCGGCCCAACCGGAGCCCAGATCGGGCCCGGTCTGCGGGCCGCAGCCTGCGGAGCAGCATCGCGTCGACCCGCCACCTCTCGCTCGGACCCGCCGCCGCACGTCGCGCCCGGCCACCGGAGGAGCTCGCAGGAGCCCAGCCAAGAGGAGGTCGCGGGGCGCCGGCGAATCGCCGGTCCTGCTGAGCCCCGCCGCCGAGAGACCCAGGGGACCAAGAGGAATCGCCCCGCCGCCGTCGTCGGCCGCACGAGCTTCGCCCAGCGACGTCCTCCGGCGACGGCGCGGGCACGAAGGTGGGATGCGGCGGCGGCTGTAGCTAGGTTTTGGGCGAGTCACCCCCGTGTCGCCCTGGGCGAGAGCGACGCACGGGGCTCTCAAAAAATATCGTTGTGATGATGTGCAGTTGAGAGGAAAGAAGCAGGAGTGTTTATTTATACTAGCAGTTGATCGTCTAGGTGCTACCTCTCACGCTGAGTCAAAGATCAGACCAGTGTACGTGTCAATGTCTCACAAGGTACTGCCATGCGCAAAACCACGTTCGCCTAATCACACCAGTTCGGTACACAAAAATTGTCTGCCAAATCAGATGTTGTAGGCTCGGACCTCAATGACATTGAAGCGGCTAGATGGAGAGGCAGCTACGAGCCTACGACGTACGCCTACTTAAAATAGCTCGCTCGTAGGAACAGAACCTAAATCAAACTCCGCATGCATACGCACCGACTGTTTTTGCATGTGTGCCCGCTCCTGCTTCTTCCTCTCAACCGCACATCATCACATCGATATTTTAAAAGAGCGAGCGAGACCACCGAGAGAGAATTAGAGAGCTAACTAGGAAGAGTAAAGCCCAAACTCTGCGAGTTCGGCGTTACATGGCGCCGACATACCTGCCACGTCAGCTAGCTAGGTCTCACGGTTGAGCACACATGTGGAGTTTGATTTAGGTTCAGTTATTTCTATGCGAAAAAACAAATGAATTCTAAGGATACTAAAAAAAATAGTGGGTTCCATCGTTTCTATGGTTCCCTTTTAACCAGTAAGGCCCTCTGTATACACCGGATCTCTTTCTTTCATCAAAAGGTATTGTGAACTTGTATAGTTCACATTCTTTGGCTCTACCTATCCATTATAGAGTAAATAGCTCTTTTCACAATAAGAGTTATCCATACAGCGACGGTATTTAATTATGAAAGTTGGCTAAGTAGCTGACCCTGTTAGTCCGTTCTTTTAAGATAAAGGAGCATAAGCCTTTTTCTTTTTATTACTATTTCCTCCGCTTAATGAATAACCATTTGCTACCAATGGGGGAATTGCTACTTTCTTATTCGACCACACATGACCGGCGTCGATAGAGGGTCGACCAATGGAGTTGAAGGAGGAGATTGTGTGAGCTATCATGTTTACCCTTCATGACATCATCATAATAAGGAGAGATGAAAAGATAAAAGGTTGATCAAGTCATAGTGCGAAGAGTTGTTCAACGCTACCAAGTGAGATCATGCATATGATCTCGTGGTATGTTAAGTAGTTGTCCATATTGATTTTGTGAACTAACCGATGATATATGTGGGTGGTGGTCATAATTGTTGAGATTTGCGAGTTCTAGATGGTCATTTCATTGAGATCATGTGCTCGAAGCATGCCATCCACTGGAGATAAAGGTCAAGTGAAGTCGGTCCTAGGAGAAGCTTTCCCATATTTGTTTCTGGGGGAGTAAGTTGGAAGTCTTCACCGAGCGAAGCGTGATCAAGAAAAGGCGGTTCACCTTGAGGAGGCTAAGATCGTCATCATGTAATTCAAGTGGATTGTGCGATGCAAAGGTATAACATTGAACTGGTTTCTATTTTACCAGTCCCATGATGTTTGTTGGGAAACCGGGTTATATAGGATAGACAACCGTGCTATCAAGAGGGCTCTCGAGTGAGTAGCTTGATCATATTGTTGTAGAGAGTTCAAACCTTTGCATCCTTGGCATCATATTTATTGGTTCTTATTTTTGCTTTATCGTTGTGTAGCCTTGGTGTTTTTTGTGGGGACCCCGGACTAGCTGTCCGAAATACCCGATTATGCTTAACACAATGATCCCGTAATCAGTCTGTCGTTGCACATAATCCGAATTGGATACCAAAGTTTACATCCATTACAGTACCGAATAAAAAGTCTTACATAAATGGTCATTTAGACCAAGTCTTACATAGGTGCCTTCATGGGCCAAACCAAAATATCAGCGGAAGCTACGGCGTAGTAGACATCATATTCTAACGATGACAACCCGACAGGCAGCTGACTTGTGGAGATCCTTAGTTGGCGTAGAAGTCGCCATACTCCTGCTCGGCGTAGTGCTCCTCCTCGTAGTCTGGCTAGGTCAATAGCCAGGGACGAAACCAATATGAGTACATTTGAATGTACTCGCAAACTACCCCAACATGAGTATGCACTAGTTTTATTTTAGTTGACAACTTTTATTTCTTTAAAGCATCTCTATATCTTTATTGAAAAAAAGTAAGAAGATTTTTATAACCACTTTTAAAGAAGTCACCATTTTATCTGTTTCTCCCAAAACTCCTCCTTTTTCCGACCATAGCCCGTCATGGTCCACTTTCATCCAACCACCTCATACCGATCCGTTGGTATAGGTGTAGGAAACATTCTCCACTTCATTTTTCTTTTAAAACTCAAAGTCTTTTAAAAACTTGCACAAGGTCAAAGTAGGGCCTCCCAACTGTCCATATCCGAGGACTCGGCTATTCGAATAGTTTTACACTCTGCAGAGGTAGCACGCTTTTAACCCACATCCATCCGGCAACTCATCGTGTCTGCCACGTCTCGCCATACCAGGTGTATGCGAAGTAAGCCGCCGGCCATACCCTCTTATTTGCTCATGCTAGTATAGGATCCTTCCCATATGACACTTTCCATCGACACCCAGTCCAGTTTCCCGTCAGAAACCCTAGTGTGAGGACTCATAGTTTTGTCCGGCGGTTTATGGTGGAACCTTCTATCCTCCCCACCAACTTGTGTGAGGACCCGGGTCAGGGGTAGGTCCTCGGACCATCCCCTCATGCATAACGGAGTCATCTCCGTCGATGAGGTATCCCATACTAATAAGAGCAAACTACATGACTAAGCCTTTTTCCCATATGTGGTAGATGTGGTCGCACAGGGTATCGGATGGTTGACGTAAGTACAAGGACACACTGTGCATTTTTCATAAACATCACCATTTTTTCCACTTCTCCATTCCAACACCGACATCTCGGCATTTCATAATCTCACAAGTAATTGCAAGGAGTTTTGAATAAACCATATTTGTTTTTCCCATCCTATAATTTGATATAACTATCTTATATTTCTACATAGGTGGCAAAATAATTTCCATATACTTTTGAAGTGGGTTTTATAAATCTTGCCTTGAGAGTAAAACATGTTATGAAAGTAGATGCATATGTTTGTAGTGCAAGCTCAGAGAATAGCTTGCCTTGCTTGGCAAAGTGGTCTTGCTCTTGTTCTTCAATTTCAGCAAACTCTCCTTCCTCGATATATCCGACAACGTTCTCGTCTAATTAATAAACAAACAATGCAAATAATCACTAAGCTATACAAGCAATCATCTCAACACAACAATCATGAACATCACACATAGCTACTGCACACATCAAACCATACAATTTGGTTTCAAAATATTTGAATTAAACATCATTTATTTATGTTCAACATTATGGCGGAAACTTGTGGAACATGTTTAATTCAATAACTTGAGTTCTGTTGGTCACAAAAATACAAACTAAAATTCTATGGAAAGCTACTGATGTGTAGAAGACAACACAATTTGATTTGGTTCAATTGGAGTTACTTCAAAAATTAATCAAGTTTGAATCCAGAAGCTTATTAATACACATTTGTTTGAATCCAGAAGCTTATTAATCAAGTTTTGGCTACCATTTAAATTCTGTTGCTTCAAAAATTAAATCCTTTTAGGGTGACTAAACATGACTAAATGTGACCTAACAAAATTGGTCCTAATTCATTTGGGTCAACCATTAAACATAATTAAATGTTTGAGTGCAGAAGGGTGTTTAAACTTCAACCTTGTACTAAAAAAATCCTACTGCATCATTAATTCTACCAAAATTAGGGAAGCTAATACAAGGCAGTACTAAGCTAACAAAATTGGTTTGAAATTATTTGGACAAACAGAGTATCAGAAACAAACAAGTTTAGAATTTAAACCTTCTGTGGTATTTTTAATAATACTTTTTATTTATTTATCTAAATGAGTTGAATCCAATTGGGTTGGTTAAACATTTTCATAAGCTTTCCAGAGCAATTAGATTTGATTTATTTGGATGTCTAGATCTTGGATATTGAATTTTGAAGTTAGGTCCAGTACTGTTTTTCCAGAGAAATTAAATTAGAAAAACTAGCTGTTCTGGATAATGTTTAAAACACTGACAGGTGGGGCCAGCTTGCCAGCGGCTGTCTACAGCGAAGCGGTACGTTGCCGTTGGATCTAGATCCAACGGCTCTCAGAGCCCGTGAACGGCGACGACCAAAAATGGGCGGCGCCGCCGCGCTGGCGGCACGGTGATGGTCGGAATCTCACCTAGGGGGCTCGGGAAGGCTCGGCGAAGACGTGGATCGACGGCGGAGGCTCGGGTAAGGCTGCTGGATGAACTTGCGCTTGCTGGGGAGGGCTGGTTCATCGGCGGCGAGTTCCCGGATTTCCACGGCCTCGGCAGCGGACTCCGGCGAGCTCCTGGCGACGCGTCTGTGCACGAAAACGAGGAAAAAAAAGAGCTCGGGTGAGTGCGGTGAGGGTGGAGAACAAGGTTCAGGGCAGAGAGGGGACAATGGTGGTGTGCGGCGTTGCGGCCATGCTCGACCTTGACGGCGGCGACGGTTGTGGCCGTGCACGCCCTTCTGGCGGTGCACAGATAAAATTGGAGCGAGGGAGAGTGAGTGGGGGTGGTGTGGAGTTCCAGAGGGGTGCGGGGGTGGGTTTATAGGGTCGGGGCGGTCCACGATGGTCGCGGTTCACGGCGACGGCCATGGCGCGCCCGAGGTGATCATTTCCTCGATTCCGCGGCGAGGGTGCAGGGGATCGTGGCGGCGTGATGTTTACCGGGGTCCGGACGTGTTCTAGAAGCATCTAGACGAGCTGTGCGTGTCGGCATGCAGAGAGGTGCGCCAATTTGGGACGGCGCCGTCGGAGTGACTACGGCGATGCAGAGGGGGACAGGGGCCACCACGGCGAGCGGCGTGCTCCAATTTTCCTCCTCTGGGCGCAGAGACGGCAGAGGCTCGGCGAGCGCTGCAGGGGGGGTCCGGGCGGCGAAGAAAACGGCGAGCAACGCCATGGCGACACGGCGATGGTCGTCGGGGTTGAAGTCGACGACACTTTTGCAGAAAGCCCCCTGCTTCTTCTTTTCTTTTATTTTCCAGTTTCTTTTTAATATCCAGAAGCTTTTCTGGGATTTAATTGGGGCACTTAAACATTTTAGAAAAATTTGCAAATAATTGTGGGGCCTCCCCATAACATGTAGAAGCTCCACAAAAATTGGCTTTGCAAAATAAAATGTTTTGCATCATTTTCTTTCATAGGGTTTTGAATTTGGTAATTTGGTTTATTTCAAATTGATTTTACTTTACAATTTTAAAATTAGTTTTAAAAATAGCATTGAAGAGGGAAAATAGTAAGAATCAAAATGGGAGTGTTTACATTACAACTCCACTGACTTTGGTTTGAAAATAATTGAGTTTGTCACTTGAAGAATTTCATGTGACAACTTGTCACTTTTATTTTTCCTTCTTTATAACTTTATTTTGTGTTCTACTTTTCTTCAAGTGTTCACTAGAGCAAGCAACACACACAACAAGAACAAACAACTTAAGTAACAAGAAGCAATCAACACACAATAAACAACAAAAGTTTTTGTTGGCTCTCATTTTTGGAATATAATATTGATAATATTTTGGGATGTTACAATCCTTCCCCCCTTAAAATAAATCTCGTCCCGAGATTTGCTAGGCTTGGGTTTTAAGGAGGTCTGGGAATTCGCTTCGAAGATAATCTTCGCGTTCCCAAGTTGCTTCTTCTTCAGAGTGGTTAGTCCACTGGACTTTGTAAAACTTGATCGCACGTCTTCGGGTAACACGAACATCTTCTTCGAGAATTTTGAGGGGTCTCTCACGATAGGTCAGGTCTTGGTTCAGGTCGATGGAGAGGTGGTCGATGTTTTTGAAAACATCAGGCTGGTCAGGAACTTCAAGACACTTCCGGAGCAAGGAAATGTGGAAGACATCATGATAATCTCCTAACTCCTGGGGTAACTCCAGCTGATAGGATACTTCTCCTCGACGAGCAATGACCTTGAAGGGTCCAATATACCTTGGCGCTAATTTTCCTTTGACATGGAAACGCTGCATTCCTTGAGGGGTGTCACTCGGAGATAAACATAATCTCCGACGTGAAGGTGAGGTCACGGCGCTTGGTGTCAGCGTAACTCTTCTGACGGGATTGGGCAGTTTTGAGGCGTTCACGAATAAGCTGAACTTGCTCTTCAGCTTCACGGAGGGTATCTGGTCCGAACAATTTGCTTTCTCCGGTATCGGACCAATTCAGGGGTGTACGACACTTCTTGCCGTAAAGGGCTTCAAAAGGGGCCATTTGCAGACTAGACTGATAACTGTTGTTGTACGAGAACTCTGCAAACGGAAGACAATCTTCCCACTTGGAACCATAGGATAGAACACATGCGCGAAGCATGTCCTCCAATATCTGGTTCACTCGCTCAGTTTGGCCATCGGTCTGGGGATGATAAGCTGTGCTAAATGCTAACTTGGTTCCGAGGGCTTCATGAAGGGATTTCCAGAATCTTGAGGTGAATTGCGTGCCTCTATCAGATACAATCTTCTTAGGCACACCATGCAGGCTCACTATTCTGGAAATATACAGGTCTGCTAACTGATGCCCCGATAGGTGGTCTTGACAGGAAAATGGGCAACCTTGGTCAGTCGATCAACGATGACCCAGATTGAATCATGGCCTCGGTTGGATCTTGGAAGTCCGGTAATAAAATCCATTCCAATCTCATCCCACTTCCACTCGGGAATTTTCAAAGGTTGAAGCAATCCAGCGGGTCGCTGATGTTCAGCCTTAACTCGCTGGCAGATGTCACACTTGGCTACGAATGAACCAATCTCTCGCTTCATTCCATGCCACCAAAATCTTTCTCGAAGGTCTTGGTACATTTTGGTTCCGCCGGGGTGGATTGAATAAGGGGTCTCATGGGCCTCCTTCAGGATTAACTCCTTAAGTTCCGTGACATTGGGCACACAGATACGGTCATTGAATTTCAGCACTCCTTCAGCATCTTCGGTAAAACCGGGCTTTGCCGAGGGAAATCTTCTTCCTAATTCCCTCTATGCTTTCATGACCTTTTGGGCTTCTTTGATTTGATCCATCAGGGTTGGGGTTAACTCTAAATTGGCGAGATAACCATGGCTAACAAGCTCTAGTCCAAAATCTTGGAACTCTTTGAACAAGGCTGGCTGTTCGGCTTGGATCAGGGCATTCAGGGTGCAAGGTTTGCGACTAAGGGCATCGGCAACTACATTAGCCTTTCCGGGGTGATAATGGATTCCAATATCATAATCCTTGATTAATTCCATCCATCTCCTCTGTCGCAGGTTCAGATCTTTCTGGGTGAAAATATACTTCAAGCTTTTGTGATCTGTATAGACCTCGCAGCGATGTCCCGCAAGATAGGGACGCCACGTTTTGAGGGCAAGAACAACAGCAGCTAACTCCAAGTCATGGGTTGGGTAATTCTCTTCATGCGGTCGCAACTGCCGGGACAGGTACGACACAACTTTGCCTTCTTGCATCAGAACGCAACCAAGTCCGAGGCGTGATGCATCGCAATACACGTCGAAACTCTGGGTGACGTCTGGCATGATCAGGATTGGGGCTGAGGTTAGTCTCTTCTTCAGTTCTTGGAAACTATCCTCACACTTCTGAGTCCATTCAAATTTCTTGTCCTTCTTCAACAGTTGGGTCAGAGGTTTGGCTATACTGGAAAATCCTTCAACGAACTTGCGGTAATAACCGGCAAGTCCGAGAAAGCTTCGGATTTCAAACACATTGGTTGGGGATAACCAGTCAACAATGGCTTGATCTTCTCTGGGTCAACAGAAATTCCTCCGGCAGACACAACATGTCCGAGAAATGCCACTTCACTGAGCCAAAACTCACACTTGCTAAGCTTGGCATACAGTTGGTGCTCTTGGAGGTCTCCAAAACTAGACGCAGGTGTTCAGCATGCTCTTCTTCGGTCTTGGAATAAATAAGGATGTCATCAAGGAAAACTACCACGAACTTGTCGAGGTACTCCATGAAAATCTTGTTCATGAGATTCATGAAATAGGCTGGGGCATTGGTCAGACCAAAAGACATCACGGTGTATTCAAACAAACCGTAACGAGTGGTGAAGGCGGTCTTGGGAATGTCTGTCTCTCGGATCTTCAACTGATGGTATCCTGTCCGAAGATCGATCTTGGAAAAGACTCGGGCTCCGTTCATTTGATCGAACAGATCCTCGATCTTGGGAAGAGGGTACTTATTTTTAATGGTCACGTCATTCAGCTTGCGATAATCCACACACAGGCGTGTGGTACCGTCTCTCTTGTCCACAAATATAATGGGTGATCCCCAAGGTGAAGCGCTTGGGCGAACAAGTCCTTTGCTGAGCATATCTGCCAATTGCTTCTTCAACTCAACCAGCTCTTCCGGATTCATCCGATAAGGTCTTTGGGATATAGGGGCGGTTCCTGGGATAAGCTCAATTATGAACTCAATTTCCTGGTCTGGCGGCATACCAGGCAATTCTTCTGGGAAAACATCCTTGAACAGGTGAACAACACGGATCTCATCTAGGGCAGGTCGAGCTATGCTCTCATGGCAGCCTGGGTGAGATTGACTAGTTTCAGACACATACTCCACTTCTACTTCTTTGTCGGTGGTGATGGATACAGCTCTTCTAGCACAGTCAATTCGACCATGGTACTTGGCTAACCAATTCATACCGAGTATAACATCGATGCCTTGGGTTCCCAGAACAATTAAGTTAACTGGAAACTTTTCTCCTTTGATCTCAAGGGGTACATCGGAGCAAAACATCTTGGTCTCTACGGTGGTTTCTGGGATTTGGATGACCATGGGTTTGGGTAAGAGGCTCTTCTCAAGATTTTCACTTTCTGCTGGGTACTTATCGCAATTATCTTTCCAACAAAATTAGTTTCATCTCAATCGGCGTTTCTTTTCAAAAGTCATCAAAATTCTTTACAGGAGGTCATCTATGATGGTTTAGGTAGGAAAAACAATTTAATCAAGGCATAGAAAAGGTACTTATTGATGAGTTTATGTGAAATGTTGAGTTAAAATGGGTATTATAGGGTTTGGGAGTCCAGTATGTGTACGAACATATACATGGGTAACAAAATGGAGAAAACATTGAACAACAAGTTGTGTGCCCTTGTCTACGGAGAAGAAAGCTGTACAACCCCAACTTTAAAATTGTAGATATCAACGAGTTTGTGTAGAAAAGGAGCACCAAAGTGTGTATTCTAAAGGTTCGGCACAAATTCTCTATGGCAGATCATATACGGGACTATTTTGACAAAAAATGAGAACTAAAGTTGTGTAAAATTAGTAATAAAGGGTCTCGGTCCAATTACTCTCACGGAGGTCATATATTACGATGCTCTGGAGCGCCATATTGGCCCAAAGCTCGACCCGTGGGCCCCCTGTCGTCTACCCCTTTGACCGTCGTGGAAATTCATTATCACGTGTGAGTTTTCTACTTGTCTGTTGAGGGTAGCTCATAGGAATATGGAAAACAGAAATTGAGCCCACGGTCTCACAATCCCTCCAGTTGCGGTGAAGTGGCAGTTTAGCTAGCCATATAAGTGTGTAATCTTCGTACATGGTAAGACATGTGTGTGAAGCTGGACACTTCAGAGCTTGCTAGTGTATACTTTCTTATTCGACCACACTTGACCGGCATCGATAGAGGGTCGACCAATGGAGTTGAAGGAGGAGATTGTGTGAGCTATCATGTTTACCATTCATGACATCATCATAATAATGAGAGATGGAAAGATACAAGATTGATCAAGTCATAGTGCGAAGAGTTGTTCAACGCTACCAAGTGGGATCATGCATGTGATCTCGTGGTATGTTAAGTAGTTGTCCATATAGCTTTTGTGAACTAACCGATGTTATATGTGGGTGGTGGTCATAATTGTTGAGATTTGCACGTTCTAGATGGTCATTTCGTTGAGATCATGTGCTCGAAGCATGCCATCCACTGGCGATAAAGGTCAAGTGAAGTCGGTCCGAGGAGAAGCTTTCCCATATTTGTTTCTCGGGGAGTAAGTTGGAAGTCTTCACCGAGCGAAGCGTGATCAAGAAAAGGCGGTTCACCTTGAGGAGGCTAAGATCGTCATCATGTAATTCAAGTGGATTGTGCGATGCAAAGGTATGACCTTGAACTGGTTTCTATTTTACCGGTCCCATGATGTTTGTTGGGAAACCGGGTTATATAGGATAGACAACCGTGCTATCTAGACGGCTCTCGACGGCTCAGTGGCAATATTTGTGGCCAGATTTTGGCGAGGATTCATCTTCCACCTTACCGAGGAGATGGAGCAGGAGCGTGCTAGGATCAGTAGCCCAGCCAGATGCCTGTGGAGTGGAGCCGCTCCAAGCCATTGCCTTAGTCGTCTTCCGCTGCCAGTTAAAACTCTGTCCCGAGACATGCTTGGCTTGATATTTGGTCATGCCTCGATGGCCTTGTAAACCATTTGTAGCACTTCTTGTGCCTGATTGTGTAATGATTTCCATTATGTTGCACTGTCGTGACGTGCGGCCAGATATCCTGGGCTGGCGCACGGGACGACCGCCTCTCTGGCGAGATGTGCCAGGGAGGGGTGTCACAGACGTGGTATCAGAGCACCAGGCTGGCTGTAGACTACCCTAGCATGGAAAGCCCAGCCTTACTTTTGCCCGACAGCGAGCCCGATGGATTTAACCCATCCCCGCCTAACAAGCATGGCCATTGTCGGTAAATAGTATGGTGCAGTGGGATGTGACCCAATCCACCCAGCAAGGCTTGCCGGTTTCTTCCAAGAGAAGGAGCCGACACAACCCAGCGTATATGAGACCCCGGTCCTAGCTGCCGTTTATCCCCACCCCCGCCTGCTATCCTTAGCCACCCAACTCTCTTGAAGCAGGATCCCGCAAAGGAATGCCGCGTTCTCATCTCATCCTACATCCAGATCCAGAAATAATCCGATGGCGAACCCCAAGGTCGTCCTAGAAACCACTGCCGAGGATCATGGCGGATTTCCACTGATGCTTTGGAAGGCCGTCTGTGTCCTTCTTGGCAGGCCTGCTCGCCCTCGATACGTGGTGTTCGAGAACTCACTCTCGCCCGCCGGGAGTGACTTTCGAGCAGACGTGCATGTAGGCTCGTGTCCGTTGGGCACAAGTCCGTCTTACCTGATCCAAGGTAGGAGCATGGCCACTCTTGCTCAAGCCATCCAGGTAGCAGCCTGGGAAGGTCTTGTCCACCTGCGGTACTTGGAACCGGCAATGGCGAAAAGTCAAGCTTTCCACCTCCTCCCAGCCAGACCCCAGCCTGGAGTGGAGACTATCCAAACTCCCATTGGAGAAGAAGTTGACCCTGCCATAATCACCCTGGTCACCTACGGAGCTGCAATGACAAGGTTCAGCCATTCTCTGATGGATGAACTCATGACCACAAGGCGCAACCTTGGTATTGCTCGCATGCAACTGAGTCGAGCAAGGAACCCACCTACCCCCGCCCATGGGCAAGCTCAGGGCACAGGACTCCCGTTCCCAGATGATTTGCTGGAACGCAGTCTTGATGCATCTGTGATGCAAGCACTAGCCCGAGTTCAGCAGCACCCCCAAGAGCGAGGTATAATCCTCGAAGGCGTGCCTGCAATTCCCCACCCCGCGGGAGATGGAGATGTGGACACCACTCTTCGTCTCGGCCACGCTCCCCCGACTACCTGAGGCCGTCAAGCTGAGTAGTACCCATGTTTAGCCCGAGTGGCGCTTGTATGTTGGTAGGTGAGGATCGGCGAGGTTGTTTCTTTTCCTTGTGTTAGCTTGTAATGTAAGTTGTTGTATGCTTTCCGGTTGATGTTGAATCAGCCCATAATAAAACTTGGTGTTCTGATTCTCTTGTTAACCATTATGGTTGAGAGGATTATGCCACACTCCTGCAATTGTTTTGGGGCCATAAAATGCAGGATTATTTCCTAAAGGATATTTTCCCAGTTCAGCAAGTTCTTCTATCTGTATGCTAGTACCTCTGAAATTCTATCTGTGCTGCAAGACCAGAATTGTGGCAGCTGAGAAAAGTTCAGAAATGAAAATCTTGTTCCAGTTCATCAGAGGAGACAAATTTGATACATCCACTAAGTTCAGTATAGAAGGGAAATTCAGAATCAAAGGATACAGGTTCTACTCCAACATAGAACACTACAACTACCTCAGTGCAGATGCGAAGGCACCCCAGAAATCCTACTCCCTCTCAAGCTCAGTGGCGTTGCTAGAAGATGGGCCTGGCTCACCCGAAGCCGAGTCGCAAGCCGCGCGACGGCGACGAATGGCTCGAGCGGCCGGCTCACCTCCAGCTGGAAGAGCGGCCACCTCAGCCACCGGCTGTGCAGCCTGCCCCTCCGCCGCAGCCTGCCCCTCCGCCGCCGCATCACCACTAGCGCCAGACCACCAGTTGCACAGGACAAAGATCAGGAAGACCACCGCCGCAAACAGCAGTGCGCCCACCACCGTACACGAGATCATGAAGAGCACGAAGATGATGATACGCTTGATGAAGCCTGCGTCCTCCATCATCTCGACATAGGCTCTGAAGAAATCACCAATGAAGCCCATGGTTGCGATGAAAGAAGAGAGGATTTCGGAGATATCTGGTTTATAGCTGGAGCTCGGACGCCGCTCCTCGGCACCGCACGCGGGAAAAGAGAAAGAATCGCGAGCAGTGGCGCGAAACCATCGAGGACATGTTCCCCAAAGCCGTGATGGCCGCGGCGTCGACGGACCGTACGCGCAGCAGTGCCGCAGTGGAGTGCTCCGCACACTGAGAAACCGTCGGGCACAGGGCAAGAGAGAGCGAGGAAGAAGAAGAGAGAAAGGAAGAGGGAGACTGCCAGGTGGACCCCGGTCCCACACGTCAGCGAGTAGGACGATAGCCACGGTGTGCCTCTATCCCTTCCTCGGAAAATCATCCCCTCGTCTCTCCAGTGTTTCTTTTAGGAAAAATCTTGGAAAAAGGATATTTGGGAAACGGCCCTATCACGCAGTGTCTGTGAACCAATTATTGGTGGCACAGATATTTTCTTTCAATAGAAACCCTGTTGTTTTTCAAAACCTGTGTATACATGAAAGTGTATATACAGCTTTTCTAAAATAAAAACCCTAGAGAGAGGATATGATTAGCATATTCCTAATATTTGTCTTGCAAAATTTGGGTAATTGTTTGCCCGAGTAAATCCTTGATTGTTGGTTGATAGTTTGGTTGTAGATCTTGTTTGATCTTGCCATGTTGTGTTTGGTTAAGCTAAAAACCTTAGATTTAATTTTAACCATGGTGGTAGATCCTATGCTGATTGTTGGTGTGAGCCCCTGCCATGCCATCTTTTAAATGCATTGAGTATGGTGGAAATATCATGTTGTTTTAAATAAAATTCTTGTGGAGTGTTAATCTCTTGAGTGTTAAACTCTAATATTTTGCAAAAAAGTTTTTAAATGGGGTATAAATGGATCGTTCAAGAATTATCTTGTATAACCTCCTTAATCTCGAAGACGAGATTCTTTTAAGGGGGGAAGGTCTGTAACACCCCGAAAATTCAAACCTAATTTTAGTGGTGTTTTATGACACCTGAAAAACTTTTTCCTCTTATCCTAAATTTTTCTTCAAATCTTTGAGGACGAATTGACTTGGGAATTGCTCCCTCAAGAATTTTTCCAGTGATCCATGAACCACTCCATCACCCGTGATAATTTTGACGCTTAGGTTATCCCTCGAAACCCCTAGCGCTAATTATTGAACCTTTTAAACCCTTTTCTCCACTTACCAAAGGAAAGCCTATTTCCATAGCTGGAAAAATTCCACTAAAAATACCAGAGGACTCCGCTATCCATATAAAGACAATCCATGCAAAAATATTGCATACTCCAATGCAATATTTCCAAGTTGGACACTATTTTCCAAACTGCCCTTTCTGCTCCAGAAATGTTTGAGTCAAGCTATGCATCTCCATAAATTCTGATAAATCCAGGGGATGAATATTTTTACATTACCTACACTTCATCTTTTGGAGCCAAACCCATTTGAACAACTTTTGACCTACTTCCTTTGTAAGGCCATTTTCATGCCTTTTTAAGATCTTCAAGCAAACCTATACCTAGACAAATCCTATGACCATGGGACTTGGTCACCTTGACCACATGGTCCTTAGACACCCAAATCCAGAAGATCACCCCAAGGTGAAGTATGAAAAATCACTTTGCCTTGATCATGCCAATATGCCAATTTTTGGACATCTTGCCAAAACCCAATTTACCAATGACCATTTGAGCTCAAACTCCATAGACACACTCCTTGTACCAAACCTAGGCAGTGGTAAAAAGTTGGGATCATTTGGACCACCTTTTTCTTGCAGAACATCCATCGAACACCTTCTGCCATCTTCGAAACTCGAAAATGTTTATACATGAAATCTTCTCCAAATTGAGTGAAACTGGACCGCATTGCTCACATACCAGTAGAACATCTCCAGTAAAAATCCTAGCTCCATTGGGGTAGTGGAAGCCCCTTTTCATTTCATCGAGCACCTTCGGTATCTTTGCTTTTCTGAAAATCCTACTTTACAAAGTTGGGAATGCTTGAGTAATTCCTATATTGTTGTGTTCCCCTCGTCGTTACGAACCCAGCGGTGGAAACCATGTTCCATTTGGTGCTCCGAGTCATCGGGAACGCGACGATGCCGCCCGCGTCGCGCTCTGGACGTGCTGGTGTCGGCATGGCACTGTGCAACCCAACCCCTGCCTTATCCCTTGACACAGTACCACCACGTGCTTCACTATGCCTCCACCGACAGCCACACCCCCTCCCCTCGTTCTTATCCCCCTTCATTCAAGTCTTGGAGCTCGGAGGTTGCACCAAAAAGCCATTGATGGCCACCACCTAATTCTCCTCCCTCTCTCTATATAAAGCCACCCCGGCCCTTCATAGCAAACCCTAGCCACTCCCCATACTCTCCTCTCCTCCTAGACCTTCCATTTGGTGCAAGAAGGTGAGGGGAAGCCACACAATATTTTGCCCACCATGGCCACCATGGCCGAGCACCTCGAGCTCAGGTGAGCGCGTGGGAGGCCACCCCCCGCCTCCGATTCCACCTCCCACGGCCGCGGCGCGCCGCCCCGGTCCCGTCACCGCCACCATCCTCCCTCCCGGCGAGCTCCTCGGCCGTCCCCGGCCGTTCGTCGCTCGATCCAGTGCGTGCAGCAGAGGGGAAGAAGAAGCATGGATCGATCCCTCTGTTCTGCTGTTTTTTTTCTTCTTCTTTCTGAACCGCTTTTCCTGGCCCAGCCCAGCAAGCTTAGCAGAGCACCCAGCCCAGCCCAGCAATGGTCTGGCCAGGCGCAGCAGCGCAGTGGCGCGCAGTTGCGGCCCATTTACGGCCCGCGCAGTTTTTTTCGCGGACCTTTTTCTTTTTCCCTGCTGGACCGATTTTCAAACGCCCACAACTTTTGAACCGTAGCTCCGATTGGAGTGATTCAAATTTCTAAATCTTCGTCTCGACAAGACCTTTCCATTGGTACTGGTTTTGTTATTTTTGAAAATACTTTATTTCGTTGACTTTATTTAAACCGACGTTTACCGTTCCGCGGTTTATTCGTTTCTCGAGTTTTCGACGCACGACGACGCCGAGACTTTCCGAATCATCTGGAGCCCATGTTTGCAGGCAAGCTAACCCCTTGCTATGAGCAGCCCAGTAGTGTTTGTTTGTTTATTTGCTTATTACCATGCCGGGTGTTTATGTTTTTGTCTATCTACTATTATATTTATGCATGTCTGTTTGTTGTTCTTGTTTAGTATGAAACTTGTAATATTGCTCCTGCCATGTTGCATATTATGTTGCATATTTATTTATTGGACTTGCTTGGTTATCTTATGTATTGTTAATTTTTATCAAACACACACATTTCTTGAGACAATGGACTGGGGGAACAGCCGCCGTCTCACTAAAATATTAACGTCGATCTGTGATGGCGCTGGTCGGCGGGATCGCCGCCGTAGTCACCCGGTCGATGCAAACCAACTGTGTTATCTTTTATAGTCGATCTGTGAAGGCGCTGGTCGGCGGGATCGCCGCCGTAGTCTTCCGGTGGACGTTTCTTTTATTTTGTCAAACGAGAAGGCGCTTGCCAGCGGAATCGCTGCCACAGTCATCCGGTTGACGTTTCTTCTTTTTTTGTCGAACGAGAAGGCGCTTGCCAGCGGAATCGCTGCCACAGTCATCCGGTTGACGTTTTTTTTATTTTTGTCGAACGAGAAGGCGCTGGTCGGCGGAATCGCCGCCGTAGTCTTCCGGTTGACGTTTCCTTTTCCTTGTCGAACGAGAAGGCGCTGGTCGGCGGAATCGTCGCCGTAGTCTTCCGGTTGACGTTCTTTTTATTTTGCTAAGTTTGGACATGGATACTACTATTGCTTGAATTATTATGTTGCTAATGACTTGTTGTTGATGATATATTATTATATTGTGATTGTTGTGCTGGACTAATTCTCGGTTGTTTGGACTTGTGATGATGAAACTTGATTAAATGGAACTCCCCTCCAAACATCGATAGGGTCAGTCCACGGTGCCACTAATCTGAACTTTGAAAGCTGAACCATCGTCGTCTCATGGAGGACCGTGACCTAGTAGGTTGTTGAGCCCCTTTTGTGCCATCCATTGGGCGCAGTCGTTCGGTTGTGCTGTCCGAGGGTAGAGGTCGACAAGCACGGGTTCGAATGTGATAGGGAGTCCGGAGCTAGGCATACTCGGTCGCGCCGGGGGATGTGCCGGACTTACTTGCCCGTTGTGCCACGCGCATAGGGTGGTGCAGGAGAGTGTCTTAGCAAGTGGACCGTCATGTGAGTGTACTTTGCTTAGTACGACTTTGGGCGTGATGAACCTGGAGTGTCGGCTGAGTGGGGTGCATTCTGATAGGTGGTAGAGCAAACTCTCGAGAGCATCAACCTAGCAAGCTAGCCTCGTTCCTGGGATATGGAACAACAGTTCAGTGTCGGTCACACTATGTGTCTTTGTCGTGTCAGGAGGTTAAACTTAAGATCTGTTTGAAAGAATTAATGAACGACCTGATCTCACTAAATAAACAAATAAGATGATGCAGGGAATGTTGCATCGAGATTATGATGGTTACCCATGATGTGATATGGCGGTGTGATCGTTGGGAGCCTAGAGTTAGGCTTGAGCCAACATCAACCGTGCTTGCCCAGAGTGGAAAAATGAGGCCAGTGGGCCTAGCAGTGATCACAGGTGCTGTTGTGAATTATTTGGTACCAACTGGTACACTCGTTTACTCGTCACAGGTAAGCTCTTTGTATGATTGCCGGTGCACGGTCCAACCCCACCTGGCTTGGACTCGGCACTGGTGATACCCCATTGTTTGCTTATGCCATGTTTTGCTTGTGATGTCATGCTACCTTCATGTTAATATGTGGATCTATCTAGAGTAGACACTTGCCATGTTGTAGGATATTATTTCCAATGTATATCTTGCTGCATGATTGTTGGATTGTTTGCAGTAAGTGGCGATACTTGCTGAGTGCATACAAATGTACTCACGGGCCTTGTGTTTGTGGCCAGATTTTGGCGAGGATTCATCTTCCACCTTAGCGAGGAGATGGAGCAGGAGCGTGCTAGGATCAGTAGCCCAGCCAGATGCCTGTGGAGTGGAGCCGCTCCAAGCCGTTGCCTTAGTCGTCTTCCGCTGCCAGTTAAAACTCTTGTGCCTGATTGTGTAGCACTTCTTGTGCCTGATTGTGTAATGATTTCCATTATGTTGCACTGTCGTGACGTGTGGCCAGATATCCTGGGCTGGCGCACGGGACGACCGCCTCTCTGGCGAGATGTGCCAGGGAGGGGTGTCACAATCATCATAATAATGAGAGATGGAAAGATACAAGATTGATCAAGTCATAGTGCGAAGAGTTGTTCAACGCTACCAAGTGGGATCATGCATGTGATCTCGTGGTATGTTAAGTAGTTGTCCATATAGCTTTTGTGAACTAACCGATGATATATGTGGGTGGTGGTCATAATTGTTGAGATTTGCAAGTTCTAGATGGTCATTTCGTTGAGATCATGTGCTCGAAGCATGCCATCCACTGAGATAAAGGTCAAGTGAAGTCGGTCCGAGGAGAAGCTTTCCCATATTTGTTTCTCGGGGAGTAAGTTGGAAGTCTTCACCGAGCGAAGCATGATCAAGAAAAGGCGGTTCACCTTGAGGAGGCTAAGATCGTCATCATGTAATTCAAGTGGATTGTGCGATGCAAAGGTATGACCTTGAACTGGTTTCTATTTTACCGGTCCCATGATGTTTGTTGGGAAACCGGGTTATATAGGATAGACAACCGTGCTATCTAGACGGCTCTCGAGTGAGTAGCTTGATCGTATTGTTCTAGAGAGTTCAAACCTTTGCATCCTTGGCATCATATTTATTGGTTCTTATTTTTGCTTTATCGTTGTGTAGCCTTGGTGCTTTTCTTGTTCATCATGACAAGCTCATGTCCTTCGAGAACGAGATTTGCCTGCTTTCATCTATTACGTTTTCGATGTTGAAGAAATGTACCGGTCCATGTTTGACAAAGGGTCCACACCTCTTCGTGTGTGGTATTTTCTCTATTTCGTCTTCTCAAGATTTTCACTTTCTGCTGGGTACTAATCGCAATTATCTTTCCAACAAAATTAGTTTCATCTCAATCGGCGGTTCTTTTCAAAAGTCATCAAAATTCTTTACGAGAGGTCATCTATGATGGTCTAGGTAGGAAAAAATTTTCAATCAAGGCATAGAAAAGGTACTTATTGATGAGTTTATGTGAAATGTTGAGTTAAAATGGGTATTATAGGGTTTGGGAGTCTAGTATGTGTACGAACATATATATGGGTAAGAAAATGGAGAAAACATTGAATAACAAGTTGTGTGCCCTTGTCTACGGAGAAGAAAGTTGTACAACCCCAACTTTAAAATGGTAGATATCAACGAGTTTGTGTAGAAAATGAGCACCAAAGTGTGTATTCTAAAGGTTCGGCACAAATTCTCTATGGCAGATCATATGCGGGACTATTTTGACAAAAAATCGAGAACTAAAGTTGTGTAAAATTAGTAATAAAGGGTCTCGGTCCAATTACTCTCACGGAGGTCATATATTATGATGCTCTGGAGCGCCATATTGGCCCAAAGCTCGACCCGTGGGCCCCCTGTCGTCTACCCCTTTGACCGTCGTGGAAATTCATTATCACGTGTGAGTTTTCTACTTGTCTGCTGAGGGTAGCTCATAGGTATATGGAAAACAGAAATTGAGCCCACGGTCTCACAATCCCTCCAGTTGCTTTGAAGTGGCAGTTTAGCTAGCCATATAAGTGTGTAATCTTCGTACATGGTAAGACATGTGTGTGAAGCTGGACACTTGGGAGCTTGCTAGTGTATACTTTGTTATTCGACCACACTTGACCGACATCGATAGAGGGTCGACCAATGGAGTTGAAGGAGGAGATTGTGTGAGCTATCATGTTTGCCATTCATGACATCATCATAATAATGAGAGATGGAAAGATACAAGATTGATCAAGTCATAGTGCGAAGAGTTGTTCGACGCTACCAAGTGGGATCATGCATGTGATCTCGTGGTATGTTAAGTAGTTGCCCATATAGCTTTTGTGAACTAACCGATGATATATGTGGGTGGTGGTCATAATTGTTGAGATTTGCAAGTTCTAGATGGTCATTTCGTTGAGATCATGTGCTCGAAGCAAGCCATCCACTGGAGATAAAGGTCAAGTGAAGTCGGTCCGAGGAGAAGCTTTCCCATATTTGTTTCTCGGGAAGTAAGTTGGAAGTCTTCACCGAGCGAAGCGTGATCAAGAAAAGGCGGTTCACCTTGAGGAGGCTAAGATCGTCATCATGTAATTCAAGTGGATTGTGCGATGCAAAGGTATGATGTAGCGTACCTGCACTTAAAAATTGGCAAGGTGACACTTTGTGGACACTTATGTGCCACAGGCGAAAACATGTTGGTTGTAGACTCAAAACCCTTAACGAAAACTCACTCGTCGTCAGAACAATCTGCAACAAATAAAATTTTGCAACAGAGTGGGTCAGAACCATTAAAAATGGAACTGGCAAGTGACACTTTGTGGACACTTAGTGGAATAACTCTAATAACCTATATGCATATTTGGCTGGTGGAGTTCAAGGCCATTTTGCAGAAAGCCAAATTTTTCCTAACTTTTTGAAAACACTTTTCTTCTAATCGAGACATCCATGGCATGAAAACCACTGTCTCATCTACCCTTGTTCACCCATCAAAATTTTAATTGAAAAGTTGGAATGTTGGGATCCTCCGTTGACGTCCTTGATCAGCTGCTCAAAATTGTCCGTAACCGGGGACACGGCTAAGTACTTAGTTTTGACACTCTCGAGAGGTTGTGCACGTTCACCATTAGACTTAACCAACCCAAACTATCCCCACACTACAATAGTGTTTCGGGGAAAAGAAGAAGGTTAAGACGAGATCCTTCGGAAGCATGTTCACCACCCCATACCGGCCTGACGCGCTCCACCTACAAACCTCTACCACCACCTGTCAAGCCGGGGTGAGTCCACGCAACTTATTCGATCAAGACAGAGCCCATATGACCAATGGCTGCACTGGAAGCAATCTTCACTTGGAGTTCTTCAAATCCCTTTGTCCCTGGGTGGCCGTCCACAAGTGCACTCTCAGGTAAAAACCCCCACATACCATGGTCCTAAGTATAGTGAAAACTATCTTAGGTGAAAACCCCATGAACATGGTCCTGAGTAGCCACTCAACATAAACCAAGCAATACCAATTCCACCCAGGTGATTCATTAACTTAGTAGATGTGTACTACCTCAGGTGATAACCACCACATACCATGGTCCTAAGTATAGTGAAAACTATCTTAGGTGAAAACCCCCATGAACATGGCCCTGAGAAGCCACTTAACATTTTGTAAAACTTTTATCAATTGCATAGCTTAGTAAGTCTACCATGTTATAATAGGATTCTAGACCAACTAGTATAGGATACTATTCTACTCAGTTTTAGCATAGCAATACCATCCAACACATGCTTATAGAAAAATACTCTACTCATGCATAGACAAAATACTTAGGAAGTTTATGAATGTGCCACTTGCCTTTGGAAGTTGTCGTTGCTCACACACTTTTCAACAAGGAACAACGTTGCACTCCGTTCAATCTATACATAGAAAACACAACAACAATAATATAAACAAGCATGCTAACAATCATACAAACAAAAAGAAGAAAACATTCAAAGAACAAACATAGCAAACGAGTTTTAAACAAGTTAGTTAGAAAATGGTCAATGTTCAACTCTCAAAAGAGTTATGGAAAAAGGGTTTATGGTTAGCTACTAGGGCATGGGTTGGTCAAGGTTTAAGTTTGAAAATAAATCAAACTCTAGTGGATCCCTATTTGTTGTGCTTCCACTTGGTCTTCTTCTCTTGTTTCTGAAACTTCTTATTTTGTGCCTTGAACTTCTCCTCTTGAGTGTTGGTCACATCTTCTTGAGTCTTGATCTCCTTTGATCTTCAATTATAGCACTTTAGGGACTTAGTCATAAACACTAAGGACTTGGTCTATGTCCAAAGTGAAACAAAGGATAGGAAGAGCAGAAAGGAGAGAGAGAGAAAGATGTAGTTGGTCTTCCAAAGGATCATCTCCAGGCTTCCTTGTAGCTTCCTCCTTGGTGTGATGACTTCATTGAATTTTTGTAGAATTGATGGTTTTGCAGACTTGAGGGTTTTGGTATCACCAAGGCTGGTCTTGAATCTAACTTGGCCACACCACTAAGTCAAAGGGAAAAGAAAAGAAAGGGAGACAAACTTAGAAAAGATGGGGTTGGTCTTCTTGAAGTTCCTCTTTCTTTCTTCTAAGTGCTTCCACTTCTTGGAGATGGCTAAGTCACTTCTTGGAGATGGCTAAGTCATTCCTTGGTCCTCCTTGTAGTAGCATCGTGTTGAAAATCCCAAGTTGACAAATGGGGCACCTTCATTTCACTTCATGGTTTTTCACAGGTCCTAACTTGGTGGTTTTTCAACTAGGAGAGTCAACTAGGCAAAACATACATGGACTTGGTTTCATGGTGTCCAATGGCTTAGGCCTTGGTCTCTCTGGTCTAAAGTTAGTACTTAGAACAATTTTGCTAAAGAAAACATATTGAAAACATTGTCAGAAATTAAACTAAGTCAAAAATAGTCAAAAGAGCATCTAAAATTCTAAAACAATTTCTAACTTAACCAAAAATTATTTTGGACATGGGGAACTGTTAGAACACGACCTAAGGTCTCCAAAAATATTTTGTTTGCCAAAATTGGATTTACAGAATTTAAACTACGCCAAAAATCATCAAACAAGCATATTTGAATTTGAACCAATTTGATATTGTCAAATTTAAATTTGGACAGTGCTAAAAGATTCTACAAGTCCGGAGCTTTTCAAAAAGTCCAAGTTTGCTAAATTTGGAGTTGTGGTTAAAAAGTTATGATGGTTTGAAGTTACAGGGGCTTTTCTGTAAAACTGCAATTAAAACTAATTCGGGAAATTCACAGAAATTCCGGGCCACGTGGATATGACGTGTCACTGACTGGGCGCTGACTGGGCACGACGTGGCTGCTGACTAGACCGCGTACTGGATTTGATCTGGATCGTCAGATCCAACGGTTGGGATCTAATCGTATCGGTTCAGTTTAAGAGATCTAATCATGGCCGTCTAAACGAGATCCAACGGCTCAAGATCTAGGGTTTACCTCGCTGGCGCGGGTGTCGCCGGAAAATGGTGTTGCGGCGGCCGGCGGCTAGGGTGTGGATGGGATGGTCGCTCCGGTGGTGCAGGGGATCGGGGAAGACCACCACGTGGTGCAGCGCGTCGTGGGGAACTCGAAGGAGGTCACGGCGTCGACCTTTGCGTCCTGGAGCGGCGTTGGCGAGTGGACGGAGTTGCGGTGGTGCCATTGACCTTCGGGTCGAGCTCCGGCTCATGGTTCCGCTGCACAGAAAAATAGCCCGAAGGCATGAGGAGGCGCGCAAGTACAAGGAAGAGAGAAAGAGAACAAAAGGGAGAAGTCCGGTGCTTCGGAGTCGTCAGAAATGGGAGAAGCGCGGCGGCGGCCGTGGTGAACTCTGGCGCGAGATTTCTCCAGCCTGGAGGGGCGATTTGTAGCGGGAGGAGAGGGGAACGAGAGAGGAGAGCACGAGCTCTTTATGGAGTGGATCGGGGCGTCGGTTTGTAGTCTTCAACGCTCTCAATCAAGCAGGGATTAAAGCGGCCGAGGCGAAATTTCCGTGCGTGATTTGAGGCAGGAGGTTGAAGATGACTACGGCTGACATGTGGGGCCCACGTCTCGGTGAGAGAAGAGAGAGGAGAGAGCTGCGGGCTGCTGCTGGGCCGAAGTGGGTTGCGCGCGCGTGGCTGGTGGTTGGGCTCGGCCCAGTTAGCTCGGCAATCCATTTTTTTGTTCTTTTTACTTTTCTATTTTCTGAAACTTTTTATATCTTTTGATTTAAACATCCAAATGGCTTCAAATCAATT
The DNA here is from genome assembly GCA_947311845.1 of Poa pratensis. Classification (NCBI taxonomy): domain Eukaryota; kingdom Viridiplantae; phylum Streptophyta; class Magnoliopsida; order Poales; family Poaceae; genus Poa; species Poa pratensis. The sequence goes on along the minus strand of CAMZMU010000050.1, from coordinate 331,319 downwards.
TATAGAATTTTGTAAAATCCAACTTTATCAAGATAGACTATATGGGGTCACTTTTACACAAATATTTTTACAAAACTAACCTTGGGCATAAAATGTAATATTCGCTATTTAACTAGCTAAATAAAATAAAGGAAAAAAAGTATTTCATTTCTTTTGAAATTTTTGCAAACCAAGTGTAACAAAATGCAAAAATATTATCAATCATTTAAAATTATTCAAGCACACTTTCTTTTAATACATAATTTCTAAAATATTGCATAATTGCTTAATTGACATCTTTATGTCAATTTTGAAATGAGGTCTTAACTTCCTTTTGAACTTAAAATAAAATCCAGAAAAATAGTACAAGTAATATCATTCAATATGATAAACCAAATAAAATAATTTGGTACAAAACATTTGATAGAGTTTGATAAATCATTTAAATGCAAATACTCATTTTATATCATATAGTTTAATCAGAATCATTTTAGAAATAGGTATACTTTAAATAACATAAGCACTTTGCAAAAGAATAGTTTTAGGGTTAAATAAATAGTCAAAAGTATTCTATTATTTGGTTTCTATTATAATTTGAATGTTTTCTTTTAATAAAAACAAAAGTTTAAATTTTTAGTGAGTTTTGAACATTCTAAAATATTGGGATGTTACATATGACCTTGAACTGGTTTCTATTTTACCGGTCCCATGATGTTTGTTGGGAAACCGGGTTATATAGGATAGACAACCGTGCTATCCAGAGGGCTCTCGAGTGAGTAGCTTGATCGTATTGTTCTAGAGAGTTCAAACCTTTGCATCCTTGGCATCATATTTATTGGTTCTTATTTTTGCTTTATCGTTGTGTAGCCTTGGTGCTTTTCTCGTTCATCATGACAAGCTCATGTCCTTCGAGAACGAGATTTCCCTGCTTTCGTCTATTACGTTTTCGATGTTGAAGAAATGTACCGGTCCATGTTTGACAAAGGGTCCACACCTCTTCATGTGTGGTATTTTCTCTATTTCTTCTTCTCAAGATTTTCACTTTCTGCTGGGTACTTATCGCAATTATCTTTCCAACAAAATTAGTTTCATCTCAATCGGCGTTTCTTTTCAAAAGTCATCAAAATTCTTTACGGGAGGTCATCTATGATGGTCTAGGTAGGAAAAACAATTCAATCAAGGCATAGAAAAGGTACTTATTGATGAGTTTATGTGAAATGTTGAGTTAAAATGGGTATTATAGGGTTTGGGAGTCCAGTATGTGTACGAACATATATATGGGTAACAAAATGGAGAAAACATTGAACAACAAGTTGTGTGCCCTTTCTACGGAGAAGAAAGCAGTACAACCCCAACTTTAAAATGGTAGATATCAACGAGTTTGTGTAGAAAATGAGCACCAAATTGTGTATTCTAAAGGTTCAGCACAAATTCTCTATGGCAGATCATATACGGGACTATTTTGACAAAAATTCGAGCACTAAAGTTGTGTAAAATTAGTAATAAAGGGTCTCGGTCCAATTACTCTCACGGAGGTCATATATTATGATGCTCTGGAGTGCCATATTGGCCCAAAGCTCAACCCGTGGGCCCCTGTCGTCTACCCCTTTGACCGTCGTGGAAATTCATTATCACGTGTGAGTTTTCTACTTGTCTGCTGAGGGTAGCTCGTAGGAATATGGAAAACAGAAATTGAGCCCACGGTCTCACAATCCCTCCAGTTGCGTTGAAGTGGCAATTTAGCTAGCCATATAAGTGTGTAATCTTCGTACATGGTAAGACATGTGTGTGAAGCTGGCCACTTGGGAGCTTGCTAGTGTATACTTTCTTATGCGACCACACTTGACCGTCATCAATAGAGGGTCGACCAATGGAGTTGAAGGAGGAGATTGTGTGAGCTATCATGTTTACCATTCATGACATCATCATAATAATGAGAGATGGAAAGATACAAGATTGATCAAGTCATAGTGCGAAGAGTTGTTCAACGCTACCAAGTGGGATCATGCATGTGATCTCGTGGTATGTTAAGTAGTTGTCCATATAGCTTTTGTGAACTAACCGATGATATATGTGGGTGGTGGTCATAATTGTTGAGATTTGCAAGTTCTAGATGGTCATTTCGTTGAGATCATGTGCTCGAAGCATGCCATCCACTGGAGATAAAGGTCAAGTGAAGTCGGTCCGAGGAGAAGCTTTCCCATATTTGTTTCTCGGGGAGTAAGTTGGAAGTCTTCACCGAGTGAAGCGTGATCAAGAAAACGCGGTTCACCTTGAGGAGGCTAAGATCGTCATCATGTAATTCAAGTGGATTGTGCGATGCAAAGGTAAGACCTTGAACTGGTTTCTATTTTACCGGTCCCATGATGTTTGTTGGGAAACCGGGTTATATAGGATAGACAACCGTGCTATCCAGAGGGCTCTCGAGTGAGTAGCTTGATCATATTGTTCTAGAGAGTTCAAACCTTTGCATCATATTTATTGGTTCTTATTTTTGCTTTATCGTTGTGTAGCCTTGGTGCTTTTCTTGTTCATCATGACAAGCTCATGTCCTTCGAGAACGAGATTTGCCTGCTTTCGTCTATTACGTTTTCGATGTTGAAGAAATGTACCGGTCCATGTTTTACAAAGGGTCCACAACTCTTCGTGTGTGGTATTTTCTCTATTTCTCTTCTCAAGATTTTCACTTTCTGCTGGGTACTTATCGCAATTATCTTTCCAACAAAATTAGTTTCATCTCAATCGGCGTTTCTTTTCAAAAGTCATCAAAATCTTTACGGGAGGTCATCTATGATGGTCTAGGTAGGAAAAACAATTCAATCAAGGCATAGAAAAGGTACTTATTGATGAGTTTATGTGAAATGTTGAGTTAAAATGGGTATTATAGGGTTTGGGAGTCCAGTATGTGTATGAACATATATATGGGTAACAAAATGGAGAAAACATTGAACAACAAGTTGTGTGCCCTTGTCTACGGAGAAGAAAGCTGTACAACCCCAACTTTAAAATGGTAGATATCAACGAGTTTGTGTAGAAAATGAGCACCAAAGTGTGTATTCTAAAGGTTCGGCACAAATTCTCTATGGCAGATCATATACGGGACTATTTTGACAAAAATTCGAGCACTAAAGTTGTGTAAAATTAGTAATAAAGGGTCTCGGTCCAATTACTCTCACGAAGGTCATATATTATGATGCTCTGGAGCGCCATATTGGCCCAAAGCTCGACCCGTGGGCCCCCTGTCGTCTACCCCTTTGACCGTCGTGGAAATTCATTATCACGTTTGAGTTTTCTACTTGTCTGCTGAGGGTAGCTCATAGGAATATGGAAAACAGAAATTGAGCCCACGGTCTCACAATCCCTCCAGTTGCGTTGAAGTGGCAGTTTAGCTAGCCATATAAGTGTGTAATATTCGTACATGGTAAGACATGTGTGTGAAGCTGGACACTTGGGAGCTTGCTAGTGTATACTTTCTTATTCGACCACACTTGACCGGCATCGATAGAGGGTCAACCAATGGAGTTGAAGGAGGAGATTGTGTGAGCTATCATGTTTACCATTCATGACATCATCATAATAATGAGAGATGGAAAGATACAAGATTGATCAAGTCATAGTGCGAAGAGTTGTTCAACGCTACCAAGTGGGATCATGCATGTGATCTCGTGGTATGTTAAGTAGTTGTCCATATAGCTTTTGTGAACTAACCGATGATATATGTGGGTGGTGGTCATAATTGTTGAGATTTGCAAGTTCTAGATGGTCATTTCGTTGAGATCATGTGCTCGAAGCATGCCATCCACTGGAGATAAAGGTCAAGTGAAGTCGGTCCGAGGAGAAGCTTTCCCATATTTGTTTCCCGGGAGTAAGTTGGAAGTCTTCACCGAGCGAAGCGTGATCAAGAAAAGGCGGTTCACCTTGAGGAGGCTAAGATAGTCATCATGTAATTCAAGTGGATTGTGCGATGCAAAGGTATGACCTTGAACTGGTTTCTATTTTACCGGTCCCATGATGTTTGTTGGGAAACCGGGTCATATAGGATAGACAACCGTGCTATCCAGAGGGCTCTCGAGTGAGTAGCTTGATCATATTGTTCTAGAGAGTTCAAACCTTTGCATCCTTGGCATCATATTTATTGTTTCTTATTTTTGCTTTATCGTTGTGTAGCCTTGGTGCTTTTCTTGTTCATCATGACAAGCTCATGTCCTTCGAGAACGAGATTTGCCTGCTTTCGTCTATTACGTTTTGAAGTTGAAGAAATGTACCGGTCCATGTTTGACAAAGGGTCCACACCTCTTCGTGTGTGGTATTTTCTCTATTTCTTCTTCTCAAGATTTTCACTTTCTGCTGGGTACTTATCGCAATTATCTTTCCAACAAAATTAGCTTCATCTCAATCGGCGTTTCTTTTCAAAAGTCATCAAAATTCTTTACGGGCGGTCATCTATGATGGTCTAGGTAGGAAAAACAATTCAATCAAGGCATAGAAAAGGTACTTATTGATGAGTTTATGTGAAATGTTGAGTTAAAATGGGTATTATAGGGTTTGGGAGTCCAGTATGTGTACGAACATATATATGGGTAACAAAATGGAGAAAACATTGAAGAACAAGTTGTGTGCCCTTGTCTACGGAGAAGAAAGCTGTACAACCCCAACTTTAAAATGGTAGATATCAACGAGTTTGTGTAGAAAATGAGCACCAAAGTGTGTATTCTAAAGGTTCGGCACAAATTCTCTATGGCAGATCATATACGGGACTATTTTGACAAAAATTCGAGCACTAAAGTTGTGTAAAATTAGTAATAAAGGGTCTCGGTCCAATTACTCTCGCGGAGGTCATATATTATGATGCTCTGGAGCGCCATATTGGCCCAAAGCTCGCCCGTGGGCCCCCTGTCATCTACCCCTTTGACCGTCGTGGAAATTCATTATCACGTGTGAGTTTTCTACTTGTCTGCTGAGGGTAGCTCATAGGAATATGGAAAACAGAAATTGAGCCCACGGTCTCACAATCCCTCCAGTTGCGTTGAAGTGGCAGTTTAGCTAGCCATATAAGTGTGTAATCTTCGTACATGGTAAGACATGTGTGTGAAGCTGGACACTTGGGTGCTTGCTAGTGTATACTTTCTTATTCGACCACACTTGACCGGCATCGATAGAGGGTCGACCAATGGAGTTGAAGGAGGAGATTGTTTGAGCTATCATGTTTACCATTCATGACATCATCATAATAATGAGAGATGGAAAGATACAAGATTGATCAAGTCATAGTGTGAATAGTTGTTCAACGCTACCAAATGGGATCATGCATGTGATCTCGTGGTATGTTAAGTAGTTGTCCATATAGCTTTTGTGAACTAACCGATGATATATGTGGGTGGTGGTCATAATTGTTGAGATTTGCAAGTTCTAGATGGTCATTTCGTTGAGATCATGTGCTCGAAGCATGCCATCCACTGGAGATAAAGGTCAAGTGAAGTCGGTCCGAGGAGAAGCTTTCCCATATTTGTTTCTCGAGGAGTAAGTTGGAAGTCTTCACCGAGCGAAGCGTGATCAAGAAAAGGCGGTTCACCTTGAGGAGGCTAAGATCGTCATCATGTAATTCAAGTGGATTGTGCGATGCAAAGGTATGACCTTGAACTGGTTTCTATTTTACCGGTCCCATGATGTTTGTTGGGAAACCGGGTTATATAGGATAGACAACCGTGCTATCTAGAGGGCTCTCGAGTGAGTAGCTTGATCGTATTGTTCTAGAGAGTTCAAACCTTTGCATCCTTGGCATCATATTTATTGGTTCTTATTTTTGCTTTATCGTTGTGTAGCCTTGGTGCTTTTCTTGTTCATCATGACAAGCTCATGTCCTTCGAGAACGAGATTTGCCTGCTTTCGTCTATTATGTTTTCGATGTTGAAGAAATGTACCGGTCCATGTTTGACAAAGGGTCCACAACTCTTCGTGTGTGGTATTTTCTCTATTTCTTCTTCTCAAGATTTTCACTTTCTGCTGAGTACTTATCGCAATTATCTTTCCAACAAAATTAGTTTCATCTCAATCGGCGTTTCTTTTCAAAAGTCATCAAAATTCTTTACGGGAGGTCATCTATGATGGTCTAGGTAGGAAAAACAATTCAATCAAGGCATAGAAAAGGTACTTATTGATGAGTTTATGTGAAATGTTGAGTTAAAATGGGTATTATAGGATTTGGGAGTCCAGTATGTGTACGAACATATATATCGGTAACAAAATGGAGAAAAGATTGAACAACAAGTTGTGTACCCTTATCTACGGAGAAGAAAGTTGTACAACCCCAACTTTAAAATGATAGATATCAACGAGTTTGTGTAGAAAATGAGCACCAAAGTGTGTATTCTAAAGGTTCGGCACAAATTCTCTATGGCAGATCATATCCAGGACTATTTTGACAAAAATTCGAGCACTAATGTTGTGTAAAATTAGTAATAAAGGGTCTCGGTCCAATTACTCTCACGGAGGTCATATATTATGATGCTCTGGAGCGCCATATTGGCCCAAAGCTCGACCCGTGGGCCCCCTGTCGTCTACCCCTTTGACCGTCATGGAAATTCATTATCACGTTTGAGTTTTCTACTTGTCTGCTGAGGGTAGCTCATAGGAATATGGAAAACAGAAATTGAGCCCACGGTCTCACAATCCCTCCAGTTGCGTTGAAGTGGCAGTTTAGCTAGCCATATAAGTGTGTAATCTTCGTACATGGTAAGACATGTGTGTGAAGCTGGACACTTGGGAGCTTGCTAGTGTATACTTTCTTATTCGACCACACTTGACCGGCATCGATAGAGGGTCGACCAATGGAGTTGAAGGAGGAGATTGTGTGAGCTAGACTACAACCAGAACTGATGGCTCTCCTCTCCACCTCCACCTTCAATTCCACCGCCACCACCTCCAGCCCCCTTGCCGGCGACCATGAAGCTTCCTCGGCGTGATCTTCCTCTCCTAGAGTCATGGACGGGCTTCTGCATTGGGACTTCTCTCCCGGTTTGGCAGTAGCTGCTTAGGTTCGTCGCCGTTTTAAATCAAGTGTCCACTTCTCCCCGGATGCTGGTCTCAAGGAATTCTTCTTGGTGGTATCCTTCTCCTCTGCCTGCTTTCCTCTGGATGAATCCTCGGTGGGTTTGGCTCTGCAATGCTGTATTGGAGGCGATTCCCTTGGTTTTAAAGTTTTCAAACTTAGCGATCGTCGTTTTCGTTTCTTGGTGGCTTCCAACAAAGTTGGTCATTTTATCTATGGTCTTCTTGATCGAGTCTGGCCCGATTTTGTTTGCCACTTCTCCCTCTATCGAGGTGACGCGGAAAAGGCTAGAATTCATGTCGAGGATGCTGCTTCTGCCTGGCTAGCTGGTGCTTTCGATACTAAACTATCTCCGATGAAACCCATGGTGGCTCATTGTGATCTTAGTTTCTTGGGTAATTTGGATGCAGTTAAATTTTCGAAGGATTTGAAGGCCTCTACTTCCTCTGATTCTATCCCTTTGGTGCCTAAGGATTTCATCAAATTTGGCTCTTTCGATTATCCTATGGATTCACCAATTGCTGATCAGTCGGGAACGAATTTGGGTTTGAATTTCGGATCTTTTCCGTCGTTTACTCCTGACATGATGACTGATGATGCTATGCCAAAATTTGCGGGGCAAAATTATTGGAAGGAAATTAATTCTGGCTTATTGCCCCCCATTATTTCTGATCAGCTTGACCATGCGCTGGACCTCTTTGAATAAAATTATGTCAGCCCGGAGATTTCTCAAGCCATTAAATTTTTTGGTCTTCCTTCCAAAAAGAAAATTGCTGAATTAACGAGACGATGTCGTCTCTGTAATGAGCGCGGTCATGCTGCATCTGATTGTGCTATCAACAATCCGAGCCCAGATAAAGAGATGGCTGAGGGCCCTCGTGGCCTGCTTCATCTGGAAAATGGGCCGATGCGTGGTTGTTTTAAATGTCTGGACCTAGGCCATACACAGAGGAACTGTACAAATAAAATCAAGTGCTTGCGCAGCTATGGACTGGGCCACAAGATGAGAGACTGCCCGGTGGCGCCTATGTGCTCGATATGCAACCTTATGGGCCACAATTACGAATCCTGTCCTCGAATTACTTGCTTCAAATGTGGTGTGGAAGGACATCACGCAAAATCCTGTCATCAGCGGAAAATCTGGGTTCCAAAAATTATGGCGCCCTTGCAAAAGGAAACTATCACTCCGGACGATTCAGTTCCCTCCCCTTCCTCTTGCCCTCCTCTTGAGCAGTCTAAGTTGGCTGCTGAAAGGTTCATGGAAGGTGACTTATCTGGTGACTTCTTTGTTCGTGCTGGTGGAGGAGATATGGACATTCAGGTCCATGCACTGCCCACGTTTGCTGCTTTTCTGGGTTATGTGATACGCCAAGTGTATACACGCCGCATTATGGCAGCCCAGTCTGACCAGGTGGACTTCTGTCAGTTCCTGGATGTTCTTCGGTCTGTTGTCCATCAGGGGCTTGAACTTGCTGCATTAAATCGCCTGGAACCAGCTGTGGTGTTTCAGCTCCCGACTGTCTCTGTCCCGCTAATTTTGGTTGCTGATCATGGAGTGGTAACGCTCCAGCTAAGTGCTCCTTTTGCTGAACCTCTGGATAGCTCTCTACCTGATGATAATGTGTTGGCGTCGCTCAATCTGGGGTTTGTGACGGAAGGGGCTACAGATGTCGAGGCATCATCTTCTGAGATTGTTCTGGCGGCTCCTCGTCGCGGCCGTGGTCGTCCGCGCAAGACAGAAACTCCCACTGTGGCCTCTCAGGTCAAACGCTGTACCCGCCAGAACAATGATGGTTTCATGCATGCTGCATTACCTGATCGCCAACCTCGTCGCCGTGCTTCTTCTGTCCCACGCGCCGCTCCGCCCGAGATTCTACAGATTTCAGAGATGCAACGCCTTGGTGTCGAGGAGTGCAACATCGATCCTAAGGAGATTACTGAAGATCGCCTCCGTCGTGCTCGCCAAGCTTAATGAACACCTTAAATCGTATTTGGAGACTTTTATGTTGGAACATTCGGGGTATAAATTTATCTGAGAAGTGGCCTCTGATTCGCAACAAAATTGATGAAAGTTTGGCTTCGATTGTTTGCTTTCAAGAAACAAAAAGGGGAGATTTCACCATTGGATACTTGAAAACTTTGCACCTAAACGTTTCAACCAATTCGCTTTTGTTCCATCGGATGGGGCATCAGGAGGTTTACTTGTCATGTGGACGGGTAACAATTTTCGTGGAGAAGTTATTCAATCTGAAATGTTTGGGATTGTGATTAAATTCCAATCCTTGATTTCTGCTGAGTCTTTCTACTTGGTGAATGTATATGGTCCTTGTGAGGGCGAGGCCCGTGAGAATTTTATTGCATGGCTATACAGTCTTGACATAGTAGATGATGCTCTCTGGTTACTTGTGGGAGACTATAATTTCTATAGGTATTCAGACAGCCGAAACAGACCAGGAGCAAATCTCAATGACATAGCCATGTTTAATGATTTAATTAGCTATCAAGGCCTGGTTGAGTTGCCACTAAAAGGTCGTGCTTATACTTGGAGTAATATGCAGTCAGATCCATTATTGGAACAGCTTGACTGGTTTTTTACATCTCCTTGCTGGACTCTGAAATTCCCCAATACATTGGTTCGTCCCCTGGCACGTCCCACGTCTGACCATGTCCCTTACGTGATATCTATTGGTACAACAATCCCCAAAGCCAGTGTGTTTCGTTTTGAAAATTACTGGATCAATATGCCAGGTTTTATGGATGTGATGAGTAATATTTGGGCAATCCACTGCCCGGGTGACAGTGCTAAATCCATCTCAGCTAAGCTGAAGCTGCTCAGAAAAGAACTGAAGAAATGGAGTACTAGCTTGTCGGTTATCAATAAGCTTATCAGCAATTGCAATGAAATCATTTTGAGGATTGATGATATAGAAGAGCAACGCATACTGCACATAACTGAATGGAATTTCAGGATTATTGTGAAAGATAAGTTAAGCAAGTTGCTACATTGCAAACAGGAATACTGGAGGAAAAGGTGCACAGCTAAATGGGTAAAATTTGGCAGTGAAAATTCGGCTTATTTCCATTCGATGGCTACAATCAGGTACAGGATTAACACCATCTCTTCTCTCACCCGAGCAGATGGTACTATAACCCATGACCATCATGAAAAAGCATGTATCCTCAAGCAAACTTTTCAAGACCGATTGGGTGTTGCTGTGCCACTGGATCCTACTTTTGATTTCACAACTTTCATTCATCCGACCATTGAGCTTGGATCCTTGTCGGCTCCTTTTACACATGCTGAAATTGATGAAGTGGTTCATGATCTCCCCTCTGATAAAGCTCCAGGTCCAGATGGTTTCAATTGCTTATTCATAAAAACTTGCTGGCCAATAATTAAGTGGGATTTCTATAGACTTTGTCATGAATTTTGGACAGGTGATGTGAACCTTCAGAGTATCAATGATGCTTTTATTACCCTCATCTCGAAGACTCCATCACCTGAGAGCCCCAATGATTTTCGGCCCATCTCTCTACTGAATTCTTGCTTCAAGCTCCTTACTAAATTACTAGCAAATCGATTGCAAGGAAAGATTCTGAAACTTGTTCATGCAAACCAATATGGCTTCCTTAAATCCAGGACCATTCAAGATTGCATCGCTTGGGCTTACGAATATATTCATCAATGTCATCATTCCAAGAGAGAAACAATTGTTCTCAAGTTAGACTTTGCAAAAGCATTTGACACAATTGGGCATGAGGCTCTTATTGAGATTCTTAAATGCAAGGGGTATGACGAAAGATGGATCATGTGGATTAAATTAATTTTTTCTACTGGTTTCTCAGCGGTGCTTCTTAATGGTGTGCCTGGTAAAAAGTTCCCCTGTAGATAGGGTGTGCGACAAGGTGACCCTCTATCGCCAATTCTATTTGTCGAGGGTGCTGATTTACTGCAGTCTATGGTAAACCACTCTGCTGGACTAGGCCACCTCATTGCCCCAATTCCACTGGCTGAAACGGATTTCCCCATAGTCCAATATGCGGATGACACGCTCGTTATTATGCAAGCTTGTCCAAGACAGCTCCTGGTGCTCAAAGAGCTTCTGAAATTATTTGAGCAAGCTATAGGACTCAAAGTGAACTATGATAAAACTTGCATGATGCCCATTAACATTGATGATTCAAAGCTAAATCAGTTAGCTCAGACCTTCGGATGTGTCACTGGATCGATGCCCTTCCCCTACTTGGGATTGCCTCTTGGTACCACGAGACCTACGGTTAATGATTTGTCGCCTCTAGCTGATCAACTAGAGAGACGATTAATGCCAGTGCGAGGTTTCTAGACTGGAGGGAGACTGACCCTAGTGAACTCGGTCCTCTCCTCTCTCCCTACTCACTACTTGGCTTCCTTAAAATTGTCAAAATCAATGCTGAAAATCCTTGATCGAGGCAGGAGACATGGTCTTTGGGGTAAAAATGATATCACAGGGTCATCTCACTCGCTGGTCGCATGGCCGGTTGTTTGCAGACCGAAAAAATATGGAGGGCTTGCTGTACTGAACCTAGAAATTCAGAACTGTGCACTTTTATTGAAACAACTTCACAAATTCTTTTGCAAAGCTGATATCCCTTGGGTTAAACTTGTCTGGTCTTTGTATGGTGAATCACCACCTCAAGCCCAAAGTACTCGGGGATCTTTTTGGTGGCGAGATATATTCAAATTAGTGAATGTTTACAGAAGCATCACCAAGACAGAGGTTAACAATGGGAAAATGACACTTCTCTGGAAGGATTTTTGGTGTGACAATGAGCTCCTTTGTGATAAATTCCCTCACCTATACTCGTATGTGTTCAATGAGGATATTTCGGTTGCTGCAATGGCTTCGGGCCAGAGACCAAGCCAGCATTTTGCTCTACCTTTATCTGTGCAAGCTTTTGAGGAGCGTGAGCACCTTCTACAAATTCTTGATACAGTCGACCATGAGTCGGATGCGAGTGATTCCCATGTATTTGCTTGGGGTAACAAGAGCTATTCTTCGGCAAAATACTATGCTTTTATTTTTGCCCAGTTTCCCCAGAATGACACAATCAAGTCCATCTGGTCATCCAAATGCCTTCCCAAATTGAGAGTGTTCTCCTGGCTGCTGCTGCTAGACAGATTAAACACAAAGATATGATGGTCCGAAAAAATTGGCACATTGAGGATGGTCCTAATTGTGTTCTGTGTGACCTGGCCACGTTAGAAACAAGAGATCACTTGTTCTTTGATTGTGCTTTTGCCAAATCTTGCTGGCAGGCTATTGGCGTAACGTGGAACAATAGCGATGATGTTACCAGAAGGGTGAATGAGGCCAAGGGACGTTTTAATAAACCTTTCTTCATGGAAATCTTTGCTTGTGGAGCATGGAATATATGGAAGATTCGCAACGATCAGATTTTTAGAGAGGTTCACCCAAATTTGAACAGATGGAAGCTCACCTTCCGAGGGGACATGTTGCTTCACCAACACAGGATCAAGAGTTCCTTTGTTGCGCCACTATTAGAGTGGACTAGGAACTGTTTTTGAGGGCATATTAGGTCTTTCTTTGTAATATGTTTTTTCACTTCACTTTCCATCCCCCTTAGACCTCCTTTGTATTTGACTTGGAGCTTTTAGACTCCCCCATATTATATTGAAAATCCTAACCGTAGGGGCCTCCCCTACGGTAATTGCCCTCAAAAAAAAAGATTGTGTGAGCTATCATGTTTACCATTCATGACATCATCATAATAATGAGAGATGGAAAGATACAAGATTGATCAAGTCATAGTGCGAAGAGTTGTTCAACGCTACCAAGTGGGATCATGCATGTGATCTCGTGATATGTTAAGTAGTTGTCCATATAGCTTTTGTGAACTAACCGATGATATATGTGGGTGGTGGTCATAATTGTTGAGATTTGCAAGTTCTAGATGGTCATTTCGTTGAGATCATGTGCTCGAAGCATGCCATCCACTGGAGATAAAGGTCTAGTGAAGTCGGTCCGAGGAGAAGCTTTCCCATATTTGTTTCTCGGGGAGTAAGTTGGAAGTCTTCACCGAGCGAAGCGTGGTCAAGAAAAGGCGGTTCACCTTGAGGAAGCTAAGATCATCATCATGTAATTCAAGTGGATTGTGCGATGCAAAGGTATGACCTTGAACTGGTTTCTATTTTACCGGTCCCATGATGTTTGTTGGGAAACCGGGTCATATAGGATAGACAACCGTGCTATCCAGAGGGCTCTCGAGTGAGTAGCTTGATCATATTGTTCTAGAGAGTTCAAACCTTTGCATCCTTGGCATCATATTTATTGATTCTTATTTTTGCTTTATCGTTGTGTAGCCTTGGTGCTTTTCTTGTTCATCATGACAAGCTCATGTCCTTCGAGAACGAGATTTGCCTGCTTTCGTCTATTACGTTTTCGATGTTGAAGAAATGTACCGGTCCATGTTTGACAAAGGGTCCACACCTATTCGTGTGTGGTATTTTCTCTATTTCTTCTTCTCAAGATTTTCACTTTCTGCTGGGTACTTATCGCAATTATCTTTACAACAAAATTAGTTTCATCTCAATCGGCGTTTCTTTTCAAAAGTCATCAAAATTCTTTACGGGAGGTCATCTATGATGGTCTAGGTAGGAAAAACAATTCAATCAAGGCATAGAAAAGGTACTTATTGATGAGTTTATGTGAAATGTTGAGTTAAAATGGGTATTATAGGATTTGGGAGTCCAGTATGTGTATGAACATATATATGGGTAACAAAATGGAGAAAACATTGAACAACAAGTTGTGTGCCCTTATCTACGGAGAAGAAAGTTGTACAACCCCAACTTTAAAATGGTAGATATCAACGAGTTTGTGTAGAAAATGAGCACCAAAGTGTGTATTCTAAAGGTTCGGCACAAATTCTCTATGGCAGATCATATACGGGACTATTTTGACAAAAAATCGAGCACTAAAGTTGTGTAAAATTAGTAATAAAGGGTCTCGGTATAATTACTCTCACGGAGGTCATATATTATGATGCTCTGGAGCGCCATATTGGCCCAAAGCTCGACCCGTGGGTCCCTGTCGTCTACCCCTTTGACCGTCGTGGAAATTCATTATCACGTGTGAGTTTTCTACTTGTCTGCTGAGGGTAGCTCATAGGAATATGGAAAACATAAATTGAGCCCACGGTCTCACAATCCCTCCAGTTGCGTTGAAGTGGCAGTTCAGCTAGCCATATAAGTGTGTAATCTTCGTACATGGTAAGACATGTGTGTGAAGCTGGACACTTGGGAGCTTGCTAGTGTATACTTTCTTATTCGACCAACCTTGACCGGCATCGATAGAGGGTCGACCAATGGAGTTGAAGGAGGAGATTGTGTGAGCTATCATGTTTACCATTCATGACATCATCATAATAATGAGAGATGGAAAGATACAAGATTGATCAAGTCATAGTGCGAAGAGTTGTTCAACGCTACCAAGTGGGATCATGCATGTGATCTCGTGGTATGTTAAGTAGTTGTCCATATAGCTTTTGTGCACTAACCGATGATATATGTGGGTGGTGGTCATAATTGTTGAGATTTGCAAGTTCTAGATGGTCATTTCGTTGAGATCATGTGCTCGAAGCATGCCATCCACTTGAGATAAAGGTCAAGTGAAGTCGGTCCGAGGAGAAGCTTTCCCATATTTGTTTCTCGGGGAGTAAGTTGGAAGTCTTCACCGAGCGAAGCGTGATCAAGAAAAGGCGGTTCACCTTGAGGAAGCTAAGATCGTCATCATGTAATTCAAGTGGATTGTGCGATGCAGAGGTATGACCTTGAACTGGTTTCTATTTTACCGGTCCCATGATGTTTGTTGGGAAACCGGGTCATATAGGATAGACAACCGTGCTATCCAGAGGGCTCTCGAGTGAGTAGCTTGATCATATTGTTCTAGAGAGTTCAAACCTTTGCATCCTTGGCTTCATATTTATTGGTTCTTATTTTTGCTTTATCGTTGTGTAGCCTTGGTGCTTTTCTTGTTCATCATGACAAGCTCATGTCCTTCGAGAACGAGATTTGCCTGCTTTCGTCTATTACGTTTTTGAAGTTGAAGAAATGTACCGGTCCATGTTTGACAAAGGGTCCACACCTCTTCGTGTGTGGTATTTTCTCTATTTCTTCTTCTCAAGATTTTCACTTTCTGCTGGTGTTGGGGATATACCTACTAGGGGTATCACCAGCATGGATCAATCCGGCTAGTCCAGGGTGGCCCGCAGTGGTGGTGAAGGCTTTGCCTACCGGGCGGCCCAGATAGCTGACGACCAAGGAAGGCGGATGCCGGCAAGGAGGAGGCCCAAGACTGAAGCCCATGAAGCCACCAAGACCAAGACGGAAGGCGGCATACTTGCCGGCTAGGTTTAGGACTCCGTATACTTGCTGGATACGTAATCACCTTGTAACCCTAGGTCCAGCCGCCTATATAAGCTGGACCTCGGGACGCCTTTAGGGCACGATTCAACACCAACTCATTGTAACCTGTTCACGGCGATATTGCCTTATAGTGAGTTATAGCAGCACGTAGGGCACCGCCACCGCCGTGGTGCCTGAAGCTGGGTAAACCGCCGTGTACAATCCCGACCTTGACGACGTCCACCTTCTTGCCCTACGTTCACCCTCGGCTAGCAGGACCCCGTCTCCTATCCAAGATGCCGATACGACGACAGTTGGCGCCCACCGTGGGGCCTAAGGCGTCAGGCGTCACGTTCCAGGCGGGAACTCTTGGCGGCATCGGCGAAACAATCGCCGTCGGCCGCGCTGTTCGCTACGGCGACAACCACTACATCAGCTGCGACGAGTCCTACATCCCCGCAGACGACTACATTGTCGGATGCGGAGTTGTGCCGTTTGGCGGCGTCGATGTGTTCATCGGCTACACTTCTGAGGCGTATGGGTTGCCGCGAATTTATTCGCCATCCCACCCCCCTACAATCAAGACGGATCTGAGTTTGCCTCCTCTGAGGAGTCCGCAGATTCAGATCTACACTTTGTCGGCATGACGGGACTGGGATCAGACTCCCAGCCCAACAGTCAAGATCCCGAATCTATTCTTCCTGCACTCCAGGATGATGCGATGTCGGATGCCGGATCCAGATCTACCGTTCACGTCAACGTAGATTCTGATTCCGAAGAAGATTCTGCCAGCATGTTTGAGCAACGGGTCAAGCAGTGTTTTGTTACACCTGATCCTCCGCCATCTGAGGCGGCTACGGGCTCTTCCGTCAACATGCAGCAGGTTTTTGTGGCGGATGTCACCGGTGCAGCTTCAGAGAAGGCGGCAACTGACGCCGCCAACCTGGGGACCCCGGCAACCGATCCACAGTTTCCAGAGCCTCCTGGGGCTCCAAAGAAGAAAATTCTGGAGAAGGGCGAGCCCAGCAAGATAGGAAGCATGGCGGCTCTGGCGGAAGTTCTTCACACGCCGGTAAACGACAAAACCAATCCGGCTGATTTGGAGAAACTTCGGAACACCTTGGTGGAGCAAACTGAGTACCTCAAAAGCAAGCAAGCAGAGGTCCAGAGCCTCCTCGACGAAGCCAAGGAGGAAAACGCCAAGATAACTGCCAAGTGCGACCCCAAGCGCAATCTTTTCACCACCACCCCATTGCCCAAGCCGGCAGGACAAGTGGCGGAGAAGAAGGTAGGAAAGGCAGGGATCATGACACCTTCAAATCCCCTGCCCAAAAGCTTGGTTTCGAGTGGGCTACAGCGCCGCAGCGTAAGGACAAGAACGGGGACGTCATCCTCGCAACCCTGTCCTCAACACTGCAGCCGCCTTGGACATCCTCAACAATGATGACTATGACAAGGACGAGAAGATCTACTACGCATCGATCCTTGCTCACAAAGCTCTAGAGCAGCAGGCCCGTGCTGATTCTCGCGCCGACATGGCGGACGCAAGGGGAGGAAAGTTGGAATCAAAATCCAACGCTTGCAAAGCTGCGGCCGGTGGCAACCCAGAAGATCCGTCCGGCTCCAGTAGCCACGGAAAAGGGAAGGACAAGGAGAAAGACCCACGCAAATCACCACCTCCAAAGGCAGCGTGATGAGGCATCCAGGACCGGCAACAGGCGCAAGGCCTCACCTCCACCGCCTAGGCGGGATGAAGGCGGAAGCAGGGGCAGCAAGCAGCCGCCAAGGAGTGGCGGCAACCGCGACGATGCCCCGCCGCCAAGAAGAAGCAGGGACCGCACACAGTCCCCACCACCAGTGCCCAGGCACGAAGGCGGAAGCCGGGGACACAACAATGAGCCTAGGCACAGCCGGGCAGCGCAGGACGAGCCCATGCTGATAGATCTGGCAAACAGCTCAGTCCGCAAGACGCGAGACATCGTCTCAATGACATCAAGGCTGGAAAGCAAGATGCCTATCTAGGACCTGAGTGCTTTGGCCCAGCCATCCGCAACGTTCAAGTACCCAGAGACATGACATCAGTGTCAAAAACTCATCAAAGGTACAATGGAGCGGACAAGCCAAACTCATGGTTGTCGGACTACGCGCTGGCAGTTGAAATTGCGGAGGCAATGGCCTCGTCGCTGCACGCTTCCTTCCCCTCATGTTGGAGGGGACAGCCCGAAGCTGGATCGAAAACTTGCCGGAGAAAAGCATTCATAGCTGGCATGACATGGAAAAGGTGTTCACGCAGCACTTCCAAGGCACGTACAAGCGACCCAATACATACACAGATTTGGTTCGTTGCGTGCAAAAGCCAGATGAAACAGCTACAAGCTTCTTGGCAAGGTGGATTCAAACAAAGGCAAGCTGCGAGAACGTAGACGACAATCAAGCAATCCATGCCTTCACCACGGGCCTCCTGAAGGGCTCAAGTCTCAGACATAAGCTCGTACGCATGCAAGTCAAGGATCTCGGAGTCATGCTCGAAGTAGCAGCCATGTACGCACAGGCGGATGATGATGCACGCGATGGAGATGGCGCACATGATATGGCGCCAAACAGGCGAGCAAGTCACAAACGCAAGGCTCCCCAGGATGACAAAGCCGGACCATCAAACGAGGTCGCCGCCGCCTTCGAAGGCAAAGGCGGCAACCGCAAGTGGAAAGGAAAGGGTAAAGATGGCGGCTCCAGCAAGCAGCGCCTGACGTATGATCAGGCGAAAGCCTTGCCTGCCCAATCCACGCGTCCTTAGGCAAAGTCAACCACACATTAGGGGAATGCCGGTTCATGGAGGACTTCAAGAAGACCCCGAGGTTGGCTGGAAATCAAAAAAGAGCAAAAAGGCTGAGAAGACAAAGAAGGAAGACGATGATGGGGCATGTCCATGTCGAGGATGAGGAACCCAAGCTGATGCGCAAAGAAAGGAAATATCCCAAGGTACATGGCCAATTGGTGTGCTTCCTGGGCACTCCTTCGGCAAAAGAAGAAAAGGCGGAGATGCGCGAGCTAAACGCCACAGTACCAGACGTTCCCCAGTATCTAGACTGGTCAGAGGAGCCAATAACTTGGGATAGAGATGATCATCCAGATCACGTTCCTCACCCCGGCAAATACGCCCTTGTCGTCGACCCAATTGTCGATAACTTCAGGCTCACCAAGGTGTTGATGGATGGCGGCAGCAGCCTCAACATCATCTACGCGGACACTCTGAAGCGCATGAACTTGTCGGAAAGCCAGCTTGACTATAGCAAGTCAAGTTTCATGGCATTGTTCCGGGAAAGCAAGCAAGTCAATGGGAAGCATCAGATTGGAGGTTACTTTTGGGCCTGAGACAAACTACCGCTCGGAGTATCTCAGGTTCGAAGTAGTCCCCTTCAAAAGTGCCTACCACGCCATTTTTGGACGGCCAGCTTTCGCCAAATTCATGGCTCGCCCGTGTTACATATACAGCAAGCTGAAGATGCCGGGACCCAATGGTACAATTACCATCAGTGGCAACTTCAAGAAAGCAAAGGAGTGTGAGCGTGGCAATGCCGCCTTCGCTGAGGCAGTCCTCCACGCAGAGGAGTTAGCCATGTTGAAGAAAGAGCTCGATACATCACAGTTGCCGGAGCATGTAAAGACCGCTGAGCAAAAGAACACTTTCAAGGCGTCCGAAGACACAAAGAAGGCGGATCTGGTCCCAGGTGACAGCTCCAAGCAAGTCACCATAGGGGCTGGCTTGGACGACAAATAGGAAAGCGCGCTCGTCAGGTTCCTCCGTGAGAATCAGGACATCTTTGCATGGTCATCAGCTGACATGCCAGGTGTCCCGAGGGAACTTGCCGAGCACTCTCTTAACGTCTACGAAGGAGCCAAACCAGTGAAGCAAGGAATAAGACGCTACGGTGAGAAGAAGCGGACAGCAATAGGGAAGGAGATCATCAAGTTGCAAGAAGCCAAGTTCATTAGGGAGGTAGTACACACTGATTGGTTGGCAAATCCTGTAATGGTTCCAAAACCTAATAAGGAAATGAGAATGTGCATTGATTATACCGGTTTGAACAAGTGCTGTCCTAAGGACCACTTTGCTTTGCCTCGTATAGATCAGGTCATAGACTCCACAGCCGGCTCCGAGCTGCTGTGCTTTTTGGATGCGTACTCCGGGTACCACCAAATCAAAATGCGAGAATCCGACCAAATCAAAACAGCGTTCACTACCCCTATGGGACCTTCTGCTACATCACGATGCCCTTCGGTCTAAAAAATGCCGGCGCAACGTATCAGCGGTGTATGCAAAGATGCCTTCACGAGCAAATTGGCCGCAATGTTCACGTCTATGTTGACGACATTGCCGTCATGTCAAGAAAGAAGGCAGATTTGCTTGACGATTTGAGAGAAACCTTTGATAGCCTCCGGGTATATAGGATGAAACTCAACCCGAAAAAATGCGTCTTCGGGGTTCCTGCCGGCAAATTGCTTGGCTTTATCGTTTCCGAACGAGGGATAGAGTGAATCCAGAAAAAATCAAAGCGATCCTCAACATATCCAGGCCCAAGGACCTGAAGGACGTGCAGCGACTTGCCGGCTCGGCGGCTGCCGTCAGTCGTTTCATTAGCCGTCTTGGTGAGAAGGCACTGCCTCTCTACCGGCTTCTGAAGAAATCCGACAACTTCGAGTGGACAGACGAAGCAGACGCCGCCTTGCAGCAACTCAAGGACGCGTTAACGTCTGCTCCAATTTTGGCAGCTCCTCGTTCGCAGGAACCAATGCTGCTCTATATTGCCGCAACTAACTTGGTTGTTAGCGTGGTACTGGTTGTGGAACGCAAGACGGAAATTTCAGACTTGCCGGAACAACGTCCGGTTTACTTCATCAGTGAAGTATTTTCCGCCTCAAAACAGCGTTATCCGCATTACCAGAAATTGGTCTACGGTGTTTTTTACGCCGCCAGGAAGTTAAGGCACTACTTCCAGGAACATTCAATAACGTGGTGAGCAAGGCACCTCTGGGGGATATCATCAATAATACAGATGCAACAGGCCGCGTTGCCAAATGGGGCATTGAACTTGCCGCCTTCGACATCTGTATAAGCCCAGAACGGCCATTAAGTCTCAAGCCTTAGCAGATTTGTAGCTGATTGGACGGAGGCCATGGACGAAGTACCTCTCCCTGAAGATGCATACTGGATCATGCACTTTGATGGATCAAAAATGCTCAGGGCTCGGGGGCTGGCATTGTTTTAAGAAACCCTCAAGGAGACAAGCTTAGTTATGTGTTACAAATTCACTTCAAGGCAACTAATAATGTTGCTGAATACGAAGCTCTCCTTCATGGTTTACACATTGCCAAGGAACTTGGCGTCCACGTGTCCTCTGCTACGGAGATTCAGATTTGGTGGCGCAACAGATACGTGGTACTTGGGACACAAAGAGCGAAACAATGGCGGCATATCGAGCTACCGTTGACGAATTCGCCAAGTGTTTTCTAGGCTACGAGGTCCGCCACATCCCAAGAGCTCAAAATGAGGCGGCAGATACACTTGCCAGAATGGGTCTGAACGCAAAAAGGTACCAAAAGATGTTTTCCTGGAACACCTACACAAGCCGTCAATTAAAGGAGCAGACCTCCTTGACCCAGATCGGCAGAACCAGTTGATAGTGCTAGCTATGCCGTCTACTTGGTAAAGCCGGATTGGACGACGCCATATTTGGACTTCCTGATCAATCAGGAGTTACCGGATGATGAGGTTTTGAAAAGGCAAATAATAAGAAGAGCCAAGGCATTTACAATAATCAAAGGTGAATTGTACAAGCGTAGCACCACTGGTGTTTACCAACGCTGCATTTCGCCCGAAGAAGGCAGAGAACTGTTGGATGAGATACATGCCGGCGTATGTGGACATCATGCTTCTCACGCGCCCTTGTTTCAAAAGCCTTCCGACAAGGTTTCTATTGGTTGACAGCCAAGCAAGATGCAGAAGACATTGTTAAAAGTGCAGGGGCTGCCAACTTTATGCCAGACAATCACACATGCCGGCTCAAGAGCTTAAAACAATACCCATCACATGGCCTTTCGCAGTCTGGGGCTTGGACATGGTTGGTCCGTTTAAAACGGCGCCTGGTGGCTACACACATTTACTTGTGGCTGTAGACAAGTTTACCAAATGGGTTGAAGCTAAGCCTATCAAAAAGCTAGACGGCGCCACAGCCGCAAACTTTCTGTGGGGAATAATCTCTCGGTTCGGGGTGCCTCATAGCATTATCACCGACAATGGCACTAACTTGTCGCAAGGCGAAGTCGAGGAATACTGTTATAAGCATGGTATCCGCCTAGATCTAGCCTCGTAGCGCATCCGCAGCAAACGGTCAAGTAGAGCGTACAAATGGTTTAGTCTACAAGGAATCAAACCACGTCTCGAAGTACCATTGCACAGAGCGGCTGGGGCTTGGGTGGATGAATTGCAGTCTGTCCTTTGGAGTTTACGCACAACTCCAAACAGATCAACCAAGTTTACTCCTTTCTTCTTAGTCTATGGCGCAGAAGCAGTGTTGCCAACCGACATGATGTACGATTCTCCCAGAATCAAGCCTACGTCCAGGAGACGCAGAAGATGCAAGACAGGATGGCCTTGACCTACTTGATGAAGAACGAGATGTTGCCCTTGCGCGATCCGCCATCTATCAGCAAAGTTTGAGGCGTTATCACAGCAGAAGGGTGAGGCAACGAAGTTTTAGAGTGGTGACCTGGTTCTCCGCCTAATCCAAGATAGAAAGGGCTTGCATAAGTTATCCCCGCCTTGGGAAGGACCTTTTGTGGTCAGTAAGGTGTTGCTCAATGGTTCTTATTACTTGGTCGATGCACGAGACGGATACAAGAAGAAGCGAGGTCGCAAGCGCAAAAGGAAGGTTGACGACAAGTACGAAGAAACCAAGCGACCCTGGAACATTGAGCAGCTACGTCCTTTTTACACTTAGCAATTTCCACATTGTAATAAGTACTATATGATTATGAAATAAAAGTCTGTGGTTTGCTCATTCAGTTTTGGGATCATGCCATCTTTTGTCTTTTCTCGCAATCATATATCTGTTGTCATAAAAGTTACCAAACAAAATAAGTTTTGCTCCGTGCTAAGGTCCAAACTTTTTGACATTTGCCGTCTGCCGGCTAAAAACGCAAACAATCTTTGCACCGCCTAATATGCTTATCTGTCTGTTTGTGTGTGGGTCGCCTAGTAGTATGTCGTTGGCACCAACATGCTGGCTTTGGTCTCTGAGTCTAAATTAGTTGGTATTGCACCTGGTTGGCTCAGCTAAAGTAACTAAGATGAGGTTCCGCCAACATATGAAAAAGCTAAACATGCAGGCGAGATACATATTAAGGCGGGCCACTTAAGTAAGCCTACCGCCAAGTGTAGCATAAAAGTTGGCCCATAAATATTTACAACCCAAAATAAAGTTTTATGCGTTAACAGATTAACGCAGTGTTTTGTGCTGCCTTTGCAGGAGGAGTCTAAGGGATTGCCGCCTTGGTAGAGCTGGTGGAGAGATCCTGGGGGCTGACGCCGGCATTCTTGGGGCTGGCTCCGCCATCCTTGGGGCTGCGCTTGTCGGCTCCGGCTTCGCCTTCTTCGCCTCGGGAAGCTTCAGGATCGCCAAGGAGGGATCGGCTACGGCAACATGCGGGTCCGGGTGTTCCTTGTAGAACTTGCGGATGTCAACCATGTTGGCAACCCGGGTCGCATAGCCGCGAACAGACCGCAGCACGTCCTGCATCACGATGGCTTGGTTGTTTTCGTCTTCGGTGGGGAAGTACTCGGTGACTTGATGAATATCAGCCTCCGGGTACCACGCCGCCGTCATGCCAATGCCAACTTGGCGCCGCCTCGTGCTGCTGAGCGTAGCGTGTTGTCGTGTTCAGCTGCCGCCTTCTCCAGCAGGTCCGGCAGAGCATCGAAGATGACGGGATCGCCGTCTTCCCCAGGGTAGAACTTGGCGGCAAATGCTTTGCCTGCGCCGACAATCTGGTTGACGATTTCGCCAACTTTCAAGATCGGCAAGGCGCGGCGTTGTAGCCAGGTCATCTCCCAAGCTAGCCGGCACTGCACAAACACAAAGTTACACACTGCAGCTTCAAGTTTCAAGAAAGCAAGGTGACAAAATGAAGGATTGGAGGCATACCCAAGACATGGTCGTGGATGGCGTTGACCTCATCCAGATGGTTCTCAAGCGTTTCTTGGCTAGCTGGACCGCCTTTGACAGTTGGTCCTGCTGCTCCTTGGCGTTCTTGTTCACCTGGTCAAGGTTGTTGCTCATGGCCTCAAGTTGTCCAGTCAACTTGCTAACTTCGGCAGCATGGCCAACGCACGCTCATCCAGCTCCTTGGCGTGATCCGCCTTCAGCTTGGTCACCAGCCCGGCAAGATCTGCAGCTTCGTTCATCAAAGCTTGCATGTCAGTGGAGTTCTTGAGAATATCTTGCGCAGTGTTTAGTAATTCTACAAATAAAAAGAAAAGACGACTAAAATACTTGTCGGAAAAGGAAAAGAAGTCGGACGAAAAGAAGGCAAAGAAAGCTTTGTCACCTTCATCCTTCTTGCGAGCTTCTTCCAAGCTCGCAATTTGGGCGTTCTTCAACTCCACGTCCTGCTGCAGTTCCTGGCATTCCTTTTCTTCTTCTCTTGAGCACGAAATAGCTCAAGATTGGAAGCAAGAACGGCCTGCATGCACGAAAACAACATTATGGTTAGCACTATTTAGTCAACGAGACCACTTTGCCGGCTAAATTTTTCAGCCGCCAAAGTGCTCGGGGGCTGGGACCATAGGCTATTTTACCTCAAGTTGTCCGTGCAGGGTGTCGTGGAGTTCGTCCATGTGTGCGTACCAGTTGCGGGTACCGTCACGCATGGTCTTCAGTGTTTGCCGGGGGTCTTGCAACCCTTTGCCAGTTGGGAGCCAGGATGGAGGACGATCCGCCTTGTTCGGCCGCCATCTGGTCATCCATCTCCTGCTTCATGGCAATAAATCGAGCGGCATCACTAGCCGAAGCTTCAGCCGTCTTGGAAAAAGTATGCCGGCAACTGATTTCTTGCCCGCCATCTTCTCGTAGCCGCCTCTGCGGTACCGGCAGCTGTGTACGTTCCCTGGCATACAACCACGGGAACGCCAACTGTGGGCGTTGTCGGCGCAGCAGCTGGAGAAGACGTGGTGGCTTGCCCCTGCCGGCAGCAATCTTCAAGTTGGAGCGGAGCTTGGGCATGGCAGGCTTGCCTCTGTAAGCAGAAACATGCAAGTTTGTCAGCACAAACATATAAAATATAAGTCAGGGAAAGCCAAAGTTTGCTACCGCTTGAAGGGACATTCCCCACGGTCTCATCCTCTGCATCGACAGAGGTGGCCGCCTTCTTCCTCTTCTCCAAATCCTTGGTGGAGGAGCTCAGCTTGCGCTTCTTCGATTTGCTGGCACCTGTCGTACCAGTTTGGAGCCACTCTTCCTCCCCAAGGTTTGCAGCTGAAAAGGAACAAGACAATATTAATCAGTACCTAGTGGGCAAGGATGTTAGTGAAATAACAAAGTAGCTTTGACTTACCGCTGGGGCTGGGTTGTCATGGTGAACATGGCGACGCCTTCAGCCGCCTTCACCGACAGAGGCTTGATAAGCTCTCTAAGCCGGTATTCCAAGGCATCCTGATCAAGGGTGCTGTTGCCGGCGTCATCCGCCTTGTACTCGCACATCTTCAGTGGGCGATGGCGGAGTGGCATAATCTTCCTCGACACCCAGCAGATGACGGTGTCAACTCCGTCAAGTCGTGGAGCCAACATCGTCTTCGTCAAGAACTCGATCCGCCTAACGGCAATCGAAGTTCCGCCGCAAGCTGCTGAGCGGCACCTTTGCCGTCCAGCAGCCTTGTGGGTTGGCGGACCGTTGACGAAGGCTGGCATCCCTTGTGTGCTGCCAGGTGTCGGGATGTCCTTGCAGTAGAAGAAAGTGCTGGTCCAGTGCTTCACCGACTCGATGTATGGTATTTTGGGTACCAGTCGGGTTGGCGGCAGTTGAACGTGACACTACCGCAGGTTGCTAGGTGGCCGCCTGGTATGGTTTGCCGGCGGCACAGGAAGCAGTACTTAAACAGCTCTATGGACGCAGCTATGCCTAAGTACCCTTCGCACAAAGCCTGGAAGCCGGCTAGCACTAGAATACTATTGGGCGCTATGTTGTGTGGCTGCAGCCCATAAAAACTAAGCACCGCCAAGAAGAAGGCGGAAAGCGGCAGAGACATACCGCGAAGGCTATGCGACGCCAACATGACGCGCTCGCCGTCTTGGGGGTCAGGCACCGCCTCGTCGCCTGGAACCCTCCAGGAGCATTCCGTCTTTGGCGGAATGTATCCGCCTTCCTCCAGCTCCTTCAGTATGCTGACGTCATAACTGACGGCAGCCAGTACCTGGAACCCAGGTCTCCAGCCTCTTCCTCTTCCTCGCGTCGTCATCCTCGTCGGCGGCAGATTCCGCCGCGGCCTCTGAGCTGGTCGCCGCGAGGGATGGGAGGGGAAAGGTTGGAGCGGCGGTTGCAGGCGCCGCCGGAGCTGGGGAAGAAGTAGAAACCCCGCCCGTGGCCACGGTGGCCGGGAGAGGTCATCGATGCGCCTGGGCACCGCCGCCGCCGCTGGGACAGATCCAGATCCGGCGGGGGTCGAGAGCCGCAGCCAGTGCCGCCGTCGCCGCCGCATCCTGCTGAGTGCTCGCCATTTGGGGGAGAGGCGCTGCTCGCCGGAGTTGAGTACGGGAGGAGTTGAGCTCGGGAAGGTGAGGAGGCCACGGTGGGTGTGCGAATGAGAAGAAGTGCATCGATGTGCCCTTTGGGGTATTTATCCCCACGCGCCAAGATCCGTGCCGAGATTGGGGGGACGCGAGATTTCCGCCACGTGCCCACGATTTGCACGTCGTGGCAACGGCGTCTGCGGCCTCGCTCCGATTTCTGTGCGTAGTGGAGAAACCATCATGACGCATGCCCAAGTCCAAACTGTCGTGGACTGCATGGCGTCATCCGTCAACATTTGACGGTCCAGTCAATTGACAAGACTGGTGCCAGGAAGATTCCTGACAATGGTCAGGCCGTCTTTCCCATGATGGCGGCAATTGTCCGACTACTTTAGGCGGACCGCCGCTTACTTTCAACTTTGGAATGCTTCAAGCTCTTCAGACGCTTACAAGACAAGGCGGACGTTGCCGACAAAGAAGACGGCGCCTGAAGAACTCGAACCCTCCCAGGGGCTAATGTTGGGGATATACCTACTAGGGGTATCACCAGCATGGATCAATCCGGCTAGTCCAGGGTGGCCCGCAGTGGTGGTGAAGGCTTTGCCTACCGGGCGGCCCAGATAGCTGACGACCAAGGAAGGCGGATGCCGGCAAGGAGGAGGCCCAAGACTGAAGCCCATGAAGCCACCAAGACCAAGACGGAAGGCGGCATACTTGCCGGCTAGGTTTAGGACTCCGTATACTTGCTGGATACGTAATCACCTTGTAACCCTAGGTCCAGCCGCCTATATAAGCTGGACCTCGGGACGCCTTTAGGGCAATTCAACACAACCAACTCATTGTAACCTGTTCACGGCGATATTGCCTTATAGTGAGTTATAGCAGCACGTAGGGCACCGCCACCGCCGTGGTGCCTGAAGCTGGGTAAACCGCCGTGTACAATCCCGACCTTGACGACGTCCACCTTCTTGCCCTACGTTCACCCTCGGCTAGCAGGACCCCGTCTCCTATCCAAGATGCCGATACGACGACACTGGGTACTTATCGCAATTATCTTTCCAACAAAATTAGCTTCATCTCAATTGGCGGTTCTTTTCAAAAGTCATCAAAATTCTTTACGGGGGGTCATCTATGATGGTCTAGGTAGGACAAACAATTCAATCAAGGCATAGAAAAGGTACTTATTGATGAGTTTATGTGAAATGTTGAGTTAAAATGGGTATTATAGGGTTTGGGAGTCCAGTATGTGTACGAACATATATATGGGTAACAAAATGGAGAAAACATTAACAACAAGTTGTGTGCCCTTGTCTACGGAAAAGAAAGCTGTACAACCCCAACTTTAAAATGGTAGATATCAACGAGTTTGTGTAGAAAATGAGCACCAAAGTGTGTATTCTAAAGGTTCGGCACAAATTCTCTATGGCAGATCATATATGGGACTATTTTGACAAAAATTCGAGCACTAAAGTTGTGTAAAATTAGTAATAAAGGGTCTCGGTCCAATTACTCTCACGGAGGTCATATATTATGATGCTCTGGAGCGCCTATTGGCCCAAAGCTCGACCCGTGGGCCCCCTGTCGTCTACCCCTTTGACCGTCATGGAAATTCATTATCACGTGTGAGTTTTGTACTTGTCTGCTGAGGGTAGCCCATAGGAATATGGAAAACAGAAATTCAGCCCACGGTCTCACAATCCCTCCAGTTGCGTTGAAGTGGCAGTTTAGCTAGCCATATAAGTGTGTAATCTTCGTACATGGTAAGACATGTGTGTGAAGGTGGACACTTGGGTGCTTGCTGGTGTATACTTTCTTATTCGACCACACTTGACCGGCATCGATAGAGGATCAACCAATGGAGTTGAAGGAGGAGATTGTGTGAGCTATCATGTTTACCATTCATGACATCATCATAATAATGAAGATGGAAAGATACAAGATTGATCAAGTCATAGTGCGAAGAGTTGTTCAACGCTACCAAGTGGGATCATGCATGTGATCTCGTGGTATGTTAAGTAGTTGTCCATATAGCTTTTGTGAACTAACCGATGATATATGTGGGTGGTTGTCATAATTGTTGAGATTTGCAAGTTCTAGATGGTCATTTCGTTGAGATCATGTGCTCGAAGCATGCCATACACTTGAGATAAAGGTCAAGTGAAGTCGGTCCGAGGAGAAGCTTTCCCATATTTGTTTCTCGGGGAGTAAGTTGGAAGTTTCACCGAGCGAAGCGTGATCAAGAAAAGGCGGTTCACCTTGTGGAGGCTAAGATCGTCATCATGTAATTCAAGTGGATTGTGCGATGCAGAGGTATGACCTTGAACTGGTTTCTATTTTACCGGTCCCACGATGTTTGTTGGGAAACCGGGTTATATAGGATAGACAACCGTGCTATCCAGAGGGCTCTCGAGTGAGTAGCTTGATCGTATTGTTCTAGAGAGTTCAAACCTTTGCATCCTTGGCATCATATTTAGTGGTTTTATTTTTGCTTTATCGTTGTGTAGCCTTGGTGCTTTTCTTGTTCATCATGGCAAGCTCATGTCCTTCGAGAACGAGATTTGCCTGCTTTGGTCTATTACATTTTCGATGTTGAAGAAATGTACCGGTCCATGTTTGACAAAGGGTCCACACCTCTTCGTGTGTGGTATTTTCTCTATTTCTTCTTCTCAAGATTTTCACTTTCTGCGGTACTTATCGCAATTCTTTCCAACAAAATTAGTTCATCTCAATCGGCGTTTCTTTTCAAAAGTCATCAAATTCTTTACGGGAGGTCATCTATGATGGTCTAGGTAGGAAAAACAATTCAATCCAGGCATAGAAAAGGTACTTATTGATGAGTTTATGTGAAATGTTGAGTAAAATGGGTATATAGGGTTTGGGAGTCTAGTATGTGTACGAACATATATATGGGTAACAAAATGGAAAACATTGAACAACAAGTTGTGTGCCCTTGTCTACGGAGAAGAAAGCTGTACAACCCCACTTTAAAAATGATAGATATCAACGAGTTTGTGTAGAAAATGAGCACCAAAGTGTGTATTCTAAAGGTTCGGCACAAATTCTCTATGGTCAGATCATATACGGGACTATTTTGACAAAAATTCGAGCATAAAGTTGTGTAAAATTAGTAATAAAGGGTCTCGGTCCAATTATCTCACGGAGGTCATATATTATGATGCTCTGGAGCGCCATATTGGCCCAAAGCTCGACCCGTGGGCCCCCTGTCGTCTACCCCTTTGACCATCGTGGAAATTCATTATCACGTGTGAGTTTTCTACTTGTCTGGTGAGGGTAACTCATAGGAATATGGAAAACAGAAATTGAGCCCACGGTCTCACAATCCCTCCAGTTGCGTTGAAGTGGCAGTTTAGCTAGCCATATAAGTGTGTAATCTTCGTATATGGTAAGACATGTGTGTGAAGCTGGACACTTGGGAGCTTGCTAGTGTATACTTTCTTATTCGACCACACTTGACCGGCATCGATAGAGGGTCAACCAATGGAGTTGAAGGAGGAGATTGTGCGAGCTATCGTTTACCATTCATGACATCATCATAATAATGAGAGATGGAAAGATACAAGATTGATCAAGTCATAGTGCGAAGGTTGTTCAACGCTACCAAGTGGGATCATGCATGTGATCTCGTGGTTATGTTAAGTAGTTTTCCATATAGCTTTTGTGAAAACTAACCGATATATATGTGGGTGGTGGTCATAATTGTTGAGATTTGCAAGTCAAGATGTCATTTCGTTGAGATCATGTGCTCGAAGCATGCCATCCACTGGAGATAAAGGTCAAGTAAAGTGGTCCGAGGAGAAGCTTTCCCTATTGTGATTTCGCAGGGAGTAAGTTGGAAGTCTTCACCGGCGAAGCGTGATCTAGAAAAGGCGGTTCACCTTGAGTAGGCTAAGATCGTCATCATGTAATTCAATGGAATTGTGCGATGCAAAGGTATGACCTTGAACTGGTTCTATTTAACCGTCCCATGATTTTGTTGGGAAACCGGTTATATAGGATTAGACAAACCGTCGCTATCCAGAGGGCTCTCGACTGAGTAGCTTGATCGTATTGTTCTAGAGAGTCAAACCTTGACATCCTTGGCATCATATTTATTGGTTCTTATTTTTGCTTTATCGTTGTGTAGCCTTGGTGC